>CM055965.1:11525000-12022500 GCA_029531755.1 Holothuria leucospilota
TTGCTTAGGTTTATGGTCCACTAGGGATCTCACCCCTGTAGGCCGAAGCATTATAGTAAAGACTCTTGCCCTGTCACAATTAGTTTATCTCTTCCTAGTACTACCAAATCCCCCTCAAAGTTTCATTAAAGAAGTTGAGAGTCTTATTTCAAATTTCATATGGTCAGGTAACCCAGATAAAATCAAACGTACAAGTTTATTAAATAATATAGATGAGGGTGGATTAAAAGTAAAGGACATTACGACCTTTATGCACAGTTTAAAGTCTACTTGGATTGGAAGATACTGTAGTAACACCAAAGGAGTCTGGAAAGCTTTCTTTGATCAGAATTTAGCAGCTTTTGGGAATGATTTAATTATTCATTGTAATTGTAGACAGGTAGATATTTCTAGAGTGCCTAATATTTTTGTAAAGCAAGTTTTGAGTGCATGGGTTGAGGCATCCTATCACTATCCAATGGATAATTTTGGAAACCAGGTTATTTGGAATAACCATCATATTACTATCAATAATAAGACTTTGTTTTATGATTTCATGTACTATAACGGTGTTAAATTTGTATCAGACCTCTTTGATAATATGGGTAATCCCCTCAATTTTGATTCTTTTAAACAGAAATTTAACTTAAATGCCTTTCCATTTACATTGTACTGGGGGCTCATTAATAGTATTCCAAGAGGATGGAGAGAGGCTGGGTGTGGCCCTTCGGAAATTCCGAACGAAACTAGTGTTTGGGTACAAAAGGCCCTCCATGCGTCCTCGCTCTCTCAATTCGTTTACAATAAAGTTATCAAGAAAGTTGTCACTAAACCTACTGCCCTTAAGAAGTGGAGTAATGAAGTTATACACTTTGATACATATAACTGGGAAAATATTTGGAATATGCCTTGGGTCTCGGTGCGGGAGATTAAAGTGTCGTATTTTCAGTTTCGATTTTTGCATAGAATCCTGCCTACAAATAGATTACTGTTTCTTATGGGTAAAATCAATTCAAATATGTGTTCTTTTTGTAAGATTGAGGAGGAGAATCTTGATCACTTGTTCTGGGGATGCAGCTATTCATCAAAGTTTATATTAGATGTGGAAATAAAACTTCTACATAGGCAATTTGTATTTTCCAAGGATGACATCTTTTTCGGTTATCGAAATTATAAATACCACCCCTATAATTTTCTCATACTTCATCTCAAGTTTTATATTTTTAGTAAAAAACTACAAAAGGTCCTACCTGATATTAATGAATTTTATTACAAGTTTAAATTTGCTCTGCAAGTTGAGAAGCATAATAAGTACTATTCTGGTAATGTAAGCACAAGAAAACGGATGAATTACACGAAGCTAGAGGATGCTTTTCATGTATTCTAACGGTTTAATTTTTTGAAATTCGTTTTTACTTGATTTTGCCATTAAGATTTAAGTCATAGGCGACATTGTACAATTGTACAATTGCTATCTTCAAACCTCATTTATCATTGATCATGTATAATATATAAAAGTAACGATGCAGCAGCTATTAATTTCTTTCATATGCCGGATGGCAATCTTTTGCAGTTATGAGTGAACAAATTTCCACATAATGTATAACACGAGGTAACACGAATGTATATAATGTACAATACAATATATTAATAATAGTTCAACATGATGATAGTAAACATTGTAAATTTTGGAAATTCAAAGATCAATACAGAACTGGAGGAAAAAAAAAAATAATAATAATAATAATAATAATAATAATAATAATAATAAAAATAATAATAATAATAATAATAATAATAATAATAATAATAATAATAATAATAATAATAATAATAATAATAATAATAATAATAATAATAATAATAATAATAATAATAATAATAATAATAATAATAATAATAATAATAATAATAATAATAATAATAATAATAATAATAATAATAATAATAATAATAATAATAATAATAATAATAATAATAATAATAAGCGTGGATACTAACTTAGGGCGACAGTTACATTGACTTGCACACTAAAAATTCAAATTTTCTAACCCTAACCCTAACCCTACCCCTAACCCCACCCTAACCAAATTTGGTAGGCATACTTATGAGACCAAAATGAACAATTTATGCCTATTTGCGACAATAAAATTATTTTTCTAAATGGTACCTATTCCTGTAAGGCGACAGTTATGTGTCGCCTTAACTGGCACACTAAAAATTAAAATTTTCTAACCCTAACCCTAACGCTACCCCTAACCCCACCCTAACCAAATTTGGTAGACATACTTATTAGACCAAAATGAAAATTTATGCCTATTTGCGACAATAAAATTATTTTTCTAAATGGTACCTATTCCTTTAAGGCGACAGTTATGTGTCGCCTTAATTCCAGGTGTCGCCATAATGTTGTTGAATTAGCACGAAGTGTCCCCTTAAGTAATAATCCATGCTGATAATAATAATAATAATAATAATAATAATAATAATAATAATAATAATAATAATAATAATAATAATAATAATAATAATAATAATAATAATAATAATAATAATAATAATAATAATAATAATAATAATAATAATAACAATAACAACAATAACAACAATAATAATAACAATAACAACAATAACAACAATAACAACAATAACAACAATAACAACAATAACAACAATAACAACAATAACAACAATAACAACAATAACAACAATAACAACAATAACAACAATAACAACAATAACAACAATAACAACAATAACAACAATAACAACAATAACAACAATAACAACAATAACAACAATAACAACAATAACAACAATAACAACAATAACAACAATAACAACAATAACAACAATAACAACAATAACAACAATAACAACAATAACAACAATAACAACAATAACAATAATAACAATAATAATAATAATAAGCGTGGATACCTACTTAGGGCGACAGTTACATTGACTTGTGTACAAAAATTTGAATTTTTCTAACCCTAACCCTACCCCTAACCCTACCCTAACCAAATTTTGTAGAGATACATTCTAGAGGAGTACGAACAATTTGAGCCTATTTCCGACAATAAAATTATTTTTCTATCTAGTACCTGAGAAATAAGGCGACACTTAAACTGTCGCCTTAATTCCAAGTGTCGCCTTAATGTTGTTGAATTAGCATGAACTGTCGCCTTAAGGTGGAATCCATGCGGATAATAATAATAATAATAATAATAATAATAATAATAATAATAATAATAATAATAATAATAATAATAATAATAATAATAATAATAATAATAATAATAATAATAATAATAATAATAATAATAATAATAATAATAATAATAATAATAATAATAATAATAATAATAATAATAATAATAATAATAATAATAATAATAATAATAATAATAATAATAATAATAATAATAATAATAATAATTATAATAATAATAATAATAATAATAATAATAATAATAATAATAATAATAATAATAAGGATAATAATAATAATAATAATAATAATAATAATAATAATAATAATAATAATAATAATAATAATAATAATAATAATAATAATAATAATAATAATAATAATAATAATAATAATAACCACCTCGGCCCTTCTTCTGTTGCCTGTATGCAGTATAGGATTTTGTAATGTATCAAGGATGATTTATCCGATTATGAAGATGGTTACGAAGACGATTTTTCATTTCCCAGCCTTTTATTTGCCATTTTTGCCGCTGCTGCCGCTTTTAAGCACAAAGTATGTTGCGCGCCCAACATTAGCATACATATCAACGTTTTTTATACCTCTTTCGGGAAGAAAAAACTTCCTGCGTTTTCTTTTACTTTCCTCAGTTTGTTAAATAGGTCTAACAAATGCCCTTTTCTCCCAAGAGGTGTTTAGATTTAGCACATTTTGATTCACCTTTACACATTTTTGCGGGGGGTTCAATTAATGATAATATCTCAGGTGTGAGTCTTGTGTTTTAATTTCACTTAAGGACAAGCTCAGTTTTGTATGAGCAAAGCTCGAACAGGCATGCGAACGCTTATGGCATGAGGCCAAATTTTGTGGCTGAGTATATCAGCTCCCTCAAAACATAAAAGGAACGTTGTTGAAATGTATTTCCTGGCATTAAACCTCTCTGAGATAATTTATGCATTACTATACATATGGTTGTCTATTTACTTTTTACCATGGAGTCTGTGGCTAAACCGGAAAATTCCGAATCTACTCCTTAGAACTATCCTTCCTCAATTGCATTTAGACTGAAAATAACCGATCGGATAGGGTACCAGGGTTGATACTATGGTGAGGGACGGGTAGGTTCCTCGTTGTGAAGGCTACTTTCCAACCCCCGGTCGGAAATTTTGCCGATATGTTCTGGGCGGACCCTTGGTAAATACGACAAAGTATACATGCCCTGCAGAGACCAGTTGCCCCGGATGGTTTGCCTTTTTGTGCTCACACTAGGTCAGTTTCTTCAATAAGAACCGAAAATTTGTTGCCCCTACGGGCTCTACAGAGTTATGATTGTTTCAGTTTTTTCCATAATTCTGAACCGTACAGCTAAATAATGCAAGCTCTTATCCCTCAACAAGTAATCTCAAGGTATGTCTACATAACTTAATGTAAAGGTTGATAACTTCATTCGATACCGCATTGCCTACTTGTTCTATTGTCTTTATAGTATGTACATTCCTTCATGAGTACACAAAAATTTTTGTCGGACAAATTCTGGGGCCACTTCCATCTGGTGCATCACTGAAATGTATTGTTTACTATGTACTACGCGTATATTGTCATTTGCATTCTCTTTGAATACAGTTGGATAGACGTATGTCGATTTTGCATGGGCAATGTAACGAGTTGAAGAGAAAACCGGTTTTAATGTGTATTTCGAACGTGATACTAGTGTGTTCTTTCAGCTCAACAGGCTGGACTGTTCAGCTCTATGGGTCGGTGTCATGAGGGCAGGGTTTCAGGCAACGAAGGAGACAAAAGGTTGAATGTTAGTCAGGAAAACCATCATACGAAGGAGCATTCTTTAATTCCAAATTTTTCCTTACGTTTTGACGTCAGGATGCAAAACACGCAGAAATCCAACTGCACACCGGAAACATCGAAACGGTCAATCTGGGATAAGAACACCCAAGCTTAATGAATATCCATAATGTAATGAACTTGAAGCTAGTAAAACTTGAACGGAAACAAACATTTCTTGAATAAAAACGTTATAGGCTACTTCGTAAACCTACTTATTGAAATATCACGCGCTTATTTACTTACTATCTCACTGAAAGGTTAAATCCTCCTTGCAAAAGTAAACTGTGGGACAAAGGTTACTTTAGGGTATGAATTTGTATTGTATTATTTAAATTATTTGTATTACTATGTTTCACCTGTTTTGGAGTGAGTATATTAAATGTTTGTACTTTGTCGTGCCGAGATTTGTCTTTATGTAAATTCAGTTGGCCAAGTAGTAAAGTTGCACTTCTGTGTATGTAGTTAGTCTTTAGTGTGTCATGAGAAACGAATAAATGTCATGTCCTCATGTACGAACTTCGCTGCATGTGAGAGTGTTCTTCCCTGTAAGTGTTTTCTGAGTAGGACCTGCAAACCAAGGCTCCGACCATGTTGGAAGATTGAACCCCACTGTTTACAATTGCTCGTATCTTCGATGCAAGTATTACAGGTTGAACTCATGATGGGACCTGTATGTCTTGTATGTTTAAGTTTGTTAAGTCTTTGGGGGGGGGGGGCTGAAGGGACTTTCAGCAAAAATGTTGTGGGAAGGGGTGTTTTCCTTCAGTCTTAGTGTTCCCTCGGGGAGAGCCTCGTCGGGGTAAAGTTTGGTTTTCACCTTCGACATCCAGCTGAAGGGTCTGTTACTAAAAGGTGTCGAAGTCTTTTCTGCTTGCATCGGTTCAGGGTCCTTTGGCTTATATCTTCTGTAAGATCCGTTTCGTTCAGCCAGTGACAAAACGGGGCCACGTATGACAGCCCGATGTTGCAGAAATTTAAAGGATGACGGGCTGGTCACGTTAATAATGGTATCCCATTAGGGGAAGTAGATTCTTTGATGAGGGTGTTTTTCAAGAGTGAAATTGTATACCCAATCTGATACGTGCTGAATAAATTTTATTTCCTTAGCAGATCGGCACTGGTCGATAGGTCTTTAAAGGCCTACAAACCAACTTTTGGTTTTGGACCAATTTTGCTTCGGACTGAGCTAGCCTGGGACCGACTTGGTTTGCAACCGAGTTGGCTCGCAAGAACATAACCTTTCGCAATCGCCAATGCTAAGTCAGTGGCCTGGGCTCTTTAAAGCTAGAGCCTGTGACTCGATTACAGTAAAATAGCCTGTGACTGACCCCTAGGCCTATTTCCTGTTTCGCCTCGCCCTTTCACCGTCAAATCGGTCGACTACCCGTTGTGGGTAGCCTAATTCCCTTAATCAAAAAAACTGATTCAGTTTTTCAAGTTTTCAGACACTATACACTGGTGACCGCTGCTGATGATGATAGCATACTTTCATTTACAATTTACAACTTTCCCCCTGAATATTATGCACGGTGAATTCATACATGAAGAGCGCCATCGTCTTCGTAACTTCAAAATGCCTTTATTTCACCGTTCAAAAAATCTAACAAACTTTGATATAACTGTTTATCAGGCAGCAAAGGTTATGCATTATGAAGTCCCAAATATACTTCATAACTTCTTTATGTTATACTCAAGTCTTTGTTATGGGACTAGACACAAGTTTGATTTGATACTCCAATTTTATTGCTTACAATGTAGCCAGCGTTTCATTAAATACAAAGGTCCCAAGATCTGGAATTCACTCCCTGTAGATATGAAGGGCACTCGTACTTTTGGATCATTTAAACGTAAACTTAAACTTTTCTGACTGTCTAAATATAAGTAATTTTACACGTCTAGTTTATTACGTTAGTCATATCTGAAATTCTATTTTCGTAGTGTAATTGTGTATTGTTATTGTAATGTTCAACAGGGGGTCCATACATAAGCTGCCCTGAGCATCTCTGGATACCCCTTTATAGCCATATATATTAGTCTTCGAGTCATGCATTTTTACCTTGTTTCAGAAAATTTGTATCTTTCATGTAAATACTAATAAAGTATTTTTTTAGTGGCTGAAAATTGATATGTTACTCTCTAAATTCAAAAGACTAAAATTAGTAACCAATCGGTAATTTTGAGTGCAATATTCAGTCTAACAAATTGAGAATAAATCTTAATCGCTTTAAAATTTTTCAGTCCAAATTTACAGTTGTCCCTCATCCCACTCTTTTAGATTGGTTTTTCAATCTAAGGATTTAGAGAGTAAACTGTTATGTTAAGGGATGCTTGAATTGCTATGGTTAAAATAAAGTTCAAGAAAACAGACAAAGAAGTAATCATGAAAGCGTTAATCTTTAAAAAGCGTTCATCGTATATCTTTGTATCGTCAGTAACTGCAAAATTGCCCATCATATCATTTTGTGTCTTCCTGAAGTGAAAGAGTATTTGTTGCCATTGTCAAATAGTAATAATTATCAAAATAGTGTTCATCACAATCGACTTTTACCGTTTTGGCTTTCCATATTCAGCAAGTGTCTATTATAATCTAAAGTATAAAGGAACTCAAAGTAAGAACACTTGCTTAAATGTAAATTAAGGTCTGGGAAGTGTAATTTCTGGAATCTGAAAGGCATTCTGGTGAACCACATCTTGGTAGACTACTCGCTGCAGAAGTTACAATCTTTTTTCACTGATGGCATCTAGAGCACGGTAGAATGGACTGTCCGTAATATTCAGAGGAAATTATATCTTTTATGAAGCATTCTTTAACAAATGACATTTCTCGTCTCATTTGGTTTGTTTATCGACTTTATTAAGATAACAACCCTTTTTCAGTGATGGTGTAGGCCTACAGACGACTGGAGAGTATACTGTCCATAACGCTACAGACGACTGGAGAGTATTCTGTCCATAACGCTCAGAGAAATTCACACCTTATATTGGAATCATTTCTTCAAACACATAGAAAAAAATTTCCTTATCATGGTTCTTTCAAACCATCATACTAAGTTTTCACAGTCTTCTTCACCGATGGTGTCTAGACGACGAAAGATTATATTAGCCATGATTTGTCACAAAACCACCCTTCCTTTTTATCCTTCTCCGCACAATTTTTGAAGCATTTGTCTTATCACCTTGTTCAGGTTCGTATTATCTACCATATGACGATATTTACACTTGTCTAATATTCCTTGTCCGAGTCTTTTCTCATGTTTCTAACGCATTACCAAAGTTGAGAAAAACACAGTTACCACCATCTTTTGTTTTATTTTGGTTTTTAATGAGATTTACACAATAGATCTTTTCACTGTTATCGATGACTAAGGAGGTCAACAACCTGCCGTTAATTACGGCATCTCAACTCACTTAGTCCAAGCTATGATATTAATTGAAATTTCAAACAAAGGCAAGTGCGAGTTATCTAGTCTGGCGCTACCAATTTTACGTTCTACTGATTAAAGGCTCTCTAACCTCACCTCAGACAGTACAAAACTGTCCCTACTAAGTTTACTTCCAGCCCCTCCTCCAATTTAAACAAAAACACCTGTCTAGTACAACCTCCAAAACATATCTACACAGTAGCCTGCTCTGCGTTAGGGTCGTCGAGTGGCAGAGTGGTCTGTTCCAGCTGCTGTGCACCAATGTGTTTCACATGTGCGTGGGTTCGAATCCCGCTCGATGTACGTGGGTTTTTCTCCGGGTACTCCAGCTTTCCACTTGGCATAGGCTTGCTCTAAAATCGGTTGCCCAGCCGAAGAAGTCGGTTGCGCGCCGGACTGAAGCGCCCTTGGGTGGACCAGTTAACTAGCCGACTTTGCTTTTTTGTGACACACAACTATGTGCTAAGTTAATTGGCAACACAGCTGACTGTGCCAGTCATCATAGACCAAACAGTGAGCTATATTGTTTGAATATGTGCCAATCAAAGTGCAATCATCAACTCTCAAGAAATGTAGGACTATTCCTTAGTATGTTTGGGCATGGTGTTTCTAGAAACTCCCTGGTTTGGGGAAATGCCATATTCCCTTTAGCTGGAGACCTTTCTCGAGTGCTTCTCAAAGAGAGAACTGAAAGCAAAAACTTGATACTTACAACAAACCATGGTCATCCTCAACAGCAAATTCAATTTTAATCAACTTTATTATTATATAGGTTAAAAAAAGCCGATCGGGGGACACAAGAAGAGAGGCAAAAACATTTTTGAAGGAGCAGAGCTTAGAAAATTGGATAAAAAAGGGAAGGGAACTCCCAGGGGTAGGCTGAATGTTTAATCTATAACGTGATTTCAGTCTATATGCTGTCCTAGATCCAGTGGCGTATCAGGGGACAGCGGGCCATGGCCCACCATTGAAAAATTAGGAAAAATAAAAAAGGCTAAAAAATGAGAAAGAATGAAGTGAAGAAAGAAAAAGAAGAACGAGAAAAGAGAGAAAAGGGGAGAGAGAAACGAAAATTAAGAAACTGTCCTCTACATGTATATATATATATATATATATATGATTGATCAAAATCCATGAATAAAATTTAGACTTACGTCTTTTTGGCTCATTTGCATATAGCGATAGTATTCTGCTGCGCGTACCTGATTGTTTGGTGACAATAAACAGTAATTTTGTATTTAAGTACATTCATTTGCTCCTGACTGTGGGCAACTAGACATCAAAGCCTTGTTGCCTTTCAAGTCCCTATGTTAGGATGCATTTGGTAAGGATGAGGTTGTCTAGGTACCACACAAAGAGGTAAAAAACGTTAAATGCAATGGTCCCTGATTATAAATTTAAAGTTTTTCCCATGTATCTCCAGCTAATACCACCTCCCTGATCTTATCAGGGAGTTTGTGTCAAATAGCAACTTTCTGATTCCACCTAGTCTGGTTACCATTTACCTTTTCCACCAGTGGCACTGGCGCCGACACGGGGGGGGCATGGGGGCACGTGCCTGTCATTTGATTTCCGAAAATTTCTCGAAAATTTTAAAATAAGCCACAAAGGCGTTTCAGCTGTAGATATCTGTAGGGGGTAGGGTGTGTGTTTCTGACTGAATGATGAATCTATTTTGATCATTTTTTTATGTACAAGTCGTTCTCAAACTATCAAAATTCTGGTAAATCCTTCTCAAAGTACCACAATTTTCACGCGCTCCGCGCCCTTACAACCTCGCCGCATTGCTGTGCTTACTGTCAATACCGTCTCAAACATATTCACATTATTCATTGGTGGGGGTTCTACAATTATGTAGACTGTTCTTGTGCATAGGAGTCATTATGGAGGAGCACAGCATTGCAAGAATGCAAAGTAGTCGAATTCAAGGGAAGACACATTTTATAAAATTGAAAGCTTATACGAATTACTGCAGAAGACTCGCCCTCTAATTGGCGGATGCATTTTTCTAGGAATTTGAAGCGTCTCAGTGCCGCAAAGTCTGCACACAACTTTTGTTATGGAAATGATTTCTCATGCAAAATTTCGACCCGCTTCACGCGCATTCTTCACGGCAAACATTTCATATCTCATAACCATTACTGGGGCAATAATACATTATTCTGACCAAAACACTTGTCCGAAAAAAGTACATTGTCCGACCTCTGCATGGACCCTGCATCAATAGAGGATCTTAGAGTAATGTAGTATCATGAGAAGCATATACCGTAACATTCGTAGTATGTAGTTGTCTCTAAACATTCTTAAAACGAGTGCAATGCCAAAGCCAAAATGTCACTAAATAATAATAATATCTAAGCACATAATTAAAGGGAAATATTGCGTTTGTCTGGCTTTTTATTGAATCTATCCTCGTTTACTTGCGATCGGGTCCCGTTTGATGAAAGATAGGTAACTAAGAAAAATATTCTACCCTCCGAGCACTAATTAACGAGTAAATTAACCTTTCTGTAACAACTAATAGATATGTTTACCCAAACAATTATGCATGCAAAACCACACCTTCATCACCACTGATTTGAAATCCACCAATCAAATCATTTCTATCAAATTACGTCAGACAATAACAAACGCCTTCTACAGCATGTACAGCATGCTTTCCACTTGGCATAGGCTTGCTCTAAAATCGGTTGCCCAGCCGAAGAAGTCGGTTGCGCGCCGGACTGAAGCGCCCTTGGGTGGACCAGTTAACTAGCCGACTTTGCTTTTTTGTGACACACAACTATGTGCTAAGTTAATTGGCAACACAGCTGACTGTGCCAGTCATCATAGACCAAACAGTGAGCTATATTGTTTGAATAAGTGCCAATCAAAGTGCAATCATCAACTCTCAAGAAATGTAGGACTATTCCTTAGTATGTTTGGGCATGGTGTTTCTAGAAACTCCCTGGTTTGGGGAAATGCCATATTCCCTTTAGCTGGAGACCTTTCTCGAGTGCTTCTCAAAGAGAGGACTGAAAGCAAAAACTTGATACTTACAACAAACCATGGTCATCCTCAACAGCAAATTCAATTTTAATCAACTTTATTATTATATAGGTTAAAAAAGCCTATCGGGGGCCACAAGAAGAGAGGCAAAAACATTTTTGAAGGAGCAGAGCTTAGAAAATTGGATAAAAAAGGGAAGGGAACTCCCAGGGGTAGGTTGAATGTTTAATCTATAACGTGCTTCCAGTCTATATGCTGTCCTAAATCCAGTGGCGTATCAGTGGGGCAGCGGGCCAAGGCCCACCATTGAAAAATTAGGAAAAATAAAAAAGAATGAAGAGAAGAAAGAAAAAGAAGAACGACAAAAGAGAGAAAAGGGGAGAGAGAAACGAAAATTAAGAAACTGTCCTATATATATATATATATATATATATATAAATACATATATGATTGATCAAAATCCATGACCCACCCCCCCCCCCCCCCACCCCCCCCCCCCCCCACCCCCCCCCCCCCCCACCCCCCCCCCCCCCCACCCCCCCCCCCCCCCACCCCCCCCCCCCCCCACCCCCCCCCCCCCCCACCCCCCCCCCCCCCCACCCCCCCCCCCCCCCACCCCCCCCCCCCCCCACCCCCCCCCCCCCCCACCCCCCCCCCCCCCCACCCCCCCCCCCCCCCACCCCCCCCCCCCCCCACCCCCCCCCCCCCCCACCCCCCCCCCCCCCCACCCCCCCCCCCCCCCACCCCCCCCCCCCCCCACCCCCCCCCCCCCCCACCCCCCCCCCCCCCCACCCCCCCCCCCCCCCACCCCCCCCCCCCCCCACCCCCCCCCCCCCCCACCCCCCCCCCCCCCCACCCCCCCCCCCCCCCACCCCCCCCCCCCCCCACCCCCCCCCCCCCCCACCCCCCCCCCCCCCCACCCCCCCCCCCCCCCACCCCCCCCCCCCCCCACCCCCCCCCCCCCCCACCCCCCCCCCCCCCCACCCCCCCCCCCCCCCACCCCCCGCCCCCCCCACCCCACCCCCCCCCCCACCCCCCCCCCCCCAGCGCCACCCCCCAAACCCCGCCCCTCCCCCCACCCCCCCACCCCCCCCCCACGCCGCCCCCACCCCCCCCCCCGCCCTCCCCCACCCCCCCACACCCCCCAGCCACCCCCACCCCCCCGCGCCCCCACAACCCACCACAACCCCCCCCCCCCCCTCCCCTCCACCCCCCACGCCCCCCCCCCACCACCACCACACCCACGCCCCCCCCCCCCCGACCCCCCCCCCCCCCCACCCCCCCCCCCCCCCACCCCCCCCCCCCAGGCGCCGCCCCTGATTGTACTAAGTCAGTTTTCCTTAGAAGTGCAGCGCGAAGCGCGTCGAAAAAATCTTCCTTGCATTATTATGGTTTTTTGACATTAATGTCTTCCTTCATTTAACCTTGAAAATTTTAATCATGATAGGCTATTAAAACTTCCTTTTACCAATTTCTCTGGTCTAGCTTTCTTTCACTCATTTTTTATTCTGTTTTTATTTTTTAAGCTCTGGAAAAGTGGAGGGTGCAAGTGGTCCCCCCGTGCCCCCCCCCCCTCCGTTAATCCCGCCTATTGAGTTCCGTTGCATGAACACACTCGACCGGCTGTTAGGAGCGATATACGAAAATTATACAAAAAGCGTTCAAATTGTGATTTTAGTGGTCTACTATTTTTACTGCCCAAGAAGGACTCGAAGATAGTTAAATGATACATTCTAATGCCAATACAGTTTGAAAATGGTGTAACGTTTCCGAGGGCTTGCCCCTGTCCCCCCCATTCTGGACGTTGCCTCCTTGGGCCAGACCTGGAGCCCTGAAGCAGGCCTCCTGGACCCCGAATACACTCTCCTTCGCTCTACGCGCGTCATTTTTTCGGTCATCGGTCGGCATATTTTCTTTCCCTTTAGTCGGGCAAATAACATCGAATTCATCACCCATCCATTCAGAATTACACTGGCAACGCCCTTCTGTTAGATCACAATCCAAGTTACCGTCTTGTTGTTTGACGCACCACACCAAGCACTAGTCATCGTGGTCGTTGAGGATTTAGGAGAGTTAAAATGTTTTTTCCTCATTGTAAAAAAGCTGGTACTATACAAACAATGAAGATGCTTCGTCTCTTAGTGTTAAAAATAATGCCCCATTTCAATCCAGCATCGAATGTAAAGACTTATTGAAGTAGGCGAACATTTATGGAGTGAGACTCTATGGCCGGATATTCACAATCAAAACCACAGTTATGTATGTTTCCCGAAAGGATACTTGTGGGAGATAACCTTTTGTCCTAAAAAGTTGAAAGATGTGGAGAAACACAATCTTTACAACAAGTAATCCCAACATGGCAGTCTATATAAGTAGTAGTGATAGTAAGAAAGCTGGTCTCAAGCAGTTTAGTTGTGCGGCGTAGTGAAGTTAGTACCCAGCTCCGAGGAAATACTATTTCAGTAACTGCAGTAACCGACCGGATGTGATTGTTTATACACATAAGGAGTTCATTGTACCTGTTATGCAAATTTTCCAGGTACGCGACCTCTGTAGGTCATACTTTCGAAGCGAAAATTTTGATAGGAACTCTCTGATTTACACGTACAATTTGCATATAAAATTTTTGACTTGATCAACGCCAAAACTGAGTATACACCTTAAAAAATTGTATTTCTACCACATTACTTGCCTTGTGAAGCGTCTAGCACGATTCTGGTCAATTTCATTGTCACTGTTTAGGTTGCATGTGTTGCGACACCCCTACCTGCATAATGACACGAACTTTTACAGAATCAGGAAGTTGCTATTGTCAAATAGCAACTTCCCTGGAAGAATGTAAGATTCGTCGACTGTGAGAAACGGGTTTTGGAAAATTCAATACAGGCTGACATACAAACATTCAGTCTTTCCAATACTTATTTTCAATTGGAAATTATTTATCCGATAAACCAAATTGCAGTACTGTCTAATTGTCATAAACTTCTAAGCAGAATTATGTCTGCAGTTAAAAGCACCCCTAGCAACATAATACCAATGACTAATTAGCAGGAAGACAGTTCTTCGACTGTAAAGTAAGGCAAAATAAAAAAGAAGATACGGTTGTAAATTCGGTAAAAAAGGTAGTAACGATCACATGCTATAAAATGTCTCAACTAAATTAGATTATATTTTTAAGCACTCAAGTCTGTGCATACTTTTCATAATGTATTCTATGGTGTAAAAGTATCTAAATATTTACAATTCCCCTACTAGAATAATAGTAACGACTACCTTTGATATAATCGTAAAGCAGAATGAATTCCTCCATCTTCGACTTACATGCTTATTCCTTCAGTTGAGCCAAAGACAAGCACACAAACATCCTTACAATTGCAGTCAATTACGACTTTGTACATTATTAAACATCTGGTGACCCCAAGATTTACGTAGCAAAAACGGCGTTCGCTTTCTCTTCGTAAAGACAATGCATCAAGCATTGTCTTTACGAAGACAATGATCGAGTTGATGCGCCTTATTCTGACAAACAACAATCTCGTCTTTGGCGACCAGCACTACCTCCAAATTCATGGTACTGCCATGGGAACCAAGATGGCTCCTTCATTCGCAAATTTATTTATAGGCAACCTCGAGAAAGAATTCTTATCTCGACAAAATTTAAAACCACAACTTTGGTTACGTTTTATCGACGATATCGTCATGATCTGGCCCCACGGTGAAGATAGCCTAAAAATTTTTGTGGAAAACATCAATTCGTTTCACCCCACAATCAAATTCACGGCCGACTCCTCTAGAGTCAGTGTCCACTTCCTGGACACAACAGTGACCATAGAAAATGGTTCACTCAAATGAGACTTGTTCAATAAACCCACGGACAAGCACAACTACCTACTACCGAGCAGCTGCCATCCCCCGCACTACACCAAAAATATTCCATATAGCCAAGCACTTCGCATCAAACGTGTCTGTTCCTCTGAGACAGACTTTGAAAATCGCACTAACGAACTGTCTAGCCACCTCCAAAATAGACAGTACTTTCGGGGTTCAATTGAAAATGCCGTCAAAAAGGCAAGGGATACCCCGCGTTCTGAAACTCTGACATACAAAAACCGTCAGCCCAATTCTAATAGAGTGCCATTGATAATTGAGTACCATCCCGGTCTACCACCATTCGCCAAATTCATCCAAAAACATTTGCCCATACTTCAAAGCACGGCTCGCCTAAAGTCTATCTTTCCCGCTCCCCCCGTTGTTGCTTTTTCCCGCCCCCAAAACTTACGGGACATTTTGGTACGGGCAAAATTTCAGGACAAAACCTCAGTCGAGGCTAACAACGAGAATTTGGTTGTTCACCTTGCCCGTCCAATTGCAAGACGTGCGCTCTGATTGATTCAACTAAATACTTTCAGAGCTATCAAACTGCACGCACTTTCCAAATTAGACAATCAATTAATTGTCTTTCCAAAAACGTCATATATCTCATCTACTGCAATTTATGTGGAACGCAGTACGTGGGGGAATCAAAAAACTCCCTCAGGATGAGAATGACACAGCACAGGTCAGCAATTAAAACCAAAAAAATTGATCAACCTTTTGCCAACCATTTCAATTTACCGCATCATTCGATAGACAATTTACGTGTCGTTGCTATCGATCAAAATGATTCATGGGACAATAGAAGCCGTAAGACAAAAGAAAATTTCTGGGAATGTCAACTCAAGACTACGTCGCCATTCGGCCTGAATATCCGAAACGACTTACCAGCATACTGATTGAAGGGATTACACTCTAGGCCTAAGTAACCCTATTAGACCGTCTCCGTCTCGCCTATTTCAATAGGCTTACTCAAATTACTTAGTCTCGCCTCTTTCAAAAACGATAGTCCTAATTGACTATCAGTGGGGAGCATTGTCCTCACAATTTAAAAGCTGTAAGTTCCGTACATCGAGCGGGATTCGAACCCACGCACATGTGAATCACATTCCAGCTGCTGTGCACCAATGTGATTCACATGTGCGTGGGTTCGAATCCCGCTCGATGTACGTGGGTTTTTCTCCGGGTACTCCGGCTTTCCTCCCACTTGGCATAGGCTTGCCTCTAAAATCGGTTGCCCAGCCGACGAAGTCGGTTGCGCGCCGGACTGAAGCGCCTTCGGGTGGACCAGTTAACTAGCCGACTTTGCTTTTTACACTCCTTGTCACTCTTGTGATCAAGCACTGAAGAAGAGCTAGTATTGCTCGAAAGCTTTGCAAAAACCTTTTATGGCTGTTGTATTTACCAAATTTCTAGCTTCTACTGCTGTCACGTATCTCCTTCGAGATCCAGCCATTCATTTCTGTAGCACTGTTGTTATACAGTATTTCCGTTAACACACACACACACACACACACACACACACACACACACACATATATATATATATATATATATATATATATATATTATATATATATATATATATATATATATTGTTCCATACGTGTGCCTAGCTCCAGCAGGTTTAAATTTATTTACTAAACACAGGTGTCCCTTTTGCCAAGAAACTGGCTTTTTATCGCAAATTTTAGCCATCTTTCATTTTGTCGTTCATCTCATATATTCTTGGAATATTTACCCTTGAAACGGGATTATTAATTTCCGTGACTACCTTGTCTCCAACTCCCGCAGGATTAAATCACTGAATAAGATAAATTGCATAGTTTTGTCAGTTTTAAGGACTGCATATGTGGAATAGGAGGTGATTGAACCTCCTTGGACCCTCGGGTATGTTCATATTTATGAACGCACATTCTTACGTAGAATTTGTGGAGGTATGAAATTAAATTTTACAGTTTGCTATTGGAAAACAAGATATTAGGCTACGTATGTAGTGGCATGAAGGGTACTGTGAGATGAGAGTGTTGGTAAGTCATATAAGGCTCACAGTTGAAACAAAATGACGGTGTGTATTCACCGAGAAAACTTGTGCATAGGTCTATATGTCAGTTTTATAGGGATTTCTCATTATGTAATACCTACGGCCACACATAATGGGGAAGCCGAAGAGAGCGGTCTCACTCAATTACAATTTCTACCCCACCGGCATTTAACGTCTCCGTGTGAAACACGAGAGAGAAATTCGAGTTTATACGAATGTTTGGCACATATGCAGTACTGATTTTCGAGTAAATTGCCTAAAAAGGAAGCTCGACCATCAACATTTAGTGAGAAAAATGATTCAAAACAAAGAGATTCATTGCAGTAAATATTAAAGTTAG
This sequence comes from Holothuria leucospilota, assembly GCA_029531755.1. Classification (NCBI taxonomy): domain Eukaryota; kingdom Metazoa; phylum Echinodermata; class Holothuroidea; order Aspidochirotida; family Holothuriidae; genus Holothuria; species Holothuria leucospilota. The sequence continues at coordinate 11,542,703 of CM055965.1, forward strand.
ACAAGCCAACCACACTTTGACAAAATGGGTTTATCTCCATTTCCGTCCGTTACTGTCCACGTCTACGTCATATACAGTAGTTACGTGTGCTGTTTTGATTTTTAGGCAAACTTTTGAAAAAAATATGAAGAAAACCCAACTAATTTTTTAAGGTAAAACAAGTGATACAAAGCAATTTGACTTCTTTGTGTTAGCTTTGGTTATAACATTTGAGGCATGTTTCATGTCCATCACCCGTTCTGTTTGGTCTTTATGGTAATGTATCGCGTCCATCCTCATTATTACTCTGCCATTTGAAGAGGACATATCAACTTCGTCTACTGCTTCTTACCACGCTTTATTTTCGACTTTGAAAGCCATGGGAAGGGCTACTTCCGGAGAACTAGAAAATTTACCCTATATTTTTTTTAGGCCACACACCCACGTATGGTGGTTCTTCTCTTGAATTGTGTGTTGTGACTGGGTTAACTACAAAAGGCACCATAACGCCACTCTTAACCCCTGACCCAGCCTTCACTGTGCACTTCATACTTAAATTTGCGGTTCAGCACCAACTTTCCCATTACTGACACCCTCGACTGCACATTTCTCCAGTCAAAAATGTTCTATTTGTTCTTCTCGGGCTTCAGAAATTCTTAAAAGGAGACTTTAAACCCAAAAGAGAAGAAAAAAGTTTGATATGTGAAAGAACCAATTCTATGAATTTTGGTTGATCTCTAATTTGTTCCTATGTGCGGTTCTCTAGATATTAGTATAAGAATTCACTAAAGTTGTCACTCATAGCAGGTAGTCAACTCCTTGCCCAAAGTGAAATTGGAGTTAGCAGAAGTAATTGAGCCTTTTTGTATTGATGATCAAAATTTGAATTGTTTTGTTTTTCAATTTTTTACTTCACCTTGAAAAAGATGAGGACATGAGTTTTCCCATAGGAAATAGTTATTTTCTAAATTTCCCATACCTCTCTTGCATTCGAGTTAAGAAAGCATGGGAAAGAAAGAAAACATTGGAAAGAAAGAGGGAATGTACTGTAAAGCTGCAAGACTAACAAAGCAGTGTTGATTATTATGAAGATGTGTTGTCAGCTCTGATTAAAGTTTACTTTGGGGTGAAAATGTGACAACTTTATCTGCCAAAACTACCAAACCACACGTAAGAATCCAATGCAAATTCTGCCAGAACTCGTAAGCTTATATTAACTTTCTCTTTAATAGGTCAACATTCTCTAAAAGTGGAAGAGTACAAAACAAAAACGAAACTAAAAGATTTGCAATGCACGCCGGAAGTTTGCTGTACCAACAAACCGATTGCGAGATTTTTCATCAAGCGAACACATTCTTCGAGTGACTATTTTCGTTTTTTATTACTATAAAGCGTTACCCCTTTCAATGTTTTTACTCCAAGTTATAAATACTTCCTTTTAAGATAATGTGTTCTTCAAATCCAATTACTCTTCCGCACAACTGGTTTCGAAAACCAACCACGATATTTAAGTTAAAACTGTGTCTGCTAATACAAAATACTGTAGCCTGTCTTGGTCGTTGGTACAAGAATGAAAATTCTGATCCCGACATACATTGAATTTATAATTTTCTAATGTGTAAATCTCTTATTCAATATAAAAAAAGACTGTTGTGATCTCTCTTTCTCTTAAGGAGTGACCAGGCCCGTAGCCACACAACGTACTAGAGGGGACAAACAGCTTCTAGAGGGGCGAAATATTTTCTGGGGGCGAGGTATACTAAAACGCATGAAAACAATTGTAATTTTGAATATTTCAGGGGAAGAAAATATTTCTAGGAGGTGCCGACCACCTGTCCCTTCCTCCTTTGGCTGCGGGTTGTCGGGGGACACCCACTTCTAATCTCTTGACATTGAGTGATTGACACTCCGAGCAGAACAAAATTTCGGTCGATTTTCACTGATAGAAAAGTGATATATGCGGGTGTTAATCCGGGGATGAATGTCATTATTTAACAGTAATTGAACTTAAACCCTCTAGTCAAGTATAATGATATTTAAATGAAAAACATCTTCTGTCATCCCTTCCCAAATAGCGTCACCTCTCTCACCGACTCCAATGCATTTAATAAAATTTTTCTTCATACTCCCTCGAGAAACGGCGTATGTATGCTGATATATGTTTCAAAATTTGCTCCATCATTTGAAGTTACTCAATCATAATGACTGGAGGCAGGACAAAAGTAAAAACATGGAGGACCACAGAAAAGCAAATCGATGGAATTCAAAACGACGTAGGTCTATACTGAGTTTGGAATTTGCTCTACTTCAATCTGGCAAGGAGAAAAGGTTTCATTCGGTTAAATCATTCCATGCGTGGAGGCTGCCCAAATTTAGATGCAAAGATCCGAAAAATTCATTACAATATGAATCATCAAGAGGCAGACGGGTAATCAATTATGGATAGATTTTAAAAGGTGCAAAATACAGATAATACGTTGGCAGCTGCATCCTGAACGTGTGGGAACTGACGGCTGTAAGTAGCTGTTAAATCAGTAAATTAGCTTGAAATATTTTGCAACACCGTTGGGGATGAAGTGTTGATTTATCTATAGTCGACAGGTTCAGGCTCCCGCTGGAGAGAACACTTGGCTTCATACCGGAAAGCGTAGAGTCAAAAACGTATATTTGCCCAGTCAACAAGATCATATATCTTTCTCTAAAGAAACTTCCCGGGTTCATAATTATTTTTGTCACAGTTGGATAGTGTGTGGACAGTTACTAGGCCGACTTACCGGGGTCCTTCTAGTACATCAAGTTACAATACCTCACAGTCTTTGCAATTTGTGGCAGGGTTTTTACAACATCAAACCTATGTCTCAAGCAGTTGCTCGGACAAGGATGCATTTTTGACATGTGGAAAGTTGTGTCAGCTATAGACCTTATGCACTGACGTCACGCGACGTCATTTTTGGAAGGCAAACGATGACGCACGACGTAGACTTCGTAAGCGCGCGTAGTAGATTTGCATATCCGACTGGCACAAAAGTTAGCTGTCTTCATTTATTGGGCGCACTTTCTTTCTGTGACGTCACATGCATAAGGCCAACAGTCTTTGAAAAGCCAGCTATCTCGTCCCAGACCAGTGGTTCCCAAACTATATCAGCCAAGCGCATCTTTTCAAGAATGGAATTGAGTAAATGCCCACATGTCTATAACGTATTGTTACCATGAAGAATTAGAGTTAGATGAGGTTTCACTGCTCAGTTTCTAACCATGAATGACTCAGAGATAAAAACAATGTAAAAATAAGGGCTACACATACACGTGTGGGCCTTGCCCAGAGTAGTTAAAAAGCAGTGATGGGCTTCTTTTTTGCATGGCGAAATCTAAACCCTACGATTAAGAAAGGCATGCAACCTTGATCGGGATGAGGGGCAGAAAAACGTTTTTAGAAGTAGGGCAAATCCCGGGACTCCACTGGAGTGTGCAGTGGCGGATCCAGGGGGGTCGCCGGCGTCCGGACCCCCCCCCTCAAATTTTCTAATGTGCCCTTTTTCAAAAAAAAAATGTTTTTTTTCACACTAGCAAAAAAAAAAAGGGAGACAGTTTCACAAGTAATGACTGTGTTGTCCAATTCCGAGGAGATTTTCGTTACCCCCATCCAGTATCGATCAATCCACTCGTAAAAGTCTAGCTATGTATCTCAGAAACTTCCGGCAATATATTTGACTACGGTAGCCTATATACTGGCCGCCCCGAAACCCGAACAGTGCAATCGTTTTACAGAGAATGTGACTACAGTATGTCTGCGTGACAATCAGGCATTCTAATCACTTTTCGCTTGGAACCACGTGTGGCGTGCTTGGGCATTCAGAGTAATACAAAACACTCAGATATTACGTCATACTCACCAGCTAGTGCTTTATGCAACGTATTACTACTGAGTTTAATATTGATTCCAAAAGGTCACGACCGACTGCAGTAGCCAAGTGGTTAGAGCATCCGACTTGCAGCCGGAAGGTCTAGGGTTCAAATCCTGGCCGGGTCATACCAAAGACTTTAATAATGGAACCTACTGCCTTTGTGCTTGGTGCTCAGCATAAGAAATGGAGTAGGGAAAACAAGCCAGTGATCCACAACTGGAAAAAAGGCCGTGGTCGTCTCGACTTGAACCAATTGGTTGGAAACTGGGACGTTAAACCTCATCTAACTAACTAACTCCAAAAGGTCACTGCTAGTCTTTTGGTCTTACAAAATAATGATCTGTCCACACTCCATAAACGCTTCATCTACGAAACCTTCCCTCCACCCTCTAGTATCCATCCTCTCGTGAACAAGAGAGGGTACGTAAATACGTTTCGCTATGATATTTATAGTCTGGAATTACTCTCTTCTTTTATAGTGTTGCCCTAGTGATGGGAATAAAAAGCCAGTCTTAGGTAAAGTCCACAGCCAAGCGTTGACCAGAAGTCACAATAGACGAATCGGTGTTTGTTTCATTTTAAAATTACTATATAAAATCACCACCAGGTCAAATAACGCAATGTCAATAGGTTCAATTTTTTGACATCTTTGGACCGATGACCGGTCTGCTGTCGCAAATGAAAAGCAAACATTCGACTTCAGTCATCTGTTCTGACAGAGTGTTTTCGACAGTCGCGCCGCAACTATATAGGGAACACAAGTACAGTATTTTAACCTCCTCCCCCAGTCGAGATAGCGGTGGCGCCAGGTGGGGGAGGGTCCATGCCCCCCGCCGGGGAAGACGGGCCCCCTATCGGAGCAGTTTTACTGAGTTTCGTAAGGGAGTCTTAGTCCAAAGTACGCAGTCCCCGACGACAACTAATCGACGGTTTACCTGTTTTTTGCTCTCAAGAGGATAATTTCTGTAATGAGAACCCAAAATTTTCGGCGCGCTACGTGCGCTGTAGAGTCACTCTTAGCAGGATAGCACAAGTCCTGTCAACCTTACCAAGTAACATATAGGCAGAATACGTAGTTTATGTAACGGTCGTAACTTTTATCCCATATCGCAAAGCCTAGTTGGTGTCCTCTTGTGTGTGTCATGTGGTACAGTCAGTTGGTGAGCGACTTACGGAGCAAAGTTTGGCTATTTCATCGTGTAGTCCAGGTGGTTTCGATACAATGTATGTTACACCCGATACGGTCTACAAACCCTACAGTTCTTTTTTTTCGTTTCGTCATATGTTTTATGTGTAAGCCTATCAAAAAATTTCGCCCGCTTCGCGCGCTTTTCAATTTCACGATCCAGAATCAAAGAACACTATCAGTGCGTAACTCGGATCATGAAGTATTAAGTGATATAATGCAAAATATGCCTACAATTGCATGGGATAATGAGGCTCCCACATTTGCCCTTCTCATCATACCCTCGAAATAGGGAATGGCCCGGCCCCCTGTTGGAAAAATTCTGCCGCCACCAATGGTCAGTTTACTTCTTTTGGCTTTCATAAGGGTAATTTCTGGGATAAAACCCAAAATTTTCGGTACGCTTTGTCCACTCTTCCTCAGTTCAGTTATACATATAGCTAAATATAGTACAAACCCTTTCCACCTTTTCAAGTTAATAAGTAGAATACATGGATTTATGTAAATGTCGGGAATTGAATCTCATTTCGCTGAACCTGGTTAACGTTCACTTGTGTCTGTCGTACGGTACGACTAGTGACTCGAGGAGGGAAGTACAATGAAGTTACGCCCGATGGGGCCCAACTGTCCGCTCAATTGTTCTATATAAGCTTTAAATTAGTACAAATTCTTATAAGTGTAGGCTTACCCAAAAAATTTTCGCGCGCTTCGCCCGCTTTGCAATTTCACCGTTTAGATCCCAGGTTTTGATTCCAGTTTTTTCATGTCTTTTGGTTTATCGTTTCTTTGTCAATATGCGGTAAGTTGTGTAATCGCTGACGTTTATGGTAACCAAAATTTAAAAAAAAAATGAAAGTGCCCTTTTTATGTTGGACCCCCTCAGAAAAGACCCTAGATCCGCCCCTGGTGTGATGTGTCCCCCAAGGGCACGGAAAATATTGGCCCTATTTAAGTACACACCTTAGGGCCCCTGACGGGTTCTATGGGCAGTTCTCCGGTAAGGGACTGGGGGAAAGCCCCTTGATTTTCTGGGATATTTACAAACTCGTCACCACAAGAAAAAACCTTTGACTAAGTCTTCTAACAATGATAGCCTTCAATTAGCACTTATCGGATTGCAAAACTTTTGTATAAAAGTAATATCTAAGGACCATTCCCCTGTGGCCCTTTAGTGGATGGGGAGGAAGAGGATGGTAGGTGTTGCAAGAAGCTTTGGGAGAATTATGGCACGCAAGCTGTGATACGGGTACTAATGATGGGACATAGCCTAATAACAGCCGAAATTCTATCTCCAAAAAACAATATTTCTGAAAACGTTTAATAACGTTTCACTTAATTTAACATTGCTAAAGTTATCTATAATGTTACCATTATCTGCAATTGTCACTTTTGTCAGTATGTGCTGTCCACGAACAACAAGTAACACCAGAACGTACGTTTTACTTTTCCTTGTCGAAACAGTACTCCTTATAATGTCTTTTTTGTCAGTAGGCTGTACGGTGTGGGTACCGGGCATTGCAGGGTGGTGTAAAGCACTCACACTAGAGAGATTTCGGACGGATAGGATTACGGTCCGATTTTTTGTGACTTTAAAGTTAAGATCTTCTCCACCTCTGGCCGGAAGAGCCAAAAATTTGCCAGCCTGTGTAAGTATATGATTTGCATCAGAGGGCTAGGAAATGAAATGTAAACTAATTATTTCGTGCCGTCACATCGCAAAAAAGTGTTTTATCGGACACGCGTAGCAAAAATCGGATTGATTTTCGAACAAATATCTCTCTGTTTGAGCGGTATAAGTAATATGATGGTAGCAGAACAGTTCATAATAAGAAAAACTAGGATCAGTTATCATATAGCGACGACCGTTAGAAACAAAGTCTGAATAATAACTATTGGTCCGATTTTGAAAAGTTCGGATCGGATTTTGGATTAAAAACCGCTGTAGTATGACCCGCCCTTAAAGCAGAGCCGGGTTGTGCCAAGTATTGCAGGGTGTCCGTCATCCCTGTTTTTTAGTAGTGTTTACAATGTTTTTCGGTTGTTTTGTACTCTGAAGACCCAAATAACCTCCACCAAAAACAACAAGAATCTTCCTGTCGATGACAAAATTTAATGCCAAGTTTGGAAAGCGACAGAAGACAAAACGTTGATTAACAAACACTGAAAAAACAAGTTACTTGAATGAGATTCGCACCGGGGAACGCCAGAGTGAAAGGCCCGAGCACTAAACTCGCTTGATTAGAATATATTACTAATCATCTTTTAATCACTGGATCCTTCACACGTGTTCACAATTAGATAATTAAAATTAGAATTGCTACTGAATGCACCAGAGTTATGCATATGAAGAAATTATATTGTTCTCTATAATTTTACATTTGAAATGACACAAAGTTCAGCCCTCCTCTTCGGTGGTCAAGAAACGTCACAATTTGGAGATACCAAACATTGCCTTTTCAGTTTAAGAGGATTTTGTAGTTTTACCTCTGGTGAATTCAGATGATCTTTGACCTCCGCCAAAATCAATAGGGATCTCTCTCTTAATATGAAAAATCTGCATACCAAGTATCCATCATCCCTGTCTTGAAATATCGTGTTTTTCAAGGTTTTCGGGGTTTTGTACCTCTGATGACCTCACATGACCTCTGACTTCCAGCGAAAATTCCAGGTTTTTCCTCTCAATATGAATTATTTTTAAACCAAGTATAAGAGGTGTACATCATTTTTATTTTGAGATATCGCGTTTACAATCATTTTTTTAGGATTTTGTATTTTCGCCCCCGGTGACCTCAGATAGCCTTTGACCTCTCCAAAAACATAGGGTTTGTTTTCTGATTATATATAACGCATCCATATGCTGAGTATAAAAGGTACCTATACTTCCCACCTTGAGGTATCATATTTGCAAGGCTTTAGGTATCGCCTCTAGTGACCTTACATGACCAAAGACCACCACAACCAATATGGTAAATCCATATGCCAAGTATGAAAATTATCCATCATTGCTATCTTAAGATATCTTGTTTACAAGCCAAGCGTCATAAGCACACACACTCACATACTCGCCCCTGTTGGCATAGATTCCTTTTGACTTCGGCAAGGAATCCAAAACTACATTTCCAACTATTAAAGTGGCCAGGCAATTTTAAGCTATGACAATAGCTACACGGCCTCGCTTCGTCGCCAGTGATAGAGATCTGAGTGACCTCTCCCCAGGAAAAGTTGAAAAAAAAAAAACATTTAGATGACATTTTCTAGCATCTGGCAGTTAAGATAATTCATAAGCACAGTAGTTCACCTAGGGAGAGAATACTACTACTGGGTTTGTTGACTTCATTTCCATTTTATGAATACATATTTGAGAGCTCAGCTAGAGGAAACTATGTGATGTCTTTAAAGACTCATTTTAAATAGAGTGCCTCATTCTTTTCAGACGCACCCTGCCGCCCATTAAGGGCTGAGTTGCCAAAACGTCCATGGAGTGATACCGCCCACGTTAGGAACAACTGTCCCAGACAATTAACATTCTTCCCTGAACTAAATTCTTATCATTCCTCCAATAAAAAACATTTGTCTTCTGCACCTCCTACACAAAACTTACGAAGCCTGTATTCATTGTAAAGGGCATGAAATCTCACCCAGGAGAATATTTTTTTTTCTATATTCTCCCTCCAAGTTACTTCTAGCCACTTCCACCCAATTTTAAATAAAAAGCATGTGTGTTTTTCCCCGCTCAGACTAGGCTACAGTCACCTGTGTTGATTTGAATTGCTCGAGGCTATATACACCAGTGTTCGCGCTAAGGTGCGCGATTGCGCGATTCCCGCACCTGGCTTCTAAAATCCCGCAAAGTTACAATTTCTATGAGGGAAATTCCCGCATCGTTTTTCCTTCTTATGTGTTCAGGTTGTTTCTTCCCTGTTCATAGTGCAAAATAATTTTTTTTTTTGACAAAATGATTAGAAAAAAAGCTCAGTTGAAAAATATGTTGTGATTGGCTAGTAATGCCGCAATTCTTAAAAAAAAGACATCTAAAACCAATGGAAAGTTCTTTTTCATATGTGCACTTGTCTGTTACGAAGACACATAAGCTCGCTAGCTAGCCGCGCACATGCGTAGTACATACTACATACATGGTACATTCAATTAACACAGCACGATGCGATCGCTAACTGCATGATACATACTGTAAGTTAAGCTAGGCCGGCCAGGGTTACATACTCGCTACTGTACGTCGTGACTGTACCTTGCTATGGCTACCACACCCAAGGATAGGACTCATTTTTTAAAGGAAAAACAGGCAAAAACAATGAAGAGACAGATGGAAATGGATCATCACAGCCATCCACTTTGAGAGACACCAGGCCTATGCCTTGTAACGTTAGTGAAAGTGCTCCATGTAACGTCAACATAAGCGATCTCGGTGGCGACAGTAGGCCTAGCGTTAGTACTGCTGAGGGTTTCACATGTGATCGTAAGAAGAAAGTGAACAAATTCCAAACAAACTGGTTCAAACTTTGGCCATAGCGCGCTATGAAAACAGACAAATGTTCTGTGAAACGGACAAATGTTCTTGGGTCATCTACTTTTTTTGAAGGTTCTAAAAGACTGCTTTGAAATTAAGTTGGACTTTTTTTACTTTTTGAAAATCCTCCTAAATTTTTTTTGAAGGAGGGCATTTCTCTCCTTTAATTCTGGAAGGCTTAGGGCTAACACTTGCACCAGGGAGCTGTGCCTTACAGCTCCCTGTATACTTCTTGTGAGAGTTGCCTGATATACTGGGCAGCCCGGACAATGTCTTTGTTTATGGTGTGTAGGTATGTGTGTTTGTGACCCTTAGAGTGTAAACAAGGTATCTCAAGATAGCTATAATGGATACTTCTCAAACTTAGTATATGGGCTTTACCATATTCAAGAGAAATATTCGTATTGCTTTTTGCTGAAGGTCAAAGGTCATATGAGGTTACCAGAGGTCATAAACTAGATACCTTGTTAACAAGATATAGATAGAAGCATGAATACTTTTCATATTTGGCATGTGGATGCGTTATAGTCAGAACATATACGCTATTGTTTTGGTAGAAGTCAAAGGTTATCTGAGGGCACGGAAAATGAAGATACGGAGTCCTTAAAATTGCTTGTAAATGCTTGGAATGATGGATACTTTTCACACTTGCAGGAGTAAAAATCCCCAAACATTGTGATCGCGATATTTCATAGGAATAATGGACACTTACAGTAATTATTATATAACGTTTTCGTATCACGAGAAAGAATCTTATTGTTTGTGGTGGAGATCAACTGTCTTCTGATGTCACCAGAGTTGAAACCACGCAAAACTTGTAAGCCGCTTAAAAGCACGTTATCTCAAGATAGCAGTTATGGATGTTTTTCATAGTTTCTAATATTTGTAATATTGCCAGGAGAGTTTCTATTGTTTGGATGGAGTTCAGAGGTCATTTGAGGTCATTAGAAGTAAAAGAAAAGGAAAAAATGTAAACACCACATTTTAAGATAGTAATGATTGATATTTTAGACTTGGTGTTTAGATTTGTCACATTAAGAGAAAGATCCCTATTGGTTTTGGTGGAGGACGCCCCCATTTGCACTCAATAATTCAATTGTTTTTGGTGGCGATCAAACTCATTTGACGTCAAAAGAGCTCAAACTGTGAAACCTAGTTTCTTACTATGAGGGTTCTGATACAAAGCAGGTGGACGACTCATTGTGTTTAAAAGAATCCCAATGTTTTTGGCGGAGGTCAATGGACATGTGAGGTCAATCAAGGTCAAGTTGCGAAAACATCTTAAAAAGTGATACCTCAAGAAGGGTAACTTTGAGAGATAAACCTCAGTGCGGCAAGCATTCCTTTCGGCTTGGAATCACTAAGCCTTAGAACTTTCTGTTATTGTTTATGTCATAATAACAAAGACATAAAAGATTACAGTACACATCAAAAGAGTAGTTCAGTACACAACAATGGTCGCTCGCAGTGAGTACTAGCAACAAAGTACCACTAAAGCACTTTAAAGCTACTGAAAGGATTGAAAAAAATCACTTAGTATGTAAATGTTTGCAGCAGACCCATCATGAATCGTGGCTAGAATAGTTGGGGACTGATTTGAGTACGTGAATTGCCTCAAGAAGGAATGAGTTAGAAATCTACTCATTTAAGTATGGGGAACCTGTTACCGTATACACGGTTTATTAAAATATGGTAAGACTGTGAGAAGGGTGTGCATCATTTTTCAATATGCCTTCCAATTTCTTCAACAGGCTATCAGTTTTCATATATCGATGAGAGAGAAGAGAGACCTGAGACATTGCAACGTTTAGCTGTCTGACGTACCCTATCTAGGCCTTCCTTCACTTCTTAGGCACACCGCCAAAGAAGAATTTAATATTGTACTAGAATTCACTTTAGATAACAGACGGGTAAACCAATATCAAGATGGTATCTCCAAGCTTGCATTGGTTTAATTTCTTAAGAAAATAAAGTCCTTCATAATCTTTTACCTTAAACAGCGTTTGCACAAACACTTCAACGAAATTTATTATCGACATACGTTCCCAGATACCAGCTTCCTACCCTCTCAACATCTTTAAGGTGCATGCGTTCACACCAAAACCGAATCTGCTGCGTTTTGCGGGCGGGACGCGGGAAGTTTTTTTTTCCCAGGACAAATAGGGGCAATTTATTTCAATGAAAATTTAGTCCCTTGTTATAAACTTAATGTTTTTACTGATGAAGAATTCCCTTAACCATTATGCAATCGCTTGTATTTTATTGAACAAAAACGTGTAATGAAAGCAACTTCAAATTAGTTTAAAACCCTGCACTGTAAGTAGATAGGAGGTAGGAACAGAGATGCACTACATATTCCTTCATAAACCTAAAAAAATAGAGTCCAGAAAATAAACTTCAACGCTTTTGCACCGCCATTTCAGTGTAGCAGTTCTTTAAAAAATGTTTACATCGTCTTTGAATAGATATTTCCTTACGGTCGTTTTGAAAATGTTCATCACCCGATAGGCTTTGCAATTCTTCAACATCATCTGGATTTATGTAATCTGATGATGTTGAAGAATTGCAAAGCCTATCGGGTGATGAACATTTTCAAAACGACCGTAAGGAAATATCTATTCAAAGACGATGTAAACATTTTTTAAAGAACTGCTACACTGAAATGGCGGTGCAAAAGCGTTGAAGTTTATTTTCTGGACTCTATTTTTTTAGGTTTATGAAGGAATATGTAGTGCATCTCTGTTCCTACCTCCTATCTACTTACAGTGCAGGGTTTTAAACTAATTTGAAGTTGCTTTCATTACACGTTTTTGTTCAATAAAATACAAGCGATTGCATAATGGTTAAGGGAATTCTTCATCAGTAAAAACATTAAGTTTATAACAAGGGACTAAATTTTCATTGAAATAAATTGCCCCTATTTGTCCTGGGAAAAAAAAACTTCCCGCGTCCCGCCCGCAAAACGCAGCAGATTCGGTTTTGGTGTGAACGCATGCACCTTAAAGATGTTGAGAGGGTAGGAAGCTGGTATCTGGGAACGTATGTCGATAATAAATTTCGTTGAAGTGTTTGTGCAAACGCTGTTTAAGGTAAAAGATTATGAAGGACTTTATTTTCTTAGACAGATTAAACCATGCAAGCTTGGAGATACCATCTTGATATTGGTTTACCCGTCTGTTATCTAAAGTGAATTTCTAGTACAATATTAAATTCTTCTTTGGCGGTGTGCCTAAGAAGTGAAAGGAAGGCCTAGATAGGGTACGTAGCGTCCAGACGGGGGGGAGCTAAACGTTGCAGATGTCATCAGGTCTCTCTTCTCTCTCATCGATATATGAAACTGATAGCCTGTTGAAGAATTGGAAGGCATATTGAAAAGATGATGCACACCCTTCTCACAGTCCCCTTACCATATTTTAATAAACCGTGTATACGGTAACAGGTTCCCCATACTTAAATGCGTAGATTTCTAACTCCATTCCTTCTTGGAGGCAATTCACGTACTCAAATCAGTCCCCAACTATTCTATCCACGATTCATGATGGGTCTGCTGCAAACATTTACTACTAAGTGATTTTTTTCAATCCTTTCAGTAGCTTTTAAAGTGCTTTATTGGTACTTTGTTGCTAGTACTCACGGCGAGCGACCATTGTTGTGTACTGACTACTCTTTTGATGTGTACTGTAATCTTTTATGTCTTTGTTATTATGACATAACAATACAGAAAGTTTCTAAGGCTTAGTGATTTCCAAGCCGAAAGGAATGCTTGCCGCACTGAGGTTTTAATCTCTCAAAGTTACCCTTCTTGAGGTATCACTTTTTAAGATGTTTTCGCAACTTGACCTTGATTGACCTCACATGTCCATTGACCTCCGCCAAAAACAATGGAATTCTTTTAAACACAATGAGTCGTCCACCTGCTTGTATCAGAACCCTCCAAGTAAGACACTAGGTTTCACAGTTTGAGCTCTTTTTGACGTCAAATTAGTTTGATCGCCACCAAAACAATTGAATTATTGAGTGCAAATGGGGCGTCCTCCACCAAAACCAAGAGGGATCTTTCCTCTCTTATGTGACAAAGTCTAAACACCAAGTCTAAAATATCAATCATTACTATCTTAAAATGTGGTTGTTTACATTTTTTCCTTTTCTTTTACTTCTAAATGACCTCAAATGACCTCTGAACTCCATTCCCAAACAATAGAAACTCTCCTGGCAATATTACAAATATTAGAAACTATGAAAAACATCCATAACTGCTATCTTGAGATAACGTGCTTTTAAGCGGCTTACAAGTTTTGCGTGGTTTCAACTCTGGTGACATCAGAAGACAGTTGATCTCCACCACAAACCAATAGATTCTTTCTCGTGATACGAAAACGTTATATAATATATTACTGTAAGAGTGTCCATTATTCCTATGAAATATCGCGATCACAATGTTTGGGATTTGTTACTCCTGCAAGTGTGAAAAGTATCCATCATTCCAAGCAGTTACAGCATTTTAAAGGACTCCGTATCTTCATTTTCCGTGCCCTCAGATAACCTTTGACTTCTACCAAACAATAGCGTATATGTTCTGACTATAACGCATCAGCATGCCAAATATGAAAAGTATTCATGCTTCTATCTATATCTTGTTAACAAGGATATCTATTTTATTGACCTCTGGTAACCTCATATGACCTTTGACCTTCAGCAAAAGCAATTGTACGAATATTTCTCTGAATGATGGTAAAGCCATACTACAAGTTTGCGAAGTATCCATTTATAGCTATCTTGAGATACCTTTGTTTACGCTCTAAGGTCACAAAACACACATACCTACACACCATAAACAAAGACATTGTCCCGGGCTGCCCAGTATATCAGGCAAACTCTCACCAAGAAGTATAACAGGGAGCTGTAAGGCACAGCTCCCTGGTGGCAGTGTTAGCCCTAAGCTTCAGAATTAATGAGAGAAATGCCCTCCTTCAAAAAATTTTAGGAGGGATTTTCAAAAAGTAAAATAAGTCAACCTTAATTTCCAAAGCATCCTTTAGAACCTTCAAAAAAAAGTAGTGGACCCAGAACATTTGTCCCGTTTCAACAGAACATTTGTCCGTTTTCATAGCGCAATCATGGCCAAAGTTTGGAACCAGTTTGTTTGGCCCGGGATTTTGTTCACTTTCTTCTTACGATGCGCATGTGAAACCCTCAGCCGTAACTAATACGTTAAGGCCTACTTTCACTGCCGAGATTGCTCATGTTTGACGTTACATGGGCACTTTGTACTAATACGTTTACTAGGCATAGTCCTGGTGTCTCTCGAATGTGGGATGGCCCTGTGATTATGCCATTATCATCTGTCCTCTTCATTGTTTTCGCCTGTTTTTTCCTTTAAAAAATGAGTGCAAATCCTTGGGTGTGGTAGCCATAGCAAGGTACATTCCACGACGTAACAGTAGCGAGTATGGTAACCCTGGCCGGCCTAAGGCATAGGCTTACAAGTATGTATCATGCCAGTTTTAGCTACCGGCGTCGTGTTAATTTCAATCTACCATGTATGTAGGATGTACTACGCATGTGGCGCGGCTAGCTAGCGAGCTTGATGTGTCTTTCGTAACAGACAAGGTGCACATATGAAAAATGAACTTTTTCCATTTGGTTGAGAATGTCTGTTGATTTTAAGAATAGCGGCATGACTATTCCAATCACAAACATATTTTTCAACAGAGCATTTTTTTCTACTCATTTTTGTCAAAAAAAAAAATTATTTTGCAGCTATTGAACAGTGAAGAAACAACCTGACGCATAAGAAGGAAAAACGATGCGGGAATTTCCCATCATAGAAAATTGGTAACTTTGAGTCGGGATTTTTAGAAGCCAGGTGCGGAATCGTGCGCAATCGCGGCACCTTGGCGCGAACACTGGTGTATATAGCCTCGAGCAATTTCAAATCAACACAGGTACCGGTAGCCTAGTCTGCGCTGTGAAAAACACCTGCCTTTTTGATTTAAATTGTGGAAGTGGCTAGAAGTAACTTGGAGGAGAATATAGAAAAAAAAATATTCTCCTGGGTGAGAATTTCATGCCCTTTACATGAAATACAGGGCTTCGTAAGTTTTGTGTAAGAGGTGCAGAAGACAAATGTTGTTTTATTGGAGGAATGATAAGAATTTAGTTCAGGGAAGAAATGTGAATTTGTCCTGGGACAGTTTGTTCCTAACTGTAGGGCGGTATCACTCCATGGAACCGGTTTTGCAACTCATCCCTTAATGGGCGGCCAGGGTGCGTCCTGAAAGAAATGAGGCACTCTATTTAAATGAGTCTTTAAAGACATCACATAGGTTTCCTCTAGCTGAGCTCTCAAATATGTATTCATAAAATGGAAATGAAGTCAAAACAACCCAGTTAGTAGTATTCTCTCCCTTAGGTGAAACTACTGTGCTTATAAATTATCTTAACTGCCAGATGACTAGCAAAAATGTCATCTAAATTTTGTTTTTTTTTTTTTTCAACTTTTCCTGGGAGAGGTTCACTCAGAATCTCTATCACTGGCGACGAAGCGAGGCCGTGTAGCTATTGTCATAGGGCTTAAAATTGCCTGGCCACTTTAATAGTTGGAAATGTAGTTTTGTGATTCCTTGCCGAAGTCAAAAGGAATCTATGCCAACAGGGGCGAGTATGTGAGTGTGTTTGCTTTATGAACGCTTGGCTTGTAGAACAAGATATCTTAAGATATGCAATGATGGATAATATTTCATACTTGGACATATGGATTTACCATATTTGTTGTGGTGAGTCTTTGGTCATGTAAGGTCCACGTAGAGGCGATACCTAAAGCCTTGCAAATATGATAACCTCAAGGTGGGCTAGATTATAGGTGACCTTTTTATACTCAGCAATATGGATGCGTTATATATAATCAGAAAACAAACCCTATGTTTTTTGGAGGAGGTTCAAGAGGCTATCTGAGGTCCACCGGGGGGCGAAAATACAAAATCCTAAAAAAATGATTGTAAACGCGATATCTCAAAATAAGAAAAATGATGTACGACCTATTATACTTGGTTTACAAATAATTCCATATTGAGAGGAAAAAACCTGGAATTTTCGCGGTGGAGAAGTCAGAGGTCCATGTGAGGTCATCAGAGGTACAAAACTCCCGAAAACGCTTGAAAAATCACGATATTTCAAGACAGGGTTATGATGATACTTGGTATGCAGATTTTTTCATATTGAGAGGAGATTCCCTGAGTTGATTTTTGGGCGAGGTTCAAAGATCATCTGAATTCCACCAGAGGTAAAACTACAAAATCCTCATTAAACTGAAAAACAATGTTTGGTATCCTCCAAATTGTAGACGTTTCTTGACCACCGAAGAGGAGGGCTGAACTTTGTGTCATTTCAAATGTAAAATTAGTAGAGAACAATATATTGCTGTTCTTCATAATGCCTAACTCTGGTGCATTCAGTAGGCAATTCTAATTTTAATTATCTGAATTGTGAACTTCCCCGTGTGAAGGATCCAGTGATTAAAAGATGATTAGTAATATATTCTATATCGAGCGAGTTTTAGTGCTCGGGCCTTTCCACTTCTGCGTTTCCCGCGGTGGGCGAATCTCATTCAAGTCACTTGTTTTTTCAGTGTGTTGGTTATCAACGTTTTTGTTCCTTCTGTCGCTTTCCAAACTGGCATTAAATTTGTCATCAG
The DNA here is from genome assembly GCA_029531755.1 of Holothuria leucospilota. Taxonomy (NCBI): domain Eukaryota; kingdom Metazoa; phylum Echinodermata; class Holothuroidea; order Aspidochirotida; family Holothuriidae; genus Holothuria; species Holothuria leucospilota. The sequence continues at coordinate 11,559,991 of CM055965.1, forward strand.
CAGGAAGATTCTTTGTTGTTTTTGGTGGAGGTTTTATTTGGGTCTTCAGAGTACCAAAACAACCGAAAACCATTGTAAACACTACTAAAACACATGGATGACGTGACACCCTGCCATACTTGGCACAACCCGGCTCTGCTTTAGTGGCGGGGCATACTACACGGGTTTTTAATCACAAAATCCGCGCCGAACTTTTCAAAATCGGACCAATAGTTTATTTATTCAGAATTTGGTTCTAACGGGTCGTCGCTATATTGATAACTGATCCTTAGTTTTTCTTATTATGAACTGTTTATGCTACCATCATATTACTTATACGGCTCAACAGAGAGATATTTGTTCGAAAATCAATCCGATTTTTGCAGCGCGTGTCCGATAAACAACTTTTTGCCGATGTGACGGCACGAATTAATTTAGTTTTACATTCATTTGCCTGCCCCTCTGATGCACATCATATACTTACACATGCTGGCAAATTTTTGTGGCTCTTGTCCGGCCGTGAGGTGTAGAAAGATCTTAACTTAATAAGTCACAAAAATCGGAGCCGTATCCTATCCGTCCGAAATCCTCTCCTAGTGGTGTGAACTGCATCTTACGCCCACCCTGCACTTGCCCCGTACCCCACACCGTACAGCCTACTGACAAAAAAAGACATTAATAAGGAGTACTGTTTTCGACAAGGAAAAGTAAAACGTAACGTTTCTGGTGGTTACTTATGTTGTTCGTGGACCAGCACATACTGACAAAAGTGACAGATTGCAGATAATGGTAAACATTATAGATAACTTTAGCAATGTTAAATTATAGTGAAACGTTATTAAACGTTTTTTCCAGCAATATTGTTTTTTGGAGATAGAATTTTCGGCTGTTATTAGGCTATGTCCCCTCATTAGTACCCGTAATCACAGCTTGCGTGCCATAATTCCTCCCAAAGCTTCTCGCAACACTACCATCCTCTTCCTCCCGCATTCCACTAAAAGGGCCACAGGGGGAGTGGTCCTTAGATATGACTTTTATACAAAAGTTTTGCAATCCGATAAGTGCTAATTGATGGCTTATCATTTGTTAGGAAGACTTAGTCCAAGGTTTTTTCTTGTGGTGACGAGTTTTGTAAGTATCCGAAACAGAAGAAAAAAAAAAAAAAAAGAAAAAAAAAAAAAAAAAGGGGAAAAAAAAAAAAAAAAAAAAAAAAGAAAAAGAGAAAAAAAGAGAAAAAAAAGAAAAAAAAAAAAAAAAAAAAAAGAAGGAAAATCAGGGGGCTTTCCCCAGTCCCTACTGGAAGAAACTGCCGATCGGGCAGACCCGTCAGTGGCCCTAAGGTGTGTTACTTAAATAGGGCCAATATTTTTCCCGTGCCATTGGGGTGACACATCACACCACGGGCGGATCTAGGGGTCTTTTTCTGAGGGGGTCCAACATAAAAAGGGCACTTTCAATTTTTTTTTTAATTTTTGGTTACCATAAACGTCAGCGATTACACAACTTTACCGTGCATATTGACAAAGAAACGATAAACCAAAAGACATTAAAAAACTTGGAATCAAAACCTGGGATCTAAACGTGGAAATTTCTAAAGCGGGCATAAAAAACAAGCAAAAAAAGAAATTAAAAAAGAAGCGCGCGAAATTTTTTGGGTTAGCCTACACTTATAAGAATTTGTGACTAATTTCAACGCTTATATAGAACAATTGAGCGGACAAGTTGGGCCCCATCGGGCGTAACTTCATTGTACTTCCCTCCTCGAGTCACTGTTCGTACTCGTACGACAGACACAAGTGAACGTTTTAAACCAGGTTCGCGAAATGGTATTCAATTCCGACATTTACATAAACCCATGTATTCTACTTATTAACTTGAGAAAGGTGGAAAGGTTTGTACTGATATTTATCTCTATGTAAAACTGAACTGAGGAAGAGTGGACAAAAGCGTAACCGAAAAAAAATTTGGTTTTTATGCCCTGAGAATTACCCTTATGAAAGCCAAAAGAAGTAAACTGACCAATTGGGGGTGGTGGGCGGGGAAGAATTTTTTCCAACAGGGGCCGGGCCATTCCCTATTCCGAGGGTACGATGATGAAGGGGGAAAAGGGCTTTTTTCCCCCCCAAAAAAATTTTTAAAAACTTTAAAAAAAGAAGTTTTTTATTAAGTTTTTTATTTTGGTTGAAATTAAAACCGCGGGGCCAAATTTTTTATAGGGTTCACTAAAAGCATAGAAACAAAAAAAAAAAATTGGGTTTTAAAGGGAGGTTTTTAAAATTTTCAAAATTTTTTTCATATAAATTTAAAAAAAAAGTTTTCCTAAAATGTACCCCAAAACCCAAAAACCCCCCTGTTTTGGAAAGGGAAAAAAAAGAAAAAAACTTACTTTTGCCAATTTTCGGGGGGTTGGGGTTTTATGAAAAGGCTTTTTTAAAGGACTTTGGGGGAAATTTTTTTTATTAAAATTTTCCCTTTTGACAAAAAAGGAAAATATTATTTTTTTGGGGACTCCTTTTTGGGTAAACCCCAAAACCATAAATTTTCCATAGGGGGCCCCCTTCCCCCGGGGGGGGAGAAAATGGGCCCGCAAAAAACAATATTTGGGGGGAATTTTAAAATTTTTCTTTTTTTTAAAAATTCCCCCTTTTTTCCCCAATTTTTTTCCTTTTCCCGGGGTTTTTTAACCGAAAAATCAAAATTAGGGGAAAATTTAGAAAATAACTTTTTATGGGAAAACCGTCCCTCTTTTTCAAAAAAAAAAATTGGGCCTTAAAATTTTTTAAAAAATACAAAAAATTTCAAATTTTTCTGAATCCAATTTTTTCAAGGAGTTACACCTTTGGATAAAATTTTTTTTTTCAATTTTTTAGGAACCCCCTAAAAAAATTTGAAAAAAAAATTTTTTTTTTAAAATCAAACCCTTTCCCTTTTGGTTTTAAAAATCCCTTTTAAGATTTTGAACCCAGAAAACAAAAAGAACATTTTTTCTAAAGGGTGGAGGTGCTTGGAAAAATTTGCAACCCAATTTAAAATATATGGGAAAAATTTTGGGGTTAAAAATTTTTTTTTTTTAAACCCAGTCAAACCCCAATTAAAAAAGCCCCATATTTTTTTGAAAAAAATTTAGGGGAAATTTTCATTCCCGGGAATCCCCTTTTGGTTTCAAAATAAAAAAAAAGCTGGAAGAATAAGAAGGGAAAAAGCCCAATGGCAAGTTTAAAAATAAAGGGGGCCATCTTAAAAGACCAAAAATTTTTCTTTTCCCCTTTAAATTTATAACCCCAAAAATAAACCTTTTTAAAAGTTTTTTTTTCCTTTTTTTAAATTAAAAAAAATTTGGGTTTTTTATTTTTTTAAATTTTAAAAAAAAAAAAAGGGCCCTTTAAAAAAGAAGGACGGTTTTAAAAAAAGGGGAAAAACCCCTTTTTAAATTGGGTTTTCTTTAATTTTTTTTGGGGAAGACTTTTTTGATTTTTTAAAAAAAAAAAACCCCAAAAAATTTTTTTTTTTCAATTTTACCCAAAAAAATATTGTGCCAAACTTTTTAAAAAATTTCCCTTTGGTTTTTCCCCGGGCTTAAAAAGGGGGGGGGGAGAAAAGTAATTTTGAGAGCCCCTTTGGGGGTTAAAAAGGGGGGGGTTTTTTTAAAATTTAAATCCCAAAAATTTAAAAAACCTATGGGGGGAAAAAAGTTTTTTTCTGGGGGAAACCCCTTTTTTTTTGGGCCTTTTAATTTACCCAAAAAAAAACCCCCAAATCTTTCCCCCTTTTAAATTTAAAAGTAGAATACATGGATTTGAAAATGTCGGGAATTAAAATTCATTCGCTAAACCCGGTTAACTTTCATTGGCTGTGTACGGTACGACTGTGACTAGGGGAAGTACAATGAAGTTCGCCCGATGGGCCCAACTGCCCGTAAAATTGTTTATAAAACTTTAAATTAGTACAAATTCTTAAAGGTTAGGCTTCCCCAAAAATTTTTCGCCCTTCCCCCGCTTTGCAATTTCCCTTTTAGACCCGGGTTTTTGATTCCTTTTTTTTTCTGTTTTGGTTTATCGTTTCTTTGTCAATATGCGTAAGTTGGTGTAATCGCCTGACGTCTTATGGCTAACCATAAATTTAAAAAAAAAAAATGAAGTGCCCTTTTATGTTGGAACCCCCTCAGAAAAGCACCCTAGATCGCGCCCCTGGTGTGATGTTGGTCCCCCAAGGGCACGGAAAAAATATTGGCCCTATTCTAAGTACACTAATAGGGCCCCTGACGCGGTTCTCCATGGGCCATGTTCTCCGGTAAGGGACTGGGGGGAAAAGCCCTTGATTTTCTGGGATATTTACAAACTCTCACACACACAAGAAAAAAACCTTTGACGAGTCTTCTAACCAATGACTCAGCCTTCAATTAGCACTTTATCCGGATTGCCAATAAACTTTTGATAAAAGTAATTGTGTATCTAAGGACCATTCCCCCTCGTGGCCCTTTAGTGGATGGGGAGGCAAGAGGATGGTAGGTGTTGAAAAGAAGCTTTGGGGAGAATTATGGCACGCAAGCTGTGATACGTGGTACTAATGATGGGGACATAGCCTAATAACAGCCGAAATATATCTCCAAAAAACAATATTGCAAAAAACGTTTTAAGAAACGGTTCACTTAATTTAACCACCTTTGATAAAGTTATCTATAAATGTTACCATTATCTGACAATGTCACTTTTGCAGCATGTGCTCGTCAACGAACCAACAACGTAACACCAGAACGTAAGTTTTATACTTCCTTGTCGAAACAGTACTCCTCCTATAATGTCTCCCACTTTTTGTCAGTAGGCTGTACGGTGTCGGGGCTACCGGGCATTTTGCAGGGTGCTGTTGTAAAGCACTCACACTCGAGAGATTTCGTGACGGATAGGGCATTACGGTCCGATTTTTGTGGACTTGAAGTAAGACTTCTCCACCTCTGGCCGGAAAGAGCCAAAAAATTGCCAGCCCTGTGTCAAGTTTATGATTTGCATCAGAGGGCTGAGAATGTCGTGCACAGGTCCTCACATGCAGGCAAAAAGTGTTTATCGGACCCACGCTGTTGCAAAAAATCGGATGATTTCGAAAAAACTATCTCTTGTGAGCGGTAAACGTAATCATGATGGTAGACAGAAAACAGTTCATAATAGAAAAAAAAAATAGGGATCAGTTATCAATATAGCGACGACCGTCTAGAACAAAAAGTCTGATAAATAAAACTATTGGTCCGATTTCTGAAAGGTTCGGATCGGATTTTGGATTAAAAAACACCCGCTGTAGTCTGACCCGACCTTTTAAAGGCAGAGCGGGTCTGTGCCAAGTATTGCAGGGTGTCCGTCATCCCTGTTTTTGTTAGTAGTGTTTACAAGTTTTTCGGTTTTTTGACTCGACGACCCAAATAACCTCCACCAAAAAAAACAAGATATCTTCCTGCGATGACAAAATTTAATGCCAAGTTTGGAAAGCCGACAGAAGACAAAATCGTTGATGAACAAAACACTGAAAAAACATAGTTACTGGAATGAGATTCGCACCCGGGCCGAACGCCCAGAAGTGAAAAGGCAGAGCACTAAACTCGCCTTGATTAGAATATTATTACTAATAAGTCTTTTTATCACTGGATCCCTTCACACAGTGTTCCACAATTAAGCATAAATTAAAGTAGAATTCGCTACTGAATGAAACAGAGTTAGTGCATATGAAGAAATTATATCTGTTTCTCTATACATTTACATTTGACATGGACACAAAGTTCAGCCCTCCTCTTCGGTGGTTCAAGAAACGTCACAATTTGGAGATACCAAACATTGCCTTTTCACGTTTAAGAGGATTTTGTAGTTTTAACCTCTGGTGAATTCAGATGATCTTGGACGCTCTCGCCAAAATCAAATAGGGGCATCTCTTCTCTTAATTATGAAAAAATCTGCCATACCAAGTATCCATCATCCCTAGTCTGAAAATATCGTGTTTTCAAGGTTTTCGGGGTTTTGTACCCTGATTACCTCACTAATGACCTCTGACTTTCCAGCGACAATATTCCAGGTTTTTTCCTCTAAATATGAATTATTTTAAAACCAAGTAGAAGAGGTGTACATCATTCTTATTTTGAGATATCCGCGTTTACAATCATTTTTTTAGGATTTTGTAATTTTCGCCCCCAGGTGACCTCAAGATAGCCCTTTTGGACCTCTCCAAAAAAACATCGGTGTTTGTTTTTCTGATGATATATATATTTCGCATCCTCTTATATGCCTGAGTATTAAAAGGTGACATGATACTTCCCACCGAGGTATCATATTGACAAGGCTTTTAGGTAATCGCCTCTAGTGCCTTAACATGACAAAAGACCACCACAACCAATATGGTAAATCCCATATGCCAAGTATGAATAAAATATCCATCATTGCTAATCTTAAGATATCTTGTCCCTACATAGCCAAGCGTCATAAGCACACACACATCACATACTCGCCCCTGTTGGCATAGATTCCCTTTTGACTTCGGCAAGGAATCCAAACTACACTTTCCAAAATATTAAAGTGGCCAGGGCAAGTTTTAAGCTATGAAAGAGCTCACACCGGCCTCGCTTCCGGTCGCCCAGTGATAGAGATATGAGGGACCTCTCCCCAGGGCAAAAAAGCTGAAAAAAAAAAAAACATTTAGATGACCCATTTTCTAGCATCCTGGCAGTTAAGATAAATTCATAAGCACAAGTAGGTTCACCTAGGGAGAGAATACTACTACTGGGGTGTGTTGACTTAATTTCCCCATTTTATGAATACATCATTTGAGAAGGCTAGCTAGAGGAAACTATGTGATGTCTTTAAAGACTCAATTTAAATAGAGTGCCTCATTCTTTTACGACGCACCCTGCCGCCCATTAAGGGCTGAGTCTGCCAAAACGTCCATGGAGTGATACCGCCCCACGTTAGGGAACAACTGTCCAGACAATTAACATTCTTCCATGAATAAATTCTTATCATTCCATCCAATAAAAAACATTTGTCTTCTGCCACCTCCTACACAGAAACTTACGAAGCCTGTATTCATTGTAAAGGGCATGTAAATATCACCCCAGGAGACTATTTTTTTTTCTATATTCTCCCTCCAAGTTACTTCTAGCCACTTCCACAATTTAAATAAAAAAGCATGGGTGTTTCCCCCGCTCAGACTAGGCACAGTCCACGCTGTGGGATTTGAATTGCTTTCGAGGCTATATACACCCAGTTGTTAGCGCCAAGGTGCGCGATTGCGCGATTCCCGCATCCGGGCTTTCTAAAATACCGCAAAGTTACAAGTATCTATGAGGGACAATTCCAGCTATCGTTTTGTAATTATTATGTGTTCAGGTTGTTTCTTCCCTGTTCATAAGTGGCAAAATAATTTTTTTTTTTTTTGACAATAATGAGTAGAAAAAAGGGCTCTGTTGAAAAATATGTTTGTGCATTGGCTAGTACATGCCGCTATTTCTTTTTTTAAAAACAAAGACATCTAAAACACAATGGAAAGTTCATTATCATATGTGCACTTGTCTGTCTACGAAAGACACTATAAGCTCGCTAGCTAGCCGAGGCACATGCGTCAGTACCATCCTACAAGACATGCGTTAGATGGAATTATTAATCACCGACGCGGTAGCTAACTGCAGATACATACTGTAAGCTAGGCTAGGCCGGCCAGGGTACCATACTCCGCTCAATGTAAGTAGTGACCTGTACCTTGCTATGGCTACCACACCCAAGGATTTGCACCTCAACCTTTTTAAAGGAAAAACAGGCTGAAAACAATGAAGAGAAAGATGAAAATGGATCATCACAGCCATCCACTTCGAGAGGACACCAGGCCTATTGCCTAGTAACGTTAGTCATGGTAAAGTGCTCCAATGTAACGTCAACATTTGGGGGGGGGGGGAAAGCAATTTCTCAGGCATGAAAAGTAGGGGCCATAACGTTAGTACTGGCTGAGGTGGTTTCACATGCGATAGTACGCAAGGAAAGTGAACAAAAAATTCCCGGACAAAAAAAACGGGTTCAAAACTTTGGCCATGATTGCGCTAACTGGGAAAAACGGACAAATGTTCTGTGACAACGGACAAATGTTCCTGGGTCATTTACTTTTTGGTGAGAGGTTCTAACAGACTGTTTGAAATTAAGTGGGACGTTTTTTTACTTTTTGGAAAATCCCTCCTAAATTGTTTTGAAGGAGGGCATTTCTCTTCCTTAATTCTTGAAGCTTAAGGGCTAACCACTGCATCCAGGGAAGCTGTGCATTACCGCTTCCCTGTATGACTTTCTGGGTTCGAGAGTTGCCGTGATATACTGGGGCAGCCCGGACAATGTCTTTGTCTATTGGTGTGTAGGTATTTTGTGTGTGTTGTGACCCTTAGAGTTGGTAACAGGTAATATCAAAGATAGCTATAATGGAATACTGTCTTTTCTCACACTACTAGTATATGGCTTGGTTTACCTTATTCAGAGGACTATTCGTATTTGCTTTTGCTGAAGGTCAAAAGGTCATATTTGAGTGGTTTTTTTTACCGTAGAGGTCTTTTTATTTTAAACTAGAATACCCTTTGTTAACAAAGATATAGATAGAAGACAGGAATACTTTTCATATTTGGCATGTGGATCGCGCTCTATAGTCAGAAACAGATACCTATTGTTTCTTGGTAGAAGTCAAAGGTTATCGGAGGGCACGGAAACATGAAGATACGGAGTCCTTATAAATTGGCTTGTAAATGCTTGGACGAATGATGGATACTTTTCACACTTTGCAGGAGTAAAAATCACCCAAACATTGTGATCAGCGATATTTCATCAGGAATAATGGACACTTACAGTAATTATTATATAAACGTGTTTCGTATCACTGAGAAAAGAATCTTACTTGTTTGTGGTGGAGAACAAACTGTCTTCTGATGTCACCAGAGTTGAAACCAGCGCAAACAATTGTAAGCCGTTAAAAGCACGTTATCTCAACCACCTGATAGCGTTATGGATGTTTTATTTCATAGTTTCTAATATTTGAATATTGCCAGCGAGAGTTTCCTATTGTTTTGGACGGCAGTTCAGATGGGGGGGTCATTTGCAGGGCATTAAGAAAGTCAAAAGAAAAGGAAAAAATGAAACCACGCACATTTTAACGATAGTAATGATTGATATTTTTAGACTTGGTGTTTAGATTGGTCACATTAAGGAGAAAGATCCCTATTGGTTTTTGGTGGAGGACGCCCCCATTTTGCACTCAATAATTCAATTGTTTTTTTTTGGTGGCGATAAAACTCATTTGACGTCACAAAGAGCTCAAACCTGGGTGAAACCCTAGTTTCTTACTATGAGGTTCTGTACAAAGCAGGTGTGACGACTCCCAATTGTCGTTTAAAAGAATCCCAATGTTTTTTGGCGGAGGTCAATGGGACATCGTGAGGTCAAATCAAGGTCAAGTTGCGGAAAAACATTCTTAAAAAGTGATAACCTCAAGAAGGGTAAACTTTGAGAGATAAAAACCTCAGTGCGGCAAGACCGTCCTTTTTTTCGGCTTGAATCCACTAAGCCTTTAGAACTTCTGTTATTGTTTATGTCATAATAACAAAGACATAAAAGATTACAGTACACATCAAAAGAGTAGTTCAGTACACACCAAGGTCGTCGCTCGGTCGAGTACTAGCAACAACAGTACCACTTAAAGCACTTTAAAGCTACTGAAATGGTATTGAAAAAAATCACTTAGTATGTAAACTGCTTTGCAGCACGACCCATCAATGAATCGTGGCTAGAATAGTTGGGGACTCGATTTGAGTACGTGAATTGCTCAAGAAGGAATGAGTTAGAAATCTAATCATTTAAGTGATGGGGGAACCTGTTACCGTATACACTGTCTACTTAAAATATGGTAAGGACTGTTGTCGAGAAGGGTGTGGCCCATCATTTTTTCAATATGCCTTCCAATTTCTTCCAACAGAGCTATCAGTTTTCATATATCGATGAGAAGAAGAGAGGAGACCTGAGACATTGCAACGTTTTAGCTGTCTGTACGTACCCTATCCTACGGCCTTCCTTCACCTTCTTAGGCATCACCGCCAAAGAAGAATTTAATATTGTACTAGAAAGTTCACTTTAGATAACAGACTGGGTAAACCAATATTCAAGATGGTATCTCCAAGCTTGGCATTGGTTTAATTTCTTAAGGACAAAATAAATAGTTCCTCTATCTTTTACCTTAAACAGCGTTTGCACAAACACTTCATACGAAATTTATTATCGACATACCGTCCCAGATACCAGCTTCCTACCCTCTCAATCATCTTTAAGGTGCCATGCTCGTTCACACCAAAACCGAATCTGCTAGCGTTCTTGCGGCGGGGGACGCGGGGAAAAGTTTTTTTTTTCCCTAGGAACAAATAGGGTTGCAATTTATTTCAATGAAAAATCTTAGTCCCTTGTTATAAAACTTTAATGTTTTTACTGATGGAAGAACTTCCCATTAACCATTATGCAATCGCTTGTATTTTATTGAACAAACCAACGTGTAATGAAAGCAAACTTCAAAAAGTTAGTTTACAAACCCCTGCACTGTAAGTAGATAGGAGGTAGGAACAGAGAATGCATCCATATTCCTTCATAAACCTAAAAAAAATAGAGTCCAGAAAATAAAACTTCAACGCTTTTGCACCGCCATTTCAGTGTAGCAGTTCTTTTAAAAAAATGTATTACCATCGTCTCTTGTTCTGAATAGAGATATTTCCTTACGGTCGTTTTGAAAATGTTCATCACCCGATAGGCTTTGCAATTCTTCAACATCATCAGATTACATAAATCCAGATGGATTCACGTTTTGTTATAAAACATTGCAATGTACATCTTTTTGCTGTTATTGAATTGCCCTATGACGAAAAAGTATGGGGAAAACACCAGCTTATTGTGTAGTACCTAATTAATTATCCTTCTCTATGTTTTAGTGTCTTAATTTCATGCGAGACGCTATTCAATGTGTGCGACATCTTAAAAGAGAAAACACACTCTTGATCAATCCTCGTATATTTTTTTAACCAATGTGTTTAAATTTTGGCCCCTTTTACGTTCCTTTCCTGTCATCTGTCTAATGGACTCTTTTGGACTACGTTTTATTATTGGCCAGTTTTTAACACAAATTCCCTGTCCTCCAACGTGTTCGTTAAGTAGACTCATTGTAGTAATGATAAAGTGGATAATTATTGCTCTTAACATTTGCAGTATTTCGTTTAGTAACAAATCCCCAAACGAGGTACTTAAACTTTCTCAACATGTTTCTATCAAACACTAGAGTTAAGTGTTTTGAGAGGCCTAGTAATATTTTCTTTTGCGTTCCAAATTTGGAACACTTCCTTTTTCTCAAGTTATTAACTACCAACGGGAAATGTTAATTGCAAGAAAATTATGAAGTAAATTTTGACAATAAATTTGCCTTCTTGAATTTTTCTTCACTGTTCTGCGTGTTATAGTACCATATATTACTACCTAATATTTGATAAGCTATCAATGGATCGTTAAAGAAAATACAAAATACACTACTCATGAACAGTGGCGTAGCTTGAGGGGGGGGGGCAGGGGGCGGTCCCCCCACAAAGCCTCCGAAGGCCTCTGTTGGAATTTCTAGTCTCTGTCGGAAATAAATAAAAACAATTCATTTGAAACACTTACAAGACTTCTTATGTTTTTAAGCAGAATTACACATCGACATGTCAACGTGAAAATCAAAAGTCGGTCTCAAAATTGCCCGGAAAGCAAAAAAAAAAAAAAGGTCCCCAGAATTTCGAATCGTGCAACTATCAAGATAATAATCTGTCGGATTTTTTTTTTTTGCTTCTGCTTCTGCTCCCCCCCCCCCACCCCCCCGGCCCCCCCCCCCCCCCCCACGGAAAATATCTAGCTACGCCACTGCTCATGAAACTAGCCAAAACAGAGAGACAATCGACAGAAATTACGAAATTTAAAGAGGTATTGTAAACAAAATCATTACATGTTGAACACATTTACAAAGGCATGCATGGCATGTTTGATACGAAAGGAGAGTGCCGATTTTTGGTCTTCTGGCAAGGGGATAGACCTATAAGCATATAGTTTCCTGTTCCTTAAAATGCGTAACAGCACTGTGGTCATTTTGGTTTCAGTAACCCCTCCCCTTCAATAGTCTTTCTCATTAATTCAAAAAACTTTCTTTCTCTCTTTGTGGGAAAATATTGTAAAGTTGCACCTATTATATTCGTGGCGTGCAATTACGGAGTAATTATTAAAAGGAAGGTAAATGCTTCACTTAGTGTTCTCAATTTCACACAAGCTTCAAAGCTTAAAGTGGTCCAAGGACGTGTAATGGAAAGAGCAAGGCAATGGTCATATCAAGCTTATGTTTAAACTACGTTTATATATAAATGAATAACAAATAAATTCCACCGTACAACGCAAAAGCTCTCTTCGTGTTTCCAGGACGATACATAGACAAATAGAAAACACTGACAAAATATATTCACCAGAAAACTTTGATCATAAATATGGAAAATACAAGTTTCGAACAGATCAACTCTCTTTCGTCAGAAACACTGTGAGGGGAAAGCTTCTTCAAATAAAGATACCTAAAAGGCCCAAGCCAAATGAAGAGTTATGTCTGTTGCATTTTCGAGTGTTAATCCCTGGCTAATTTCTGGTGAATATATTTAGCCAGTGTTCTGTTTTTTGTCTAACTAACTAACTAACTAACTAACTAACTAACTAACTAACTAACTAACTAACTAACTAACTAACTAACTAACTAACTAACTAACTAACTAACTAACTAACTAACTAACTAACTAACTAACTAACTAACTAACTAACTAACTAACTAACAAACTAATTAACTAACTAACTAACTAACTTACTAACTAGCTAACTAAGTAACTAAGTGCATAACTAACTAAATAACTAAGTAACTAACTAAATAACTAAGTACATAAACTAACTAAATAACTAAGTAACTAACTATATGCACATATATATATATATATATATATATATATATATATATATATATATATATAAAGTTCACAGATAAAAGCATCATTCCAACACAATATGTAAAGCACAATGGAAGAAGAGACGGAAATTCCAGTTGGATCACAGCAGAATTCACAATATATGTATATATGTATATTATTGCCAAATATCGACAAATGGAATACTCCTAAAATGTTTTAAATGTGCGTAGTATGTTATTACGTTCTGTCCTGCAAAACCCTACAGCTAAGTTAACACCGAAAACTCAAGCCCGTTACCAAGGGGGGTAAAGGACGGCTCCTGGCTAGAAACATTTTCACCCCATCTGGAAGCTATCTCGCCCCCTTCTGTACATTTCTGGCTTTGGACTCGCTAATACCTTCAATTGATTAAACAAGGAGAGGTAAAGTCGACATGGCTAGATGATAAGAAACGGAAGAAAATGGTCTCTTTGCTGGTTCTCTCTTCAGCATTGAAAAATTGGTCCCAAGCGCCAAAAATATTTGAGATGCAGAACTGAACTGCCTTATTGGTAAATCTGTTAATGAAATTATTCGTTGAAGGAAATGTGATAAGATGATAAGATGAAATATTTCTGCGGATAAACAAAATTTTCCTTAAAAAGTACTGGAAAGGCAGATTTTATCTTCCATCAGAGTCACGTGGGTAGCACAGATAAGGCTTCCAAAATATCTTGGGGGTTAAAAGGACCTTAAAACATCACTTTTTCCTCTTTAGCTAATCTACTTTAAAAAGTCGTGTTTTGGTCATAGGCAGTATAATAGAACAAGAGTGAAAAATTGGGGGTAGCATTTACATGGAGGGAGGTGGCAACATTTAAGTGAAACGTGATGAAAATTTTAAGGTAAACAGAATCTACATGTGTTAGATTTACGGTGTTGTCTACTTTAACGTAAGGGAAAAGTTTAAATTCTATCTCATCACATGCTTTGCATTCCGGAACTACGTGAGAGCGCGTTGGTTGACTGGCAATCATTGTGTTGTTTGACTTCGTGACTATCACATCGTTAATACTGGCACTGCTGCTGTATTCAGCTGTGTACAGCCTGAAGTATATTTACGGGGTAGTACTTACAGTATCTGAATCCTTAGGTGAGTGGTTTTGCTGCTCCGAATTTATTTACTTTCAGAACAAGCATAATTGCGTTGTTCTTGTTTTAGTCTACGCTGTGGGCCTATAATGTCGGGGCAGGCATAATTGCTAAGCACGTGAGGTTAGACAACCTGTGAATACGAGCATTTTAAGGTTTAACGTAGTATTATGCAGGAAAACCAAAGGGTTCAGATTATATTTCCTGTCATGGGCGTCAATTTTTACTCGAATGAGAGGAGGGGGGGGGGGGACATGACCACTTCTGTCAAAAATTTACTGTGTAAAAATCTTAAGTTAATAGGTGTATTTCCAAAATGTGGGGGGAAGTGTCCCCCTCCCCCCCCCCCCCATTAAAGCCCATGTTTCCTTTAAGAGTAAGCTAACTATTTAGTTTTAACACAGAGGATTTATTTAAATGAAGCTCAATCTCTCAGCAACTGAGTGAACCAGGCACTTCAGCCCAGTCAGAAACTGTCCTTCCAACCAGGACTTTCCCCAGAACTATCTAAATTCATGAAACAGGCAGGCCGTAAGGCCACAGCCTCCACATTAGTATTTCCGTCAACCAAGTATCTCAGGAATTAGGGCCATTTACTGGTGATGAGCCGGAAGCAAACCGTGCCAAAGTAAAAACATATGATGATGACGTTTCTAGCATTTTCAATGCTTACCCTGAAACGGAGGATGAGAATGATTCTTTTATTGACACAGCTGTGAATTCGTTCGTAACGATACAAAAGGCCCCGAGATGCCTTTGAAAATAGCCAAATTTATTCACAAACTGTAGACAGAGAAGTTTGAAAACAGCCAAATTTATTCACAAACTGCGGACAAAGAACCAGTCTGATGAAAAGATTAAAGAAAACAGTGAAAAATATCCTCACCCTGAGAACTGTTAGCTGCTTCAGCCTACTCGGGTAAAACATCTCATTTGGAGTAAATTAAAATCTTCAACAAGAAGAAAGGATATGAAATTTCAAAGGCTCAGTCTGCCATGGTGAAGGGCATGATTGTCTTGTCTGTATGAATTAAAGTTTTCTTGGGGATCCAAACTTCAACAAACAGGAATATTATCCATGGGTTAGTTGATGCCCTACGGCTAGAGCCCAAGGGAATTTAGAGTTGAACTTAACTCGAAGAGATTTCATTAAGGCTTACCTATATAAATATAGATTTTAAGGCGATATGTTCGGAAAAGCTTCCGATGATGAAATTTATGTTTGGAGACGATATCTCCAAAGAGCTTAAAGTCATAGCTGAAGCCAACAAACTTGAGACAAAAGCCACAGGTGGCACTGCTGGTACAAGTTATCGTTATCGTTATCGTTATCGTTATCGTTATCGTACAAGACCACTTAGAGGTCGAGGTAGACGACCTGTTTTGGCAGAGGTTTCCCGAGAGCACCACCACAATCAGAGAAAGAGGTGACCCATGAACCTGACTGCATGTGAGGTGTGTGAAACACTTGCTACGTTTTCTTATTTGTCCTCTAGCAATGAACTTAAGGTAGCTGGTAAATTGTCAAATTTTTATGATACCTGGTGAAATTTACTTTAGATAAATAAATTTTGCAAATTGTGAAAGGCCTGCAAATTGAATTGATCCAGGAGCCCTACCAAATATCTTGGATAGCTCCACTTTAATTTAACTGATGTGGCATATATATGATGAGAAAATCCGTAAATTAGTGCAAAAGAAGTTTTGTGCAAAACAGTAAGATCAGACTCGGATGTTGTGTCCGCAATCTTTTTTATTCCGGTCCTTTATAAGGACGGTTCTCATGGATTGATCTTGAATCTAAAATGTTTTACAAATTTATAAAATATCACCCTTTCAAAATGAATGGTTTGCCTGCTGTCATAGATCTAATACGACCCGGGTGTTTCATGGCATTAGTAGATCTGCGGGATGCTTATTCTGTTGCAATCGCTCAAAATTACATAAACTATCTGCGTTTTATGTGGAACCAAGATATTATGATTATAAGTGCTTACCAAACGAACTAGCTTGTGCCCCAAGAATGTTTACTAAGCTCTTGAAACCAATCATTGTTTTCTACCTTGAGGCACAGTGGCCACACAGGATTGGGTTACCTAGATGATACATATATTCAGGATGAGATTCGTTTCATGAATGCAAAAGAGCAGTAACCGCTGCAGTGTATTTGTATACCAAACTATGTTTTGTTGTCCTTAAAGTGAAATTAGCATTGCTGCCTAAACAACAAATCAGGTTTTCGGGTTTTCTGTTTGATTCTGATAAGCATGAAGATATCTTCTTTGCGTGAAAAGAAGGAAAAAACCAAGGCAAAAGGCTGGAAGTAATTTATGCCTCAAAGATTACAATCCATAATTTGACTAAACTTAGTGGGATTCTGGTAGCTAACTTTCCAGATGTGTAATGTGGTCAGTTATTTACCAAAATCTAGAATTTGATAAGCACAAAGCCTTAGCGTTTTCAAAGGGGTGCTTTAGAACAAGGGCAACTTATCTTCTGAGGTAAACAGCCTCCTCAACTTAAATGGGGAGAGATACTATTGATTCCGCAATTATCAATTGGTAATTCACCACCTTATTTGGTTTTGGAATGTGATGCCCTCAAACTTGGATGGGATGGGGCAGCGACAAATTCTAGTAGAATTCCATAGAGAGAGACTTTTATATAAATTATTTGGAACTCTTCGCTATTTAGTTAGGCTTAAAGTGGACCTAAAGTCTAGAATTACAAGAATATATATTTTAGAGGTTGAAAAGTGAATTCCATTCATCCAACTCCCATTTTCATAGCTTACTCCGTTGCTGAGATATAAAATGTTGAAATTTATTCACGTTATTTGAAAAGGTCGATTGCGCAATAATTTGTGATGTCTTTCTTGTACAACTCACATTGCCTGCCTTTGTTTCCCCACGAAATTAATTTGTTTATATGACCTTAAAACACTTACTTTTTACTTGCATGGCATGTTGTAGGGAGAGGGCTTTTAAAGCCTAGTCACCCTATAACAGCATTAATTATCACATTTTGGCAGAAGGTACAGTGGCTCTCGAAAAAACAAAGAAAAACAAAGACTGTTATTTGAGTAGTACAAGAATGACATCACAAATTATTGCGCAATGTATCATTTCAAATTGCGTGAATAAGCTTCAACATGTTATATCTCAGCTTAGGAATGTCCTGTGAAGATGGGAGTTGGACCATCTGGATGCATATTTCAAACTTTGTAACATATATTTTTGAAATTTTAGACTTTAGGTACACTTTAATAACTTTGTGTAATAGTTTGCGTGGAAAACACATCAAGATCTGAACGGATAACATGACTGCAGTTGCTTACATTAATAACATGGGAGGTACAAGATCACGAAATTGCAATTCTATAACACGGAAAATTTGGTTGGAGTGCAAGGAAAGAAATATTTGGATAACGAGTGCTCATATCCTAGGTGTGGATAATGTTGCTGACAATTTATCTCGAACAAAGATGCCTAATACCGAAGGGATGTTGAATTCAAAAGTATTTTAGGAGATCGTGGCAGTGTTCGGTCGCTCAACCATTGACCTGTTGCCTCCAGACATGACAATAGAGTCCCTACTCATATTTCATTGAAACCAGATCGGTATGCTTTTGCTGTTGATACGTTTACAGTACAGTGGAATGAATATGCATTTTTTGCTTTCCCACCTTTTAGCTTAATAGGAAAATGTGGAGAGGGACAAAGCGTGTGGTATTATAGCCCCTCTGTGGACCACACAACCATGGTTCGTAAACTTTATGAAATTTTTAGTAGCGCTACCCCTTCTTCTTCCGATAACCAGAGATTTGTTGACTTTTCCTACGACAGGTCATACGCACCCGCTTTACAACAAACTAATAGCCTGTTGCATTTCCGGGAATCATTACCTTACTTATCATATCAGAGGAGTTTCGCCAAGGGCAGTTGAAATTATCCTCGCACCTTGGAGGCCAAGCACCAGAAAGCAGTATTCAGTATACCTATCGAGATGGCTATTTTTTGTAGCAAAAGAAGCCTTAATCCGTTGCAGGCCACTTTAACTAGTGTTCTTGATCTGTGCTTGGCTACAGCCTGAGTGCCATTAATGCTTCTCACAGTCATGGCCGGGGGGGGGGGGGCAACTGACAGAAACCTGACTAAATCGGGCAGATATTTTGCCTTAGTCGGGCGGAAAATTGGGCAGTTAATTTAGGTCTGGAGTCGGGCAAAAATCACCGCCCTCCCTGACAAAAGCAGTCCCGTACTGCCATGCTCGCAGTATGTTGTCTCCCTTTCTTTTGGTTCCAAGAGATACAGGGAAGGAGATTTTCATCAAAACGTTTTAAGGGAGGTTTTAGGCTAAGAATCCTTTCAGCCGAGATAGCATGCATTTGAGACGTCTCTGTTGAATTTAATTACATACGAACATTGCGACCAAACAAGGAGCTTACACTTCAAACTTTAAGTCACAAGACTTCTATTCTTGCAGCTTTAGTTTCAGCTCAACGACTTAAAATTTTCTGCAGTTTAGATCTGTCTCATTTTTAGCAGACAGATGAAACGTTTAAGTTTTTTATCATTGACAAAGTCAAGCAAATCCGAATAGGACATGTTCGATTAGAAGTTGTTTTTGAAATATACCAAGAAGAGGAATGAGTGTGTATTAGTTCTACTTTGGAAGCATATATTGATAGAACAAAGGATTTAAGGGATAAATCCACACTGTTTATAAGTTATGAGAAGCCAAATGGGCCAGTATCCAGAGAGACTTTTAGCAGATGGATTAAAGTAGTTTTAACTGCCTTTGGGGTATACACTGACGTATTTAAAGCCCACAGTATGGCAACTACTTCAGTGATAAATGTGTACCACTTCAGCAGATCTTTAACACAGCAGGCTGGAATAATGCTAAACCATTCGCAAAGTTTTATTAGAAGAAACTCATATGTTCAACTATTTCCTTTGCATCAAGTCTATTGCAGCCTTCATTCAGTGTACAATTAAACAGAAAAACGTCACAAGTAAACAGGTTTTCTTGTCTTGTGTTCCCATCTGTTGCTTTGAAATCTCACGTAGTTCCGGAATGCATAGAATGTGTTGAGATAAAATCTTACAATTAAACGAACTTAGAGTGAAGTTTGATTTAGATTCTGGCGAATCATATGCTCGCATGAAGGAATTACGCCCCATAAAAACTCCACCTTAACTATCGCTTTGGATGTATATGACATTTCATCTTATGTAAAAGAATGTAAAAGGAACTTCAATTTATGTGGTCGTTCCCACCCTTGGTTTCAGATGTAAACACAAGGGTTCAAAAAAGATAGTCATTCAACCAACGCTCTCCCACGTAATTTCTTCATGCAAGCATATGATTCGACAGAGTCTCAACTAAACTTCACTCTAAGTTCGTTTAATTGTGAGATTATGGATAAGAATTCAAGGAGAAGAAGCCCAACTAGCAAAAGGACTCTACTCGAATACTTTTTCACGTAAAAGTTAGCAAGTACTGAAACAAATGGAAAACGACCATGATCTTTGAATTTGCCTTTAGTGCAAGATTGCAAAACTATGTTCCAACGATATCTTCTTGCAAAACTTGCTTCAATTTACTGGGTTCTATTAAAATCACCTTGAAACGTTCATTTTAGTTTACTAGATTTCAACGATATTTTCTTGAGAAGCCAAACCTAGTTTACCAATTTCCAACTGCATCTTCTTGCAAAGCTCATTTTAGTTTAATAGATTTTTGTTGCGTATGGTTTTGACTGTTGGGATAATTTACCTCTGTAGTAATAAATCTTAGAACCTTAAATGTGTGCACGTTTAAAATTTAGTTGAACTTTTATGCTCAGCCAACCAACCACACAGTGTGGGAATATATCTGGTGAAGACATCCATGTGAGCATGTGTATACTCTTTAGGCATTCGAGACAGAATATTTTTTTGTTTGATTGATTTTTGACTGTCTTATCCCAGCTTTGGCTGATTTTGCCCAAAAACTGAGTTTGGGTGGCAATGTCCACCTGTCACACTGCCAAAAAACACCATTGCCTACAAATGGCAGATTCGCAGTATTGCACCATTTCAGGAATATGATTTGTAGCGGAACATTCTCCTTAGTTCTTTCCTTAACGTGAACAAAATTTGTTCCCTTGATTTAAGATGCATGATTTTGGCCTTTACTCCACTGGTAAGTTTTACTCTACTGGTAAGTTAAACAAGCTTTTCATTTTAAGTTTATCAAACCAAGTGTTGATGTGTGTCCACAGATATTATTAAAACCAAGGCAGTTAAAATAGTTTTTAATTTACTTTGAGACGAGACGTTCATCAACTCGTCATTGGGAACTATAACCTTAGGTGATAACAATTTCAGAGTCCACCGCCATAGAACAGGGACGGTTACTTAGGACAAATAGAGAAATGGGTACATTTAAATCTCAAATGTTCTGAAATCTATTTCGTTCAATTAATTGTCATCTCGAGCTGACATAAGGTACGAGGTAGAAGCTACGTACTCATAGGCGTAGAAAGCTGTTCTTGACTGCAGGGGCTGAACGCTGTTTCGGACCGCCGTCCTAGGGGAGGGTCTAAGAGGAGGGGTTCCCTAGGTGCAATTTGGTGCAACATATCTGGGTAAATTTTAAGGAAATTTCTGCAAAGTTTTGACATTTTTTACAAAGGGAACAAATAAGGGGTTTTCGTCCTTGAATTCAGGGGTGGAAGCATACTTCCGCCAACCTATGCTTTCGCCCACCAAATTTTTGACTGACCCCCAGCCCCCGATTCCTAAGCCTATTCATGTATTGTTTATCATCAATGTCCGATTTGAATACTTAAAGATTGAGTGAAACATGGATATATATAAATATATATATATATATATACATTCATATAAATATTTCCTTTTTATATTTATTCATATAGACATGAAATTTAGTAAATAAAGCAACCATTCATGGCTGTTTTATTCACCATATTCAAGTCCATTCTGCTATTTTGCATCTCTATCGAGGTCCAGCCACTCATTCTACTCGCACTGTTTTAAAATGTATTTCCTTATTGTATGTTAAAAAAGTGGGTAATAAATTTCGATCATAATTTTGGATATATCTCAAATTCTGGCGGTAGCCTTTATAAACAATAGAAATAACACAAGAAATAAATTCAGAGAGAAAATAAGGCCACGAGTAGGACTCGAACCTGAGTCTGCCGATCTCCGTGCGATCGCCTTAACCACTAAGCTGTCAACTTTTTGTGGAAAGTTCTTAGCTATCAACTTGAGGAAGATTCCACTTACATTAATTAACACTCTGGTCATACACTCCACAAAATATTCAACAAAAATACAGTAAAATTAAGCCACTGCTGCCTTGAGAATATGAAATCAATCATATAATCCCACAATTCTGCCATCGCCAAACAGCCGACAAACACGCATCTCAACTCTATGTAAATGTAAAGCAAAAGACTGAGCTACCACGGAATGTCCAAGTTACCTCAGGCACAGAATCTGAATATTACATCGGCATCTCATGAGGGCCCTGTAAGCAGCGTTAAACACCCATACCAAATTTTTCAAACACGAGAAATACGAAGAAGAAGCAGAGCTATCTAAATTCGGACAGGATTTGAAAAGAAGGGGGTATTGACCTTAAAATCGAGTGGGAAATAGTAAACAAATCGAACACAAGCCAACGTGAATTGGGGCAATGCAAAAAGCTAGCATTTCTACACAGAGCAGATAATTCGAATAAAACAACAGAGCTCGTCTCAAAGTATCGCCATGGAAACAAACCGCTCAGCCGTATCAGTAAGAAATGATGGCCCATGGCAGTCCGAATGCGTCCACTTGTCTGATGGTCGCCACAAACAAGGCGTGAAACTCGTACTAACAACATGCTGTAAGTAGCTGTATGTGCCATGTATTTGTATTTTTGGCTCTACCTTTACGTCTTTTTTGGCTGGGAGTGACCTTTCGAATCTTTGGTATGTAAACATATATATATGTATATATTATCACCAACATTTTCCAAATATTAAGTTTCGAATTTTCTGTACAAAATATGATCAAATTTTAAGCTTAAATGTGCGAAAATACTTTTTAAAATTGTTTTCTTTATATCATTGAATAAAGTGTGTTCATATTTTTTGCAGCCATTTTGTTTTTGGCAGTCATTGTGAATGGGTGACTGTTTCTTCTCGATTTCATGTAAGGTTTTCCCAAAATATTTGGTAGGATAGTTCTGAGGGGAGTGCACATAAGTGCTTCTGGTCAGTATGGCCTATAACACTGAACCTGACCAAGTTGTAGTCGAAAAGCCGAAAATTTTACTGTTTTGTCTAAAATTATTGCGATGCACTCAGTAATTGGGCATCACACCCATTTCAGTATTTTATAATAATTTAAAAGTGTTTTTCCGGCTGCATTTGAATGAATGTCTCTACACCATTATCAGACTGATATGAGTAGGCCTGATTCTGTTTCACTTCCGATTATTTGTAAAATAAGCTCTGTCTAGAAATCACAAAAGACTCACTCACGACCTAACAAAATTCAAATGACAGTGACCCTAAACAGCATTTTGTATCGTACGTATTAACGGTTGCTATGTGTAAAACTATGTTAGTGTTACGGCTTGTGGTCGCAAGTCAAACCAATAACAGCGAAAGATCACAGAAGAACGAGATTAAAATTCAACAACTTAATGATTATTTACAATCTCCTTATCTCACTTAAATTTACAATAATTAATTAGATTTACTTACAATCCTTTACTTAATGGTATTCTGGTCTGGTCCAAGGGCTGGTAGTGCATGCACGTTGACGATGGCACAGTGGTAGACCTGCAGCGTGCTGTAGCGTAGGAACTGGTTCCACGAGCGAATAATGACAAGGCTAGGCGATGAATGATGGATGATAACAATCTCTGTACACAGTGTAGAAACGGCGTAAGGCAATTTATCAGAAGTGTTCAGTGTCAGTGGCTGGCTTATGATATCTCAGTAGTGTGACAGTCTGGTCTCGTTGAAATCTCTCGATGAAGTATTAGGGTATCTCTCCCGTGTGAAAGTTGTTGAACTGCCTTTTATATGCTAGGCTTTTCTTCGAGAACTCTCCAGAATTTAACAGAAACTTCTAGTGTACACAGTCCAGCAATTACGAGAACGTTCCTTAATAGAAACTTCTAGAACACACAGTAAACAATTGTTGCAGCTGGCTAGGAGTGTTGCCAGGTCGCTGCTATAATTGGGACATAACGTAAACAGTTCTCACTTCTAGACAGTTCTAGAAAGGCTGCGTTGAAGTTGGACGTCTCTGGAACTTTCCACTCGCTCGTCGATGGATTCAATCCGGTGTTCCTGACGGGTCGTCTTGTAACATTAGAGACATATCCTACATGTCAATTGAGTGTAACATTTTGCAAAGAAGGCGAACTGTAGGCGAACTTTCCACGGGCATCATGGACTCATTTTAATTGCTATTGGTCACCTACCTATCCATTAAGTCCCAACATCTACTTTTTTAGGGGTTCAAATTGCAATATTTTGCAAGAACGTTGCAACAAGCAAGCGAAATGTTACATACTTGCGCATTCCTTCATTTTTCTTTCTGCATAGTGCAGCCTTAGGTCTTATTGCAAGTTTTCTCAACAAGCCTCAATGATATGTCATTAATCAACGTTTCCTCATAGGACATTTGATCGTTAAGGGATTTCACTGTTCGCAGAAATCGATGCCTCCTAAACTTCCAAGGTAGTAGATCGTTTAAAGGTATCTTAACTTTTACATTGAATGCACAGCTCGGTTTCCTGGTCTAGTGCATGTAGTTTGGAGAAAAGGGATTTCAGCAGGTATTAAAAATGGTTAACACCATCAAAAGGACCGTTAAAAAGACTATCAAGTAATCACAGGGGATTCACCTTCGAAAGTAACAAAGTAAAGTGATACCCACAGCCTTTTGAAAAGAGGCTATTTCTATTCATGGTAAATTGAAGTCCTTAACTCCTGTCGGACTCACGAACATTGTTTTACATATGGGCCAGGAAGGTTCATTCACTTCCAAGAGAAAATTCTTCGATAAGTAATGAGAAATTCAGTTGAAGGTATCTTCGTTGACTAGTTGAAGAGCATAGACACAGACACATAAAAGTATGTTTTATCTACAATGAAAAAAGATATTGAACATTGTTTGGAAAGCTTTAATTCTTAGCGTCTGAATTATTGTAGTTGGCAATTTGGCATACTAATGTTGACACGTGCCAGTCGATTAAAAAAGTGGTTTCCGTTTACTTTGAAGTTGTTTGCGGAGTTACTAAATAAATGTACTTTTCACACTTTTTTAGTACGTGGTAGAGGTGATTTATGCTTGTAAAAGGAAAGCTAATTACGTATTTCCATGACCTACAGTATATCTGAATACTTTGCAGATAACACCCTTCATTGTAGAGAACTTATTTTGCTGATGTCTTTCTGACTCAAATTCTTGGCTTGGGAGGCGTGACTGGAGGTGCAGCCCCATTTCCCAGCAAGTATATTATGGTAAAGATTTAAGTAGTATACCTGCATCATTTGGGCTTTGCAAAAGGGAAAAAATGAGTATTCTTGGGTGATGACCGTCACTGGTTCAGGGTAAAGCCCAGCCTCATTAGATTTACTTAAAGTAAGTTGCCCGACAATATGAGATTATATAGTGGAGTTTTGGCAAACTCCTCACTTCAGACAGCAAAAAATGAAAAGGTTGGGCCGACATGATTACATATGGCAGGCAGTTGCCGTCCCCAGCCCCCGTTACTCTACTGTCAATTTCTTGAAGTCCTCCAACTAGGCCTAGGTACTAAAGTCATCCTCTTGAGGGTGGTGATAGCTCACTTCACAAAGCAAAAAAGCAAAGCAAAGTCGGCTAGTTAACTGGTCTTCGGGGGGGGGGCGCTCTTCACAGCCGGTTTTAAAGAATACATATACTACGTACACTAATTGATGATGCAATTTGTTTCCAACTAATACAGAATGGTGCTGTTTAGAAACAGACATGTTATCTGCTACTCATTCTTTGCTCTACTGCATTCAGTTACAAGCACTTTTTAATCATTTATCTTCGGGACATTACCATTGTCGTCTGTTCGCCACTTAATGTGATTTCTTACATAGCACAACATTAAATACTGCTTCATTAAATATTGATCAATTCAAGCTTTGAAGGGCAGTTGTTTTACGACGCTAAGCGACTATGAATGTGGCAGAAGCCTGTATGGTTTATGAATTACAACTTCGTCGGGAGGCAGACCAAATTTGATATGTTTTCAAAGGCCAGTTCAAAGAGAAAAACCGTAGACTGCTCATGAATGAAAAACCTACCTACCTATTTTGACCCTGCCGGGGATAAACCCCGAACCTCCCGGCTGTTAAGCTTCGTCGCTTCAAATGCCACCGCCTTTATCCACTCGGACACAGAAGTCCTACACACAGGTGTACAAGGTGGGATGTTAGAAGCTGCACCCTACCCCACCCCTTTGGGATGAATATTCGTCAATACTTGCTACTTTTCCGGCAAATGTGTGACGTTCTGCTTAAAATTCTGAGCAAAGGTGCCCCTCCCCCATTAAAGAAGTTCCGTACACTTATAGACCTCCGTCAAGCGAATTGATTGAAGAAATTCTCTCTCCAACATAAAAGATTGATCTTATACACTCCAGTTCAAAGGCAGGTTACAAATACATTTTATTATCAATTTATGATTGACTGCACCAATACAACATTTGCAAAAGGGGGGGGGGGTGAGAAAAACTCAAACTGCAGATCAAGGGTTTAGAGAAAAAGTGGAGAATATTTAGGGGTGAGACTTCTTATGACTGGAGGATCACCGAAATTGCGTTTATGACTGCAGGGGTCCGTGAGATACCCAGGGAAATATTGATAAGAAGAAGACCACTTAGTCCTAAATGATGTTTCTGAGTGCCTTACAATCATAATCAGGACAATGGGGCTTTCAACGTTTTCAATATAGGCAGTCAATTACTTTTTTAAAATCTGTGCAAAATACGGGACCAGCCAAGTTAAGCCTACAACTGGATCCACGCCTTACCTCCAGTCGGAATCACCAACCTTGGGTTAATCCAGTGGTTTTGTTCATGACAAAAGGAGGGGTAGTATCATTACCCAAGGATAAACAATCGAGACCCTATTACTAGCCTTGTCTTCAGCTGTAGAAATTACAGAGCTCAAGGCCGATTTTGTGAGGGAACCGACTGAATCATTAGTGTCCCCCACCCTGTGGTTTCATGCTTGATCTGGGGCAGAGTGAAACAACTTGCGGGCTGTTTAAGAGGTGATGACTGCGACATTGGATCAGCTTAAGCTGAACGTTAGGGAGGAAAAGAATAATTTGGCTTTGTATTAACTTGGAATATGCGTCACTTGGGTTATCTAGATTTATTTTTTGCCAGAAAGATGGCGCTGTTTAAAGTTTAGTTAACGGAAATTGGAGAACCCATCAAGTAAGAGTCCTCGGTTGTGTCGTGTCGCCATGCGATAACATGAAAGAAATGTTTGCATTTCTTGAAGAATGGTAACAAGAAGCAAGTACCTATCCCTTCCTGCCAGGCAGGTGACCGCTGATAAATTGAACTTATAGCCTACTCGGCTGCGTATTTTCAAAACACTTTCCTCTTGAAAACTGTGTACTTGCCTGTTTGCAGAAAGATCGTTTTAGCCGGGGATACAGCTGAAAAAAAAATTGAACTCTGCTGAATGCCAACAATAATTCCTTTCTTGTTGCTGTTGAAATTATAGTAAGCTCAACCGTTGGTACCAAGAAAATGGTAGATGGAGTTGTAGTACGCCGGCCAGCATTATTTTTTTCCCAGGACGAACTTGGGCAAATCGAGTTTTCAAAACATTTTAAATTTGTTTCAAAATGAAGGTTAGGGTTAAACGTAAGGTTAGGGTTACGTACATTAGGGTTATTTGGCCCGTTCTTCCATAATCTGGCGTCAGAATTACAAAAAAGGGTCGAAAAGCTGTCATTTTGGAATTAGAGGTGTGGCCTATTTCCAAGAAGCTGATTGGTCCATTGGCCAGATTTGGCCTGACTCGTCCTGGGAAAAACAAACTACGCGTACGGCCACGTTGTCTGTTTCACCATGAAGAACAAGTCAGAAAAATTCGTTCATTTCCTTACGGTTCCCAATGAGCTGCAAACTTATTCTTGGGTTTCGACGCTTTTGGACATTTTCACATACAAGTTGTTGATATCTATCTACGTCGCATCTTAAACATGGGCCACCCTCTGGGAACTTGAGAGACGATGCGAGAATTGATCAACATCCACGAATGAAATTAAGTCTTATACCTCTCTTTTCTCATTTCCATATACCAGGAGGCTAATGAAAGTATCCAGGGCAACAAGCAGTCGTTTTGTCTCTCTAAAACCATTGATATTTCTTCAATGTCGCCAACTAGTTAGTCAACAAAGCTTTGCTCTATGTAAAGTCACTTTGTTAGGGTTGAGAGAGGCACAAATTACATTAAAGTTTTTTTTAATAAACTCCATCTGATACCACTCTCTTAGTATGAAAATGTAGAACAATTCAACTTCAGCCAAACCTTCTCAAAAGTAAAAACAATACAAATAAAAAATGTCCAGTTTTAACACCATTGTTATTAATAAACCAGGCTCCCAGTGGCATAGGCGTACACAAAGATATTCCACAAGGAGGAACGATCTTGCCCTGGGAAATTTCCTTAATTGGGAAATATTTATAAAATGAATTTTGCCGGTCATTGTTTGCTCTGAAGTCAAAGAGGTCTGACTGCCACCGCAAGGCTTTAGCCGCAGCTTACGCAAATGTCTAGTTTCTATGATCCAAGTTTAATAAAAGCAAGCCTTTAAAAACTTTTTCGTCCGTCTGAAAATTCACAGCTCATGTCAGTAATGTCAATATTCAGGTTCATGATTATTTCCCGGGTGGATCACAAGCCTACATTTTAGACACGCGTATGCCAAGGGGACGCTCCGTAAAAACACAAGAGAAATCAGCGTGCTTTGTTTAGACGGGTCACGCTTCGCATATTCTTTCTTGAGATAATCCGTTGTTTTCCTAGACGTTAATGCATTCAGGAAGCAATTTTGGCATTTGTCCTTATTTCTCTCTGACGGTTCCCGTCTTAGTAAAATTTACATCTCTTCTAACTTAATCTCCTTTGAGATACAGAGTGGTATATTCTTATTACCTCTACTGAAAATGTAGTAAAATGACTTGGCGCCAAATCCCTGCAAATGTTATTCGTCTGTAGCAAGTCTGGTCGAAATCTAGAGCAATCATGTGATAGAATAATTATGTGACAGTCTGCCACGATGTTAACCACAACCCTTCATGTTTAGTGACAAATGTACACACGTCTCATGCTACATGTAGACTCACATTAGATGAAAAGGCGGCAAGCGAATGTAACCATCGAGGCTTGTATCGTACGACTAACTAGAACTTAATACTTTTAAAGTTACTGTCTGGAAGAAACGATTTCAGAAAGAGGAGGTATGAGCGAAACCATTTTTGAAGAGAAATGAGCTTGTGGGTAGTCATGCATAGGCGTAGGAAGTGGGGAACGGGGCTGCTAAGGCCCCCAATCAAAAATATGGTGAGACGGAAGTACGCTTCCGCCCTTCCCCCACCCGTACAATTCAAAGACGAAAACTTCTTGTTTGTTCCCTTTGTAAAAATGTCAAAACTTTGAAGTAACTTTCTTACAATTTGAACAATATGTTGAACCAAATTGCATTTTAGGACCCTCCAATATTCAAACATTTTCCAGAAGGGAGGGAAAACCTCTTCGACCCTCCCTTTAGACCCCCTCGAACCCCTCGTGCCTTCTCTAAAGACACTCCGGAAATTAAATGAACACCTTCTAAACCACCCTGGTTAAATTTTAACCTGGATATGATCATAGATTTGTCAACCATATTTAACTCATTAAAAATAATCGAGAAATCCTGGTTAAATCTAACCAGTATATTGATTTATAGATTTTTCAAACATATATACCGGATTAAAATAATCAAGAAAACCTGTTTTAACTTTAAATGGTGAAATGCTTCCTTTTTATCAGCATCTCTCACTAATAGTGAAATTTCAGAGGAAAATGTTCACTTCGACGAGGATTTCCTTGTCCATTTTAAACCAGAAAATGGTTGGTTATTTCGTGATCAGCTATCTTGGTTAAAGTTAATCACATTGCTTTTAGAGTGCAGTTTGCAGAAACTACAGTTTTCTGAAGTAACCACTATTGTTCAGAGTCCAATACTCACTTTGCCATGGGATTGAAAAACCCTGCCAACTACATTTTGTAGTCAATAAATCTCAACTCAATACACCTTACTACAGTAATGGGACGGTCCAGCCTTTAAACATTCAATGCAAAGTAAGAGCTTTTAGTGAGCGATCATGAAACCTTAAAGGGCAGCTTAATTTGTCCATCGTCAGGGTCGTATAGTTATAGAGTATGGGACATTTTTCCCCTCTTAGAGGGGCTTCCTCTACAAAAAAAAAAAAAAAAAAACTACCAAAAAAGTGCAAGTAAAAGGTAAGGATTTCATCAAAATATTTTTATAAGTAAACAAAAATTGAAACTCCATTTTAGAGGCAATATTGCAGGAAGAATTTTGAACTCAACAGGAAGCGCTCATATACACCTTCCAAGATGTGGGAAGTACCATTTGCGTCAATTAGGTATAGGCATTTTGGCAAAAGAAATTTTTACATTTCGTGCAAATGATGGGGCACGACGGTTACATCTTGCCGCATATTAACCCCCAAATAATGATCCCACAATTACCCCTGATGGGGTAAAGGAGCACTGAAAGTGAAGCAACCCAAAATTTGTAGGCGGGCCCTGTCATATCAATAATTTCAATTAAAATTATTCCTGAAAGTCTCCCTTAACCGTGTAAGTCGAAAAAAACTCTAAGCAACGATAATGGTGGCGCACTTGATTTGAAAGATCACTTGAATAGTAAAGATACGGAGGGTGTTATTGCTACATGCATGTATAGATGTGGGATAACAACTCCCTGTATAGATCGAATGCAAACTGCTATGGAACTATATGTCATTTTGAAGGAGATCCGTTCAGTAGTGGTTCTCAGTGGAATTTCCATGGGGTTAACTTTACCAGGCAGTTGTTATCCGAACAGCTTCCCAGGCTGATTTTACAAGGCAGGTGGTTATAGCTTCAACTGGAGACATAAGGCCTGATACATGTGTACAATATGCTAGTTCTTATCTTGATTCTTAAAGCCTTTGTCTGGTCGCATTTTAGGGGCCTTATAAGAAAGAGAATAATTTCCTTAACATGCCATCCAAATCTCGTACCAAAACTCTATTCCTAACTCAAGATATCCCTTCTTGAAGATTGGTTACTTTTGTAAAGAAATCCCTCAGGTTTCAGACCTAAATCTCACAGAATGAAGGTGTTAAGCGGGCACATTGCCTCACATTCCTTTTGCTATTCTCTATAATTGAATACCTTGTTTGTCCTTGAAATTTGATACTGTTGAAACGTGGAGATATTTTCCGTGTAGATAAGACTCTCTATTGTACTACAAAGTTATGAAATATCCATTATAGCGGCATCAACATTATCAAGAAATACAAAGGTACGTTTAATCAATTTGCTCAGATGAAATAACAGATTTCCCAGCATGCAGTCCTAAGCTGAAAAATAACACTGCTTTCTAAAATCTTCTAAATACAAAGATTTTGCTTTGTTGGGGTTTCACTGCCTAATACAGAAAAAATTCCTGCATTTTTGAAAAATCAGATTTAGTCACCAGAGCATGCTTTAACAGTATTCTGGAAAGAGCATTAGCGGCTCGCCATAGGGACACAGGGGGGCACTTGCCCCCCCAAAAGTTTGCAAAGCATGGTCTTCAATTTTCAAAAATAAAAATAATAAATAAAAAAACATGTAATTCGAGATGGGTTGGGCCCTCCTTTTTCCTTGAGTGGGCTTAAAATTAAAGGAGTGAATAACATTCCAATGCAATGCGAAGGTTAAAAATTAATAAAGGGCTTTCAAAACGCCATTTTTTTGGCGCGCTTCGCGCGCGTTTTCTCAGTTGCTTGTTTGCTACTACCGAATATATACTTCAGACATCACAAATGGACCTGCCGTTAGTGCGAGCTAAGGTAATCAAAACAAATGATCACGCTGCGATATTTGTAAGCTGATTAGCTTAGGCATCATAATGTCATTTACAGAGTGTAACGGTTAATGCTGGAGTTAAATGTCCATAGTTTTGCGGACACTTCAGAGCTTACGGGGTCATTAGATACACAACCCATTACCCGTGTTGATTATCATCCACGACTAAACTCAGTTTTGCCAGGGTGTTCACCTGACCAGATTAGCATAGGTATCTGTCTACAAAGAGTGGTAACGGGCATGTAGTCTAAAAGTATTGTGTTTCCCATAGAAGGAGAGGTTTCCCTTCCCTTGTCCAAACAACAGCGGCGATTGTTCTCAATATTGGGGGGGGGGGGGGATATGACCAGAATTTCCAATAACTTTACTGTGTAAAAAATCACAGTCAATGGTCGATTTCTCAAATATTGGGGGGGGGGATATTTCCTCCAACCCCCCAGGATCTCCGCCCATGTGTCCAAACTGACAGCGCCGTTCGCCCACGAGCGGTCTATGAACTGTCAAATGGCCTGTTATAAGCAAAAGGTCTCCACCTCTGTGCTGAAGTATATCCCGTTTCAATTGATTTAAAATAAACACACCAAATAGTCAATCTAAGCTCAGTAGGATGAGACTTTTGACTTGTGGCCTAGCTATTTGTATATAGGATGAGACGTCGTTCTGAGTTACGGAAAGTCCCTTCCCCCTTTAAAAAAATTTCGTTTGGGAAACGGTACTGAGATCCCAAACTACAGGTGCTATCATTTCATCGTTTCAAGTGTCTTCATGCTCAAAATTTTCGTTAGTTTACGAAAACAATCAGAAAACCAACATTTTATTGCTTCTTGGCAAAAGCTGAAACATATTGTGACACAATGAAGAAACAATAAATATTTAAAGGTGGGGCTTATTTTATACAAATGAATCAAGCCGCTTTGCCCATTTCACCTGGCTCTTACCCCACCCCTATGGTAATACGGTAGCGATCGGTTGATATGGTTGTAATTAATTTTTAAAGTAGTCTTCTCATAACTAACTGCCTGAACGGTTTGTGAAGAGCGGGCATCGTTGTAATACATAATAATAACCATACTCCCATAGGCGTAGAAGGCAGGGGCTGGGGGGCTGCAGCTCCCCAACAAAATATTTTTTGAAAATTCGGGCAATATTCTGAGAATTTTTCGGGCACCTACTGAAAGAAAAATAATGCACTATGTATCTTAACGGAAGTCGATACTTTAAAAACTTCCTTGGTAATTAAAATATAGTTCTGATTTGGATTGCACCAGTACCTATATATTCGGCATAAATTCACCAGTGTGTTTTTAATGGTTAAATTTATATATTATGATTATCAGTGGTGTATTTGAGGAGCCATTTAGGCATGCCCCCGTAACTGACGCCGATTTTTTTTTTTTAGTACCTAAACTAAAACACACAATTTTACTTCAAAGGTAGCATATGTGTCACCAGATTGCATGTATGGACACCTAATTTTTCAAAAAAAAAAAACCCCTCCCCTCAGTCCCCTCCCCCCGGCCGGCGATCACCCAACATAGTGCCTGCCGCACCTTCCGTGAGAGAGAAAACTTGGTTACACCACTGATTATTATCATCATTTTTGTAACGACTTCCCCAGAATTATTGCCAATATGGAATGCTAGTAACGTGGCAAATTATTGTATGTAATTGGCATGCGGTGCCGATAACGGATGCATGGCCTTTATGATATGTACATGAACACTTGGAACTCGCGCGGAGCGCGCGGAAACTTTTGTTTCTATTTTTCGGGGCAGATCGTTACAGCCCCCCCCCCCTCCCATCAACTTGGGCCCCTACGCCTATGCATACTCCTACTGAGGCTATATTACTATCCGGATGTGACCATTAATATTGCTGGGGGGGGGGGTCTTCCGAACCTCTCTGAATACGGACTTGAGTTTGCCCGGCCCCCCAAACAAAATTTCTTAGAGCCGCCCATGGGAAAGAGGTGTATCGCTGTAAGGGCAAATTTGTGCTCCCAGAATGTATAACGTACAGCTGTTAAATATAGCCTACAGCCGTACACAAACCATGTATGGTTCGTTTCCGTTGGCGGATGTCAACTAGGATCAATTTCCTGACAGCCGGACCAAGATCTTCCTGCAGCAACGAATATCTGAAAATATGACATACAGTGGCCGTAGTTGGGTTAAAGTATATCAATTCGTCCGTGCTATTTTTTACATGACAGGACTGCAATGAAAAGCTATGTTATATACGTTCTTCAGAGTATGCCCGTAGGACAAAGTTGAAATAACAAGGGTATGAGTTGCTGAAAAACTCATCCATGATGAGCGCCATCAGTATCGACTGTTCGCGTGTCTCCGTTTGTTACACCAGGATTGGTTATTAGAGCAACTCTTGGATGGCTTATGAATTTCAAAATTCCACGGCATTGCAGTAGTATTATGGGCTTAAATGTGTAGTGGTGAACGTGTATCGGTCAACACACATCGGCCAAGACTCTAGCTCATTTCCGTCCACTTCAAATCGGCTGCAAGTACATGTATCCAGTGCGCCCTCCACTCCTGTGCTATTGAACTCCCCACTACCATGACTCTTCCAGAACCAGTCTAGTTTCTGGAGTGTTCTCTAGTAGAAGCAGTAGAGGGCGGCACTGGTACATATGCTTTTGCAGCCGATTTTGTGGTGGGCGGAAATGAACTTGAATCTTAAAGCAAGACTAGCACAGGAGCTGTGGCATGCAACATGGTAATCTGAAAACGAAACCAACGTTACGGCGAAATAACTTATAGCCGTCACTCCGGCATGCGCAGAAATGGTAGTTAACGGTGTAAGCTCACAGTAATTTCCCAGGAGGGGTATATGACTCATATAATATATCAATTTATATAATTCTATATATATATATATATAATATATATATATCTATATATATTATATATTATATTGTGCCGTGTTTGGCTTTGGTGAGTGGGGACACCAATATTGGCCTCGGTCTGCTGACTGAATAGTCTTTGCATAATTTTAGTCGGGGGGCGGTTTAGCAATGCAATGGGCCGAGTTGGCGCGTCAAAATGAACCAGAAGAAAGAAAAGACTCGGTGACGTCGGTGAATAAATGATAAATGCAAAAGAAAGTCTGCTGACAATAGATGACGCTTCACAACGCTTTTATCAGATGGGTCCAAAGGTGAAGTGAACCACTCGCACAGGTGACAAGGTTGTTACGGTACAGATGACCTTGTGACCCCCACCGAAGTGCTAAATTACCCAACTGGCTTATTGTTCGTTGTTCCCAAGGGTTCCCCCACAGCAATGATCTGCTTACGGTACTGACTGAAATTATACACAGGAGCTCCATAATTATCATTGCGATACAAAAATACTAACAAGGATGTAACTCAACAGCAAGACTATAGTAAAGACGACACGACGAAAGGGGGTAGAATGACTTCAAGCATGAAACTTGCATTGGCTTGAAGTCATTCTCTTTTCGGCTAACGGTGTACTGTGGCACAGTACACCGTTAGCTCACAGGCGTTCGTGAGCATTTACAGTATACACTTATAATACACAATACATATATATATATTCAAATTAGGTCAATTGGTCTCGACGACTTCGCGCAGTTGCTTTACCTGCGTCTAGCTATCCATGCGGTTCCCAACGCACGTAATTGCTGTGACGTGGAAGTTGAGACCCCATGGATAGCTACGCAGGTAACGCAACATGCCGCGAAGTCGTCCAGACGAAATTGACTCTACAGAATATGCACCCTTTGTAAATCAGGAAAAGTTTAGGAGACGAGTTCCATTATGTTGTTCGAATGTAAAGCGTTCTCTCAAGAAAGAAAAAAGTTATATACCCCTCTTATTTTTTGTAAAACACCCAAATACTCCTGAAAATGGAAGATTTATTATAAGACAAGTAATAGAGAAAAGACTTTTAACTAAAAGGATCAGTTGATTCAGTGGAGAAATCCTTCGACGATTTAATAGCTTTAACCCCCGACCACGATTTTGTTTATTTACTTTAGTACTTGTCATCTGATTGTTGTTTGTTACTGGATGTCACTGTTTTCATTTTCCGCTATTATTTTTATTATTTTTTTTTTTTTCACTCAGATTACTGTCAGTGTTGGTGTCCAGTATATTTGCCATGCTTTTTTTCTTTTTCCTTTTTCTCTTTTTCATTCTAAGTAATTATCTTTTGTGCTCTTTGAAATGTTATATAATTTTACTAGTCTCTTAGCCCCATAATTGGGGAGATGCAGAGAATAAACTGAACTGAACTGAACTGAACCTACCTGAATATGTATAAATTGCTCATAAGATATATATAATATATATATATATTATATATATATCTATAATATATATATATATATATATATATATATAATATATATATATATTATATATATATATATATATATATATATATATCTATATATATATGTTAATCGGAAATACTGTATAACAACAGTGCTACAGAAAATGAATGGCTGGATCTCAAAGGAGAATCTTGACAGCAAGTAAGAAGCTAGAAATTTGGTAAATACAACAGCATAAAAGGTTTTTGCAAAGCTTTTCGAGCATACTAGCTTCTTCTTCAGTTGCTTGATCACAAGAGTGACAAGGAGTGTACGGGACTTACAGCTTTTAACAATTGTGAGGACAATGGTCCCCCACTGATAGTCAATTTAGGAACTAATCGTTTTTGAAGAGAGACGGAGACTAAGTGAATTTGAGGAAGCCTATTGAAATAGGCGTGTACGGGAGACGGTCCTAATAGGATTATCTTTAGGCCTAGAGTGTAATCCCTTCAATCAGTATGCTGGTAAGTCGTTTCGGTATATTCAGGCCTAAAAAAAAATACAAAAAAACAAAAATAAAAAAAAAAAAGAAAAAAAAAAAGAAAACGAATGGCGACGTTAGTCTTTGAGTTGAACATTCCCAGAAAATTGTCTTTTGTCTTACGGCTTTCCTATTGTCCCATGAATCATTTTGTTCGATATGCAATGACACGTAAATTGTCTATCGAATGATGCGGGTAAATTTGAAATGGTTGGCAACAGGTGTTTGATCAATTTTTTTTGGGGGGTTTTAATTGCTGACCTGTGCTGTGTCCATTCTCATCCTGAGGGAGTTTTTTTTGATTCCCCCACGTAACTGCGTTTTCCACATAAATTGGAAAAAAAAACAGTAGATGATATATATGACGTTTTTGGGAAAGACAATTAATTGATTGCCCTCAATTTTGGAAAGTGCGTGCAGTTTGAGATATGCTCCTGAAAGTATTTAGTTAAATCAATCAGAGCGTGCACGTCTTGCAATTGGACGGGCAAGGTGAACAACCAAAATTCTCGTTGTTTAGCCCTCGACTGAGGTTTTTTGTCGCTGAAATTTTGCCCGTACCAAAATGTCCGTAAATTTGGGGGGCGGGAAAAAGGCAAACAACGGGGGGAGCGGGAAAGATAGACTTTAGGCGAGCCGTGCTTTGAAGTATGGGCACATGTTTTTGGATGAAATTTGGCGAATGGTGGTAGACCGCGGATGGTACTCAGTTACCAATGGCACCTCTTATTAGAATTGGGCTGACGGTTTTTGTATTGTCGAGAGTTTCAGAACGCGGGGTGCCCTTTTGCCTTTTTGAGCGGCATTTTCAATTGTACCCCGAAAGTACTGTCCTAATTTTGGAGGTGGCTAGACCTTCGTTAGTGGCGAGTTTTCAAAGTCTGTCTCAGAGGAACAGACACGTTTGATGATGCGAAGTGCTTGAGCTATATGGAATATTTTTGGTGCAGTGCGGAGGATGGCAGCTGCTCGGTAGTAGTAGTTGGTGGCTTGTCCGTGGGTTTTATTGAAGCAAGTCTGTTTTGAGACTGAACCATTTTCTCATGGTCCACTGTTGTGTCCCAGGAAGTGGACACTGAACTCTAGAGGAGTCGGCCGTGAATGAATTTGATTGTGGAGTGTGAAACGAATTGATGTTTTCCACAAAATTTCTGAGGCTATCTTCACCCCGTGTGGCCAGATCATGAAATGATCTCGTCGATAAAAACGTAACAAATTTGTGGTTGTAAAATTTGTCGAGATAAGAATTCCTGTCTCGAGGTTGCCATAAATAAATTTGCGAATGAAGGACGACATTTGCGTTCCATGGGCAGTACCATGAATTTGGAGGTAGTGCTGGTCGCCAAGACGAGATTGTTGGTTGTAAGAATAAGGAGCCAGCTAGCCTAAGTCTTTTTGGTGGGCGTTTTGCCTTGGATGGGTCTGAAGGCGGTTTTAACAAGCGGAGATGCCTTCTTCGTTATGGTATATATTGTATATTAAAGAGGAACGTCAAGAGTGACCAGGAATTGTGTCCTGTGGGAGATTTTGATCTCACCAATTTGCGGATAAAGTCCGTGGGGCCTGAACGCTAGGAGGGGAGGATGGGACCAGGGGCTGAATGAGAGGTCAACAAATTCGAAAGTTTTCTCCGTGGCAGTCCCGTTTCCGGATGGATCGGTCTGCCTGGGTTACCCGTCTTGTGAATTTTGGGTAAGAAATAGAAACGGCCCGGTTTGGATTAATGGAGGAGATTCGGGGCCAGTTTCAGAGTCTATGAGCCATCTGCGCGGACCATTTTGTATGGCCGCCTCCACTTTTCTTTTGCACATTCTAAAGTGGGGTCTGATCGAGACGTTTCTAGTGATCGGGATTGCCAAGCAGTCCTGTAGGCTTCCTCCCTGTAGATTTTGGTGCCCATTTGCAACAATCGCAGAAACCTTTGTCGGCCGGCTTAAGAACGATGTTCGTCGCGATGCCGTAAATTTTTAATGGCAATGTCTTTCACTTTTTGTGAGATTGTCGCGAAAATCTGGGGCAGAGGTGTAAGTTCTTACTTCTCTTCAATGGCCGAGATGAATGATTCAAAGGGTGGACAACGCCCTTTGGGGGTTCCAGGTTGCTGTTGGTTTGAATTTAGAAGCTATGTCGTTGTCCGGAAGTGGTTGATTCTGGCCGTCTTCATCGCAAAATACTCGCGAAGACGTAGCGTCGGTTAGAACGCTGCCAAATTAAAGGACAATTTTTGTGTGTCAGTCTGCCTTGGTTTGGGGCAAGAAATGAGTCCGCTTCGAAAAGAAGTTGGTTTCTTCTTCAGAGGAGCTGAACACGAGATAGTACAACCGCGTGGTGACGTGTGGAAGAGTCAGTCACGGTTTTCGAGAAATCTCTTCTGAGGACTGCTCTTTTTGGTGAATTTGGACTCACTTGATTGAAAGTGAGAAATCACTGATTTGAAGTGATTGATACTCTTTGCAACTGACGTTGTTGCCTAGAATTGAGACAGTGGGAGAGACGAAGAAATCCGAGCTCCCCCCCTCAAATAAGTCTGGAGACTTGTTTTGAAGCTTCATTATTTGGGAAGCTCTCTTTTTAGCTTCCTAGTTTTGGAGTAAATTTTTTGCATAGGCGGAAAAATCTTTTCCCAAAATTTTAAAAAATAAAAAGAAAAAGGAATTTTCCAAATTATTTTTTAAACTAAAATTTTTGAATTGTTTTTAAGATAAAAAACAGTAAAAAAAAAATTTGGAAATTCTTAGAAACCCCTTTTTTTTCCCCCTTTTTTTCGATTAAAAACCCCCAAAAATTTCCAACTTCAGACAAAATTTTTAAACCCCCTATTTTGTATTAACTTTAAAAATTAAAATTTAAAAATTTAAGGGGTTTTTAATAAGAATTTCAACAAAAATATTAAATTAAATTTTAAAAAAGGGAACCAAAAGAAAAGAAAAATCATTTAACCAATTTTTGCCAAATTCCGAAATTGGAAATTTTTTAATTATTATCCTTTTTAAAATGTTTCATTCCCTTAAAATGAAAAAAAAATTTTTAAAATTTTTTAAATTTTTTTTAAGAAATTTAAACCCAAAAAAAGGGGCATTATTTTAAAAAAAGTTAAAAAAATTTTTATTCCAAAAATGGGGGAAAAACCCTCCCCCAAAAAACCCCCCCCCGATCCCCAAAATTTTTTTTTGAAAAAATGGAATTTTTAGGTTTTTTCAGGAGAAAAATTTGATTGGGAAAAATTTAAAAAAGTTGCCTGTGGAAATTCAAAAACCCGGAAAAACCTCTCCCCAATTTTTTATTTTTTTTTCAAAGGAGAAAAGGGGAATACATGGCCATTGTTTAAAATAAAAATTCCCGGAATTTTTTTTTAAAAAATTTTTATCAATTTGGTTAAAGAAAAAAACAAAGGGAGGTTTAAACGTTTAGAAAAAGTTTCCAACTGATTAAAAACCTTTAAATTGGGGGCCTGATTGGGCTTTTAAAAGGACAAACCCTTAAATTTTTGATCAAAATTTTCAAAATTGTGGAGGGGGTTTATATTTACTTGAATTACATATTACTCCCTGTTTATTTCAATTTTTTTAAAACAATTTAAAAATTTTGGAGACATTTCTAACTCAAATATTTTGTGATGGGAATAAAACAGCTTGCTTATGGAGCACTAATTTGAGTCCAAAATAAAATTAAAAGGGGCAATATAAACCCAAAAAAACCACAATAATTAAAAAATACAACATTCCTTTTGAGATCATTTGAATGGTGATTTATTATTTATTTAATAAATTAATAAAACCAAGGCTGTTGTAATTGATTTAGTAAATGTGTTTTAAAATAAATAAAAAGTTACCGAGTGTAACTAGTACTGTAATTTAAATTTGGGTACATTTAACAGTACGTCGATTAAATTTTTCCTTTTAACTATAACGTAAATTAAAGTTAAAGAAAAAACGTAACAAAAATTTTAATGGGGAAAAAACCTGAAGATTTCATAATAGGGAAAGCCCTATATTCTGGGAAACATGGTGGTGAACTTAGTTCAGAAGGTTAATTTTTGAAAAGCCCCCCAATTAAAAAAAATTTTTTTTTAAAAACTTCCGTCGTTGCCTGAAACCCTGCCCTTAAAGTTATGGCGACATGCCAACAAAAGGAGCGATTTTCACTTGGCTCTCAAGATACACCTCTTTAAAGCTTGATGGTTTCTGGAAATAACTCATTGCCTATGCAAAAATAATAATGTGGAGTGTTGCACAGTGTTAAGATTTCTTTTGTTAACCCTATATAAATTAT
This sequence comes from Holothuria leucospilota, assembly GCA_029531755.1. NCBI lineage: Eukaryota > Metazoa > Echinodermata > Holothuroidea > Aspidochirotida > Holothuriidae > Holothuria > Holothuria leucospilota. The sequence continues at coordinate 11,600,413 of CM055965.1, forward strand.
CTCTTAATTACTGATTAAATAGTTTACGGTTTGGTAAATGATAGCAATTTTTTTCAAGGAAACAATTTAAACTATAACAAATGCAACAAGTGTCCTTGAAATGAAGGTTGAAAAACAAAGGCTAACATTAGCCATATTTGGTATGTCCATCTTTCGACGTCACAAATTTGCATATTTAGCTCATGTTTACTCATTATACAAGTGTGAAATAGAAGGCTCCCTGTAAAATGGTCAATACTTTATGGATTTGTATGGGAATTGCTGCTATTTTCTGGATTTTTAATGCTTTTTACACCAAATATTCAACTATGTGATTTTCCTTCACCAGACTTTTAAGTCATCAACCCATTGAGCTGGACAATCCAGCCTGTTGAACTAGACTGAAAAGAACACTTGTATTACGTTGTCAATAGGCGCTAAAAAACTGTTTTCTCTTCAACTTGTTACAAAGCCCATGCAAAATTAACATACGTCTATCCAATTATATCCAAAGAGAATACTATACGCGTATTAAATAGTACAAAACTCATTTCGATGATGCACCATATAGGAGTGGCGCCATGATTTACCCGACAGGAGACCAAGGCTCTCCGATTGAGGGGCCAGACTTCTCGACGGGGGTGAGGGTGGAGGTGGGAAACGACTGAACGCCCCCGCAATGATGATGTGCTGCAGGAACGATATCGACGGGGTTGGGAGGGGATTGAAAGAAATCTTTATTCTATATCATTCACTGTAGGGTATGTTTTGCATAATATTCGTATATAATTAAAACCCCGAGTTTGTGCTTGTTTAGTGATTTTCGGGAAATCTGAAGTGTGGAACTGAATAGGGTACACATAAGAGAATAACTACTATAAACGACACTTCTAATTGGAGTGTAGTTCCCCTCACAGTTGATATAATGAGTTTGGTCTACGGTTGTCTAGACATCATCAGAAACCAAGAAAAATAACATGCTTAATATGAAGTATAATACGAACCACTTAAAGGATATTACATCCGTAAATGTTTTGTAACAGACGCTTCAAAACGAAAAAGATTCCTTTGCAAATATGGAGGGTAAACGCTCCTGTCGTCTAGACACAGTTTGCAGGACACGTTATCATTCTTCGTTAATATAATCGATTATACCAACCATAAAAACATGTTGAAGATTTCGGTGCATAAAGAATTTTCAAAAGGTGCACATATCTGTAAATAAAATGGACACTATACTCTCCCTTTGTCTAGACACAGTCCACGAGGAAGGTTGTTAATATGATGTTCTGTACTGAACTCAAAGACATCAAGAATAGAAATCTTTATCAAAGTACAGTTTAACAGAAGATTATTTGACGTTATACTCTGGGTAGTAAACTTTCCCGCCTTATAGACATAGTCAATGAGAAAGGTTCCACTTTTCTACTTTAAACATCTACTTGCATCTAATTGTTTTGTCACAAAGTCTTCAAAAAATGTATGGATATCTCTCAGCAATATAATAAGTGTACTTTCCCACTCTCACAGATTGTGTAACTTACGCACTGTTAAAAATTTCTGTAGAATTACAGAACAAAAAAATAGATACATAAAGAATACAGCAAAAGTGCTGTCAATTAATTTCAAAAAATTGACAGCACTTTTGCTGTATTCTCTTTGTATTTCTTTATTTTTTGTTCTGTAATTCTACAACAATTTAGAGACAATTTTAACAGTGCGTGTTTAAGAACCCCTTTTCGATCAAAGGCAAACACAAAATACTCACGATTGTACGATATTTGACTAGGTATCAACAAATCGGGGATCTTTGTGATCTTAAACAAATTGCCAAAATATTCCCCTTTCCTACTTTTTTGTGTGCTTACGTATATTTTCAAGCTGTTAAATGCTGCGATCATGTTTGAAAACTTTACTAAATTGCCCCTCTTCGCAGGAATTCGGTGTTCGTTTTTGGCAGTCAAAACATCTGATTAATACTGTAGGACAAAAACAAGTTGAGAGTTGCTTGTCCCATCAAAACAGCAGGACCTAGGTCTAATTCTTGAGGCGAGGTTTATTAAGAATATTTTGGTTCTAATTATAAGTAAAGAATGAGTTATGATAGTCTGTATTTGGAGTATTTCACTATTCGAATATGCTTACTTTCAATGACGTAATATACCAATTCGTTGTAATTACTCTCAGGCGCAAAGCTAAGTGGGGGGGGGTATCAATGAAGGGACTCGACGCCCTAGATATACTCAGATTTCGCCCTTCCAAAATAATTAAGAAAAGAAATTTTATTAGCCTACCTTCACATTTCTTGTATTCTCACGAATCATTGTCTGCCAGCAAGACTGTGATGATGCACATAGGATCATAGCACTGGTGGAATGATGCATGAAGTTGGATAAGATTAAGAATCATTGTTCCTAGCTTCATGGCTTGTATAGCCATATTTTCCAGCCTCTCTCGACACCCAAATTAACACTTGGAATTTTTGAAGCTGTCATACTTTTTGGACAAAAAGAGTAGATGAATCTTGAGCAAGGAAGAAGATGGAAGGTGTTTAAAAGTTTTAGAGACATTAATTTCTAATAATGCCGTGGGGTAGGGTACTGAGAATAGTTTCGGGAATAGCTTTTTGTATACTCTAAGGCTAAATAACTCTCCCATTTTTTCAGTTTACGTGTCATTACCACTTTAACCATGGGAGGCAACACCCAGTGGTGGATCTGTTGGTTCAAAATGGAGGGAACTGCTCCAAATTTTCGCATTGGCCTCCATTCCAAATAAATATGGCACGTTATGCAAAATGAGGAGCCAGGCTGCTCGTTTATTTTGGAAAAAGGTTCCCTTGAAAAGTATTTGGCTTGGGATTACAAAATAATTTTAAAAGAAATACTTTCCAAACACTTTGGGCAAACCAGGACATGTGCTCCTCCAGTAATTACTCGATAGGTAAGGGCGTATCCAGGACTTTATTTATGAGGGAGGGGGGATATGCCCCGACACTATCTAAGCGGAGCACGATCATGAGTTGGCGCGGAGCGTACCGAGAAAATTTTGACAAAACATGCCTTACAGAGAATGGCACTTGCTAGGTACTTTAAGTTGCATTTAAACATTCCAAATATTGGTATCTCATGTCTTAGAAATTTACAAGTAAGAAAATTTTACACAATAAATTACAGTTGTGAGAGAATAATTTGGATTTCAAATTACTTTATGAGCTCTTTTAAGTGTTTGTTTTAGAGGCATAGGAAGCTGTTTTCTCGAATGAGTGGGGCTGAACGTTATTTCGAACTGCCATCCTAGAGGAGGGGTCTAAGGGGAGAGGGTTCCCCCTCCCCTTTGGAAAATTTTAAATATTTGAGGGTCCTTAAAAGCAATTTGGTGTAATATTTTGCAAATTTTAAGGATCTATTTTTGCTCTTTTCATTTTTTCTACGATCGCTACTCCTATACATGTAGGCGAACAAGATGAACAACTTTTTTCCATCTCAGTTCAGTTTAATCAACTTGGAGAGAATTCTCAAATTAACAAATGAATAGTTACGCATTTGTTTCATAAACTAAAGAGGTCAAATACTTGTGAGCTATACAACTATCAGTTGTCAAATTGTTAAAAGGAAACTGTCACTGACAATGCTCAGAACATATGATAATATACCAAAAGAAAAAACATCAAACACCGGAAACAATTGTCTTTCCAAAATGAAGAAGTTATTACACTTGAATATGCAAGCACGAAGACGCAACTTAGCCGCGCGGAATTGTCGATATAATACCGTAAAAACCGTGGCGCCTGCAGATTGGTGATAGAGGGGGTAGGCACTACAGAAGATGATGCCTTAAGCCCACCCCAGATAAACCCAGAAAGTCGGTGTAAATTGTGCATATTTACATCGGTAGCAGTTTCCACCCGGAGCAAATCCTTCCTTTGTCACCTTGTGCATGTGATGTCATGGGGGACGTCTAAGGGGAGGGGTGCCCTTCCCCTTTGAGACATTTTTGTTCATTTAACGATGGCTTAGATGAATATAATGCTATCTTTGACAAATTTTTGAATTGATTAAATATTAGAAAATTCATAATTTACTAAATTATTATTTTTGGTTGACTACATGTAAAGGAAAAGTGTGTTGCCTAAGTGGAGGGTAACAACTCCTCCCCTTAAAAAATTCTTGTCTTAGGTAAGGTTGCTTAGATGCAAAATGGTGGCATCTTCGGCAAATCTTTTAATTAAAGGGAAATATTGCATTCGAAAAAATACCAAGACGTGACTCTAATTTAATCCCATTGTGGTCTTTTACCCTTTCCAAACATGGAACATAAATAACTTGCAGCAGATCAACACTAATCTCACGAAATATGGAAAGAAAGAAGCAGCAATTTTTGTATCTAACGGGCTCATTATAGAACGACAAGCCTCGCCCACACTATGCAACGTTCGTACTGCTGCATATTCATTTAGGAAGAGTGGTCATGTCAGGTCATATATGCACCCATTACGCAATATGTGTTGACCTTGCTTACCGTAATTCCAACGACCCTGCTCACAACAAACTACCACCACAGTTTCTGTACTACCCTGTGCTGTACAGGATATTGGAATTCAAAACTCACACATGGAGACGCAGCGTCATCTCCCTGGTTCATCGTGAGGGTGCGCTATTAATCGTTACAGGAGAGTCATTACAAAATTTATCTGCGAAAGACTTGTAGGCCCTAATATTTCTTTTGTTTTGGACAAGTGACAACCACTGGCATCACAGGTTTGTAAAATCATTTTCATTTTGTACCATTGTCGAAGCACCAACAGTCTCTTTTACATCCGGCTGTTTCGAAAGTAAATCAAACCTGCTAAGGCCCAAGGGCTGCAATTCGAATTACGGAACAACTGTAACTTTGTGTATAGTATACCAGGGAGGTGATAAGACCACCGACCACCTACTGTAATATAACGGTAGTTCCGTTAGGTTGTCAAATAGAAATTCCCTGGTCCAATAATACAGACATAATTAACGTAGTAATAATTTCCACTAATGTACTGTTCTGTACTTAGTTCGTATTTTGCGAACTTGTACATGCTGTAGAAGGCGTTTGTTATTGTCTGACGTAATTTGATAGAAATGATTTGATTGGTGGATTTCAAATCAGGGGTGATGAAGGTGTGGTTTTGCATGCATAATTGTTTGGGTGAACATATCTATTAGTTGTTACAGAAAGGTTAATTTACTCGTTAATTAGTGCTCGGAGGGTAGAATGTTTTTCTTAGTCAGGGGCGGATCCAAGGGGGGGGTTTTATGGATTTAAAGCCGCTTTAATTTTCGAGGATTTTTTCATTTTGTATAATATATTGTTTATTTTCCCCGGTATGTTTTGAAGGTTATTTTCAGTTACAACAATGCAATTAACATGCCATAATTATAAGTTTGCTGCACAGCGTATTTTTCCTTCTATCGTCAGTAAGTCAGTAAGTCCTTCAAGAGGAGGTCCAGCTCTAATCTTGGTTCCCATATGCAATGAAATCGCATCCAGTAGTGCCTAACTCTGTTTTAAAAAATGGGAACGCGACTCCAGATTTTCGCTTGTATTCTCCTGAAAAATTCAAACATTGTGTTGACTGAAAGTGATTGTCTTTGAATTGGAATCACTTAATATAATCAGAAATCGAGAAGGCTAATCATACTTTGGACATCCGTTGGATGTAAAGACGTTCAGGGAAAATTAGACTGTTCAGTTGGAACGTTCATCTAAAGAAGTAACCATTGTTCTGGAAGGTATCATAATCCAAAATTCGCCTATATAATGAATCCCTTTCATTTGTTACACAAGATATATTCCTTTTTTATCCAAGAGTACGTTATGACCAAGATCACGTTTAAAAATTATTCCATGCAAAAGAGTGGTGTTTGCCTGGAGTCTTTTGCACATGGGAAGTGCAAGTGACCTGTAGGCGGTATTTTAGCATATTTTCCTTCGTGCCTCTAGACGACATGGTTGTATGTACAGCAAGGGAGGGTATCAAAAAAACGTAATGTTTCCATGGAAATGACAAGCATGCAAAACATGAAACATGAAGATGGCCTAAGTATAGATTGTAAGGTCTGAGAAGGGTCAATTTTTCTTGGTTCACGCCGCGCAGTGATGGCCCCAGGTGGGGGACAGGGGGCCATGGCCCCCGTCGGGGAAGTTTTACAGTTTTTACAGTTTTTTTACAGTCGGGGAGTCTTAGTCGATACGGTAAAGTGTGTAGTCCCCAACGGCGACAAGTCGCCCCGACGGTTTACCTGTTTTTTGCTCTCAAGAGCAGTGGCGCCGGCACGGGGGGGCATAGGGGGGGGCGCGTGCCCCCAATCGATTTCAGAATTCTTTTTGAAAATTTTAAAATGGTCTTAAGAGGCGTTTAAGCTATAGATTTCGGTAGGGGGTAGGCTGAGGTGTGTTTTCAGCCGAGTGATGGATCTGTGGTTATCATTTTCAATCACAAATGGTTCTCAAACTATCAGAATTATCCCAAATCTTTCGCAAACTATCAAAATTTTCGCGCGCTTCGCGCGCTCCAAACCTTGCCTCAGTGATATCCTTATTGTCAATAATTTCCGGTAGCAACTCCCGTAGAAGCACAGTAACAAAAGTTGAAGAATGTTTACGACTTCTCAGTGAAAGATTGGCTTTGTGATTGGCATATAGGTTTGTTGAGGCATTGAAAATGTTTCGATGCAGAGGATCATGAATGCAGGTTTTGTCATTGTAATTTTATTTAATAGAACATTTCGGGGCGCTTCGCGCGCATTCGTCACGGTTTGCACCCCATCTTATGCCCATTATTAAGGTTATAATACATGCAACTATTCTGATCACACTTTTCCGAGAAACATAAGTACATCTCCAACCTCTGTAGGCCTATGGGATCTTTCAATCTAATTTGTAGCATGATCTGGAAGGTTGAAAGTACGTATTTGCCGTCGGTTATACATTTTTTCAAATGCAGCCATTACCGGTAGGCCTATACATGGCGATTGTTAATACACGTACGACGAAAAAGCATTTTGAAACGCGCTTTTTAGTCCTACACCCCCTTTGCTAGAAGGTGTTCGTCTGGGTTTTCGTTCAAACTTAGTAAACATACGACAGTTGCAAAGTGCTCAGCATCATACTCTATAGTATCATTTGGATGTCAGGTAATAAGCATCATGTCAGTGCCCCATTTTATATAATTAATCCAGAGCTTCCAGGAGGCCCTATACCACTGCCTGCCAGCCTTAGAAATACCCTTTCATAATGCACAATGAAGCAAAGGAAAATTTTCGTAACAGTCCAAGAATGTTTCCTCGGACTCGACGCACGTATTTTTAAGTAAAAACTTTCCCCGAATAGAAGGCATTAATTAAAGTAGCCAAAAGTGGGACTTCAGGAGGTTTGCTGACAACATACACTTCTGTTGGACAACATACTCTCCTCTTTCACCTTATCAAAAATTAGAATTCACTAATGTCTGGATATTTTCCAGCCATATGTGATCAGTTCCAAACGTATCCCAAAGATAGCACCATTTTGCATCTAAGCAACCTTAAATTAACAAAATTTTCTCAAAGGGGAGGGGGACACCCCCTCCCCTTAGACCGCTCACCCAGGTCAGCACCTTTATGAAGTGACAAAGGAAAGATTATCACTGCTGTATACTATCGCAGGGACGTATACTCTCCTCTTTCACCTAACTATACTCTCCTCTTTTGCTTAACCAAAACTGAGAATTCATTTAAATTATGGATATTTTCCAGCCATATATGATCAGTTCAAAAAATATCCCAAAGATAGCACCATTTTGCATCTAAGCAACCTTAAATTAACAAAATTTTCGTCAAAGGGGAGGGGGTGTACACCCCCTCCCCTTAGACCCCTCACCCAGGTCAGCACCTTTATGAAGTGACAAAGGAAAGATTATCACTGCTGTATACTATCGCAGGTGCCCATAAAAGGTACAATTTATGCAGACATGGGGGAAAACTGAGGTGGCATTTGGACGTCATCTGTGGTTCCCCCCCCCCCCCCATCACCAAATCCTGGTTGCGCCACTGCTCAAGAGGACAATGTCCCTTAAAAGAACCCAAAATTTTCGGCGCGCTAGGCGCGCGGTAGAGTCACTCCAGTTTCTTCAGTACTTCCATTCAACATTGCTAGATAGCACAAGACCCGTCAAACTTAACAAGTAACATGTAAGTAGAATACACAGTTTATGTAGAGGTTAATTTCATCCCATGTCGCAAAGTCTACTTGCTGTTGTCTTGTGTGTGTCATGCGGTACGATCAGTTGGTGAGCGACTCAAGGAGAAAAGTTTGGGGATTTTATAGGGTAGTCCAGGTGGTTTCGATAAAATGTATGTTATCCCTGATATGGTCTACAACCCCTACAGTTTTTCTTTTTTTCTTTTTGTTCTTAATGATTCCATATATTTTTTGTGCAAAAAAAAAAAAAAATTTCGAGCGCTTCGCCCGCTTTGAAATTTTACGTTTCAGATTCAAAAGTAGATTATCAGTGCGCAACTCGGCTCATGAAGTATTCAGTGATATTATGCAAAATATGCCCTTTAATGACTTAGAATATTTAGGCTTCTTCATATCCCCTCCTTACCACCCCCTCGAAATAGGGGCTGTCGGAACTTCGGGTCACTGCATGATCCGGCCCCCTGTTGGGAAAATGCTGTCTGTACCGACCTGGTCGGTTTACTTATTTTGGCTTTTAAAAGGGTCATTTCTGCGATAAAATCCACCAAAGTGGACCAAATTTTTTGGTCCACTTTGCCCACCCTTTCTCAGTTCCGTTACTAATAGCTAAATATAGTACAAACCCTTTCCACCTTTTCAAGTAACTTAATAGAAATAGAATACATGGATTTATGTAAATGTCGGTCATTTCATTTTATTTTGCTAAACCTAGTTAATGTTCTCTTGTGTCTGTCTTGCGGTACTGCTAGTGACTCGAGGAGGGAAGTTCAGCGCAGGTTATGCCCGATATGGCCCAACTGCCTTGGCAATTGACTCATATATATATGCTTCAAATAAGTACAGATTATTTTTAGTGTAGGCCTATCCAAAAAATTCGCGCGCTTCGCGCGCTTTGAAATTTCACAGTTCAGATTCTAGGAAAAACGATAAATCAGGGCGGAAATATATATCTCTAGTATATACAAATATTATGAAATATATGCCCCGCAATGTTATAATCTAATACACAAGTTTTCTTCAAATCCTTCCTCACCAGTTCATCGACGACAGTCATGGCTGTCGGGGCTTTGGGTCGCTGGCCCGCCGTCGGGGAGTCTGCCCCCCCCCCCGTTGGGCAAATCCTGGCACCACCCCTGGCGCCGCGCCAACCGATGGTCGCGCTCCGCTTAGATAACGAGACAACCTAAAATCCCATGCATGCAATTAAGCCTACCAGTTTAATTTTAAGGCCCCACACCAAAATACTTTCAGAAGATTTCAAAAAGAGAAACCAAGTTTTCTTTATTGAGCACAAGCGAGAAACTTTGGGTGAGTCACTGTGACTGCCTAGAGAGAGCACAACAAATGACTGAATGCTCCGAACTCCTGACGACCAAGATCGTTATCGGGCTGTATAGCATGCATCTCTCACAAAGAGGGAGACAACTTTCTGGCAGGACATTTATCATAAAATTTCTGACACAAGGAATTTCAATGAAAGCTTGTTTTTGTAAGGATCAAAGAGCTTAGGAAACGAGTGGGAAATGCCATTTCATGCAATCTGGGGGTCTTCTGGACCAAAAATTTTCTCTGTACGCTTCGCGCCAACTCATGGTGGCGCTCCGCTTAGATAGTAACTATATCGCAAAACCCCCCCTTTAGTCAAAACCTGCATCCGCCCCTGTTAGTTACCTATCTTTCATCAAACGGGACCCGATCGCAAGTAAACGATGATAGATTTAATAAAAAGCCAGACAAACGCAATATTTCCCTTTAATTACGTGCTTAGATATTATCATTATTTAGTGACATTTTGGCTTTGGCATTGCACTTGTTTTAAGAATGTTTTAGCGACAACTACATACTACGAATGTTACCGTACATGCTTCTCATGATACTACATTACTATAAGATCCTCAACTGATGCAGGGTCCATGCAGAGGTCGGACAATGTACTTTTTTCGGACAAGTGTTTTGGTCAGAATAATGTATTATTGCCCCAGTAATGGTTATGAGATATGAAATGTTTGCCGTGAAGAATGCGCCCGAAGCGGGTCGAAATTTTGCATGAGAAATCATTTCCATAACAAAAGTTGTGTGCAGACTTTGCACTGAGACGCTTTAAATTCCTGGTAAAATGCATCCTCCAATTAGAGGGCGAGTCTTCTGCAGTAATTCGTATAAGCTTTCAATTTTATAAAATGTGTCTTCTCCTGATTTCGACTACTTTGCATTCTTGCAATGCTGTGCTCCTCCATAATGACTCCTATGCACAAGAACAACCTACGTAATTGTAGAACCCCCACCATTGAATAATGTGAATATGTTTGAGACTTTATTGATAGTAAGCACAGCCATGCGGCGACGTTGTAAGGGCGCGGAGCGCGTGAAAATTGTGGTACTTTGAGAAGGATTTACCAGAATTTTGATAGTTTGAGAACGACTTGTGGATAAAAAAAATGATCAAAATAGATTCATCATTCAGTCAGAAACACACACCCTACCCCCTACAGATATCTATAGCTTAAACGCTTTTGTGGCTTATTTTAAAATTTTCGAGAATTTTTTGGAAATCAAATGACAGGCACGTGCCCCCATGCCCCCTTGTCGGCGCCAGTGCCACTGGTAAAAAAGTAAATGGTAACCAGACTAGGTGAAATCAGGAAGTTGCTATTTGATACAAACTCCCTGATAAGATCAGGCAGGTGGGATTAGCTGGAGATACATGGGAAAAACTTTTAATTTATAATCAGGGACCATTGCGTTTAACGTTTTTTACCTCTTTGTGTGGTACCTAGACAGCCTCATCCTTGCCAAATGCATCCTAACATAGGGACTTGAAAGGCAACAAGGCTTTGATGTCTAGTTGCCCACAGTCAGCAAATGAATGTACTTAAATACAAAATTACTGTTTATTGCCACCAAACAATCAGGTACGCGCAGCAGAATACTATCGCTCTATGCAAATGAGCTAAAAAGACGTAAGTCTAAATTTTATTCATGGATTTTGATCAATCATATATATATATATATATATATATATACATGTAGAAGGACAGTTTCTTAATTTTCGTTTCTCTCTCTCCCCTTTTCTCTCTTTTCTCGTTCTTCTTTTTCTTTCTTCACTTCATTCTTTCTCATTTTGTTAGCCTTTTTTATTTTTCCCTAATTTTTCAATGGTGGGCCATGGCCCGCTGTCCCCTGATACGCCACTGTGATCTAGGACAGCATATACGACTGAAATCACGTTATAGATTAAATCATTCAGCCTACCCCTGGGAGTTTCCCTTCCCTTTTTTATCCAATTTTCTAAGCTCTGCTCCTTCAACAAATCATGTTTTGGCCTCTCTTCTTGTGTCCCCCGATCGGCTTTTTTTAACCTATATAATAATAAGTTGATTAAAATTGGACGTGTGCTGTTGAGGATGACCATGGTTTGTTGTAAGTATCAAGGTTTTTTGCTTTCCCAGTTCTCTCTTTGAGGAAAGCACGTCGAGAAAGGTTCTCCAGCTAAAAGGTAGAATATGGCCATTTCCCCAAACCACGGAGTTTCTAGAAACACCATGCCCCAACATACTAAGGAATACAGTCTACATTTTTTTCTTGAGAGTTGATGATTGCACTTTGATTGGCACATATTCAACAATATACGCTCACTGTTTGGTCTATGATGACTGGGCACAGTTCAGGCTGTGTTGCCAATTAAACTTAGCACATAGTTGTGTGTCACAAAAAGGCAAAGTCGGCTATTTAAGCTGGTCCACCCAAGGGCGCTTCAGTCCGGCGGCGCAACCGACCTTCTTCGGCTGGGCAACCCGATTTTAGAGGCAAGCCTTATGCCAAGTGGAAAGGCCGGAGGACCCGGAGAAAAACCACGTACATCGAGCGGGATTCGAACACCACGCACATGTGAAACACAATTGGTGCACAGCAGCTGGACCAGACCACTTCTGCCACTCGACGACGCCAGAGCAGGCTACTTGGCATTGGAGGTTGTACTAGGATAGGTGGTTTTTGTTTAAATTGGAGGAGGAGGCTGGAAGTAAACTTAGTAGGGACAGTTTTGTACTGTCTGAGGTTGAGGTAAAGGAGCCTTTAATCAGATAGAATCGGTAAAAATTGGTAGCGCCAGACTTAGATAACTCGCCCTTGCTTTGTTTACGTTTCAATTAATATCATAGCTTTGGAGCTAAGTGAAGTTGAGAATGCCGTAATTATAACTGCAGGTTGTTTGACTAAGGAGGTCAACAACCTGCCGTTTAATATACGGCACTCTACTCACTTAGTCAAGCTAAACATGATATTAATTGAAAGTTGCAAACAAAGGCAAGTGCGAGGTTATCTAAGTCTGGCGCTACCCAATTTTACGTTCTACTGATTAAGGCTTCTCTAACCTCACCTCAGACAGTACAAACTGCCCTACTAAGTTTACTTCCAGCCCCTCCTACAATTTAGAACAAAACCACCTAGCCTAAGTACAACCTCCATGGCAAATCTAACAGTATCCTGACTCTGGCGTCGTCCGAGTGGCAGAGTGGTCTGTTCCAGCTGGCTGTGCACCAATGTGTTTTTCACATGTGCGTGGTTTCAAGAATCCCGCTCGATGTACGTGGGTTTTTTCTCCGGGTCCTCCGGCTTTCCACTTGGCATAGGGCTTGCTTCTAAAATCGGTTGCCCAGCCGAAGAAGTCGGTTGCGCGCCGACGCCCCTTGGGTGGACCATTAACACTAGGCCACTTTGCTTTTTTGTGACCACATCAACTATGTGCTAAGTTAATTGGCAACACAGCTGACTTGCCAGTCATTCCTAGACTCAAACAGTGAGCTATATTGTTTGAATATGTGCCAATCAAAAGTGCAATCATCAACTCTCAGAGAATGTAGGACTATTCCTTAGTATAGTTTGGGCATGGTGTTTCTAGAAACCTCCCTGGTTGGGGAAATGCCATATTCCCTTTAGCTGGAGTACCTTTCTCGAGTGCTTTCTCAAAGAGAGAACTGAAGCAAAAACTTGATACTTACAACACACCATGGTCATCCTCAACAGCGAAATTCAATTTGTTAATCAACTTTATTATTATATAGGTTAAAAAAAGGCCGTCGGGGGACACAAGAAGAGAGGCAGAAAAAAAAAAAAAAAGAAACCATTTTTGAAGGAGCAGAGCTTAGAAATTGGATTCGTCGTAAAAAGGGAAGGGGAACTCCCAGGGGGTAGGCTGAATGTTTAATCTATAACGTGATTTCAGTCTATATGGCTGTCCTAGATCCATGGCGTATCATGGGACAGCGGGCCATGGCCCACCATTGAAAATTAGGAAAAATATAAAAAGGCTAAAAATGAGAAAGAATGAAGTGAAAGAAAGAAAAAGAAGAACGAGAAAAGAGAGAAAAGGGAGGAGAGAAACGAAAATTAAGAAACTGTCCTCTACATGTATATATAATACATATATATATATATGATTGATTCAAAATCCATGAATAAAATTTGAGACTTACGTCCTTTTTGGCTCATTTGCATATAGCGATAGTATTTCTGCTGCGCGTACCTGATTGTTTGGTGACAATAAACAGTAATTTTTGTATTTAAGTACATTCATTTGCTCCTGACTGTGGGGCAACTAGACATCAAGCCTTGTTGCCTTTCAACGTACCCTATGTTAGGATGCATTTGGTAAGGATAGGCTGTCTAAGGTACCACACAAGAGGTAAAAAACGTCTAGAATGCAATGATCCCTGATTATAAATTTAAAGTTTTTCCCATGTATCTCCAGCTAATACCACCTCCCTGATCTTATCAGGGAGTTTGTGTCAAATAGCAACTTCCTGATTCCACCTAGTCTGGTTACCATTTACCTTTTTCACCAGTGGCACTGGCGCCGACACGGGGGGGGGGGGCAGGGGGGCACGTGCCTGTCATTTGATTTACGAAAATTTCGAGAAATTTTAAAATAAGCCACAAAGGCGTTTAGGCTATAGTTATCTGTAGGGGGGAGGGTGTGTGTTTCTGACTGAATGATGAATCTATTTTGATCATTTTTTTTTATCCACAAGTCGTTCTCAAACTATCAAAATTCTCGTAAATCCTTCCCAAAGTACAACAATTTTCCCGAGGTCAGCGCCCTAACAGCCTCACCACATGGCTGTGTTTACTATCAATACCGTCTCAAAAATATTCACATTATTCATTGGTGAGGGTTCTACAATTACGTAGAATGTTCTTGTGCAAAGGAGTCATTATGGAGTAGCACAGCATTGCAAGAATGCAAAGTAGTCGAATTCAAGGGAAGACACATTAAATGAAATTGAAAGCTTATACGAATTATTAGACAGAAAATTCGCCATCTAATTGGCAGATGCATTTTGCTAGGAATTTAGAGCGTCTTCTCAGTGCCCGCAAAGTCCTGCACACAACTTTTGTTATGGAATGATTTCTCATGCAAAATTTCGACCGGCTTCACACGCAATTTCTTCACGGCAAACATTTCATATCTCATACCATTACAGGGGCAATAATACATTATTCCGACCAAAACACTTGTACGAAAAAAGTGCATTGTCCTGACCTCTGCATGGACCCTGCATCATAGAGGATCTTAGGTAATGTAGGATATCATGAGAAGCATATACCGTAACATTCGTAGTATGTAGTGTGTCTCTGAAACATTCTTAAAACGAGTGCAATGCCAAAGCCAAATGTCACTAAATAATGATAATATCTAAGCACGTAATTAAAGGCAAGCATGCACGTATTGCGTTTGTCTGGCTTTTTTTATTAAATCTATCATCGTTTACTTGCGATCGGGTCCGCGTTTGATGAAAGATAAGGTACTAACAGGGGCGGATGCAGGTTTTGCACTAAAGGGGGGTTTTGCGATATAGTTTACTATCTAAGCGGAGCGTGCCACCATGATTTGGCGGCGAAGCGTACAGAGAACAAAATTTTTGGTCCAGAAGGACCCCAGACTGCATGAAATAAGGCATTTTCCCACTCGTTTCCTAACTCTCTTTGATTCCTTACAAAACAAGCTTTCATTGAAATTCCTTGTGTCAGAAATTTTATGATAAAATTTCCTGCCAGAAAGTTGTCCTGCCCTCTTTGTGAGAGATGCATGCTATACAGCCCGATAACGATCTTGGTCGTCAGGATTTCGGGGAGCATTCAGTCATTTTTGTGTGCTCTCCTTCTAGGCAGTCACAGTGACTCACCCAAAGTTTCTCGCTTGTGCTCATAATAAAGTGAAACTTGTTTTTCTTTTGAACATCTGTCTGAAAGTATTTTGGTGTGGGGCCTTAATATTAACACTGTAGGCTTAATTGCATGCAATCGGGATTTTGGTTGTCTCGTTAGTCTAAGCGGAGCGCGACCATCGGTTGGCGCGGGGGGCGGCGCCAGGGGTGGTGCCAGGATTTGCCCAACGGGGGGGGCGGGCAGACTCCCCGACGGCGGGCCGCAGCGACCCAAAGCCCCGACAGCCCATGACTGTCGTCGATGAACTGGTGCGGAAGGATTTGGAAGAAAACTTGTGTATTAGATTATAACATTGGGCGGGGGCATATATTTCATAATATTTGTATATACTAGAGATATATATTTCTCGCCCCTGATTTATCGGTTTTTTCTGACTAATAGAATCTGAACTGTTGAAATTTCACACAGCGCGCGAAGCGCGCGAATTTTTTTGGATAGGCCTACATTAAAAAATATAATAACTAAAAATAATCTGTAATACTTATTTGAAGCATATATATATGAGTCAAATTTCGCAAGGCAGTGTTGCCCATATCGGTCATAACCTGCGCTGAACTTCCCTCCTCGGAGTCACTAGGCAGTTACCGCAAGGGAAAGACACAAGAGAACATTTAACTAGGTTTAGCAAAATAAAATGAAATGAACCGAGCAATTTACATAAATGTTCCCATGTAATTCTAATTTCTCATTAAGTTACTTGAAAAGGTTGGAAACGGGTGTTTGTACTAGTATTTAGCTATTAGTAACGGAACTGACGAAAGGGTGGGCAACAGTGGCCCAAAAATTTTGGTCCACTTTGGTGGATTTTTATCGCAGTAAATGACCCTTTTACAAAGCCAAAATAATAAACCCGACCAGGTCGGTACAGAACTAGTGGCATGTTCTTCCACACAGGGCTGCCGGAATTCCATGCATGTCGATCTCCACAAGTTTCCGAAAGTCCCCTCTTTCTGAGGGGTGGTAAGGAATGTGGGATAGACTGAAAGCCTAAATATTCTAAGTCATTAAAGAGGGCATATTTTGCATAATATCACTTGTGATACTTCATGTAGGCCGAGTTGCGCGACTGTGATCAATCTACTTTTGAATCTGACAACCTGGTAAACATTATCAAAGCGCGGGCGAAGGCGCTCGAAAGTTTTTTCTTTTTTTGCACCAAAAAATATATGTGAATCATTAAGAAGCAAAAATGGAAAAAAAGAAGAAAAACTGTATGGGGTGTTTTAGACCCTATATCATTGGATAACATACATTTTATGCGAACCACCTGGGAGAACAGAGGGGGGGAGGGGGGGGTGGAAGGGGGGGGGGGGGTGGGAGAGGAACCTACCCTATAAAATCCCCAAACTTTTGCTCGCTTGCGAGTCGCTCACCCAACTGATCGTACCGCATGACACACCACAAGACCAACAGCAAGTAGACTTTGCGCCATCGGGATGAAAATTAACCTCTACTTATAAACTGGTTATTTCTACTTACATGGTTGACATTTGTTAATTTAGACGGGTCGTTGTGCTTATCTAGCATTGGCAAGTGGTTTGAATGGAAGTTACTGAAGTCGCTGTACTGCGCGTGTGACTAACTACCTGGGGGGCGCGCGCCTAGCGCGCTCCGACAAAATTTATGGGTTTCTTTTAAGGGACCATTTGTGTCCGTCTTGAGCAGTGGCGCTAACGAGGATTTGGTGAGGGGGGGGGGGCTGGGAAACCACAGATGCACTTCCAAATGGCCGAACTCAGTTTTCCCCCTCTGTCTGCATAAAATTGTACCTTTTATGGGCACCTGCGATAGTTCTACAGCAGTGTGAATCTTTCCTTTGTCACTTCATAAAGGTGCTGAGTGCTTTGGGTGAGGGGTCTAAGGGGAGGGGGGTGTACGCAGACCACCCCTCCCCTTTGACGAACAATTTCTGTTTAATTTACAGTGTTGCTTTTTTTTTTAGATTGCCAAAATGGTGCTATCTTTGGGATATTTTTTTTGGGAAACTTGAGTGCCTATATGGCTGGAAAATATCCATAGTTTAAATGAATTCATACAGTTTTGGTTTAAGTGCAAAAGGAGGAGAGTATAGTTGTCGGTGACAGCAGGAGACGGTATACGTCCCCCATATCAGAGTTGTATACCAGCAGTGATAATCCTTTCCTTTGTCACTTCATAAAGGTGCCTGACGCCTGGGTGAGCGTGGTTCTAAGGGGAGCGGCGTGTGTCCACCCCTCCCCTTTGAAGAAAATTTTGTTTTTAATGTTAAGGTTTGCTTAGATTCAAAATGGGCTAATCTTTGGGGATAGCGTTGTTCGCACGTGAATCGACACACGGCTGGAAAATTCCACGACATATAGTGAATTCTAACTTTTTCTGATACACAGGTGACTAGTGAGGAGAGTATGGTTATGTCCCCACAGAAGTGTGTATGTTGTCAGCAAACCTCCTGAAGTCCCTCACTTTGGCTACTTTAACATTAATTTGCGCCTTCTATTCCGTGGGAAAGTTTTTTAAAACTTAAAATACGTGCGTCGAGTCCCCGGAAACATTCTTGGACTGTTAAGAACAATTTTCCTTCTGCTTCATTGTGCATTATGAAAGGGTATTTTCTAAGGCTTGTGGCAGGCAGTGGTATATGGGCCCTCCTGGAAGCTCTGGACTTAATTATATAGAAGAAGCGAGGGGAGATTAATAAGAGGG
Organism: Holothuria leucospilota; assembly: GCA_029531755.1. NCBI lineage: Eukaryota > Metazoa > Echinodermata > Holothuroidea > Aspidochirotida > Holothuriidae > Holothuria > Holothuria leucospilota. The sequence goes on from CM055965.1 coordinate 11,618,518, forward strand.
GTTAAATGGGGCTAAGAAATTTGGGGACATGATTTCTTATTCCTGAACATCCAAATGATACTATAGAGTACTGCATGCTGACCACTTTGCAACTGTCGTATGTTTGCTAAGTTTAAACGAAAACCCAGACGAACACCACTTCCTAGAAAAGGGGGTGTAGGACTAAAAGTGCTGCGTTTTCAAAATGCTTTTTCGTCGTACGTGTAATTAACAATCGCCATTTATACGGCCCTCCCGGTAATGTGCTTCATTTGAAAAAATGTATAACGCGACGGCAAATCGTAATTTCAACCTTCCAGATCATGCTACAAATTAGATTTGAAAGATCCCATAGGCCTACAGAGGTTTGGAGATGTAACTTATGTTTCTCGGAAAAGTGTGATCAGAATAGTTGTCATGTATTATATACCTTAATAATGGGCATAATAATCATGGGGTGGCAAACACCGTGACGAATGCGCGTCATGAAGCGCCCCGAAATGTTTCTATTAACTAAAATTACAATGACAAAACCTGCGATTCAGTGATCACTCTGCATCGAAAACATTCTTCAATGCCTCAACAAACGTTTTTTTGTTTTTTAATTTTAACGATATGCCAATCTACAAAGCCATCTTGTCACTTAGAAGTTCGTAAACATTCTTCCAACTTTTGTTAACTGGTGCTTCTACGGTGAGTTTGCTTATCGTGTAATTATTGTCACGCATAAGGGATATCACATGAGGCAAGGTTTGGAGCGCGCGCGCGAAGCGCGCGAAAATTTTGATAGTCGTTTGCGAAAGATTTGGGATAATTCTGACTAGTTTGAAGACCATTTGTGATTGAAAATGATAACCACAGATCCATCACTCGGCTTGAAACACACGCTCAGCCTACCCCCTACCGAAATTCTATAGCTTAAACGCCTCTTACAGACCATTTTAAAATTTTTCAAAAAGCATTCTGAAATCGATTTGGGGGCACGCGCCCCCCCTATGTCCGCCCCCGTGGCTGCGCCACTGCTCTTGAGAGCAAAAACCAGGTAAACGCGTCGGGGCGACTTGATCGCGTTTGGGGGACTACACACTTTACCGTGATCGACTAAGACTCCCCGACTGTGTAAAAAAACTGTATAAAACTTGATAAAACTTCCCCGACGGGGGCCATAGGCCCCCCCTGTCCCCCCCTGGGTCCATCACTGCGCCGGCGTGAACCAAGAAAAATTTGACCCTTCTCAGACCTTACAATCTATACTTAGGCCATCTTCAGGTTTTCATGTTTTTGCATGCTTGTCATTTCCATGGAAACATTACGTTTTTTTGTATACCCTCGCCTTGTGTCTGTAGCTATACAACCATGTCGTCCTATGAGGCACGAAGGAAAAATTATTCTAAAATACCGCCTACAGGTCACTTTGCACTTCCCATGTGCAAAAGACTCCCAGGCAAACACCACTCTTTTGCTATGGAATAATGTTTTAAACGTGATCTGGTCATAACGTACTCTTGGGATAAAAAAGGAATATATCTTTGTGTAACAAATGAAGGGATTCAGATTATATAGGCGAATGTTTGGATTATGAATACCTTCGCAGAACATTGGTTTACTTCTTTTAATGAACGTTTCCAACTGAGGCAGTCTAATTTTTCCCTGAACGTCTTTATACATCCAAACGGATGTCCAAGAGTATGATTTTTTTAGCCTTCCTCGATTTCTGATTATATTAATTGATTCCAATCAAAGACAATCACTTTCATATCAACACAATGTTTGAAATTTTTTCAGGAGAATACAATGCGAAAATCTGGAGTCGCTGTTCCCAGTTTTTTAAAACAGAGTTAGGCACTACTGGATGCGATTTTCATTGCATATGGGGCAACCAAGATTAGAAGCTGGACCTTCCTCTTGAAGGACTTTACTGACTTACTGTACGATAGAAGGAAACAATACGCTGTGCAGCAAACTTTATAATTATGGCATGTTAATTTGCATTGTTGTAAACTGAAAATACACCTTCAAAACATACCGGGGAAAATAAACCAATATATTATACAAAATTAAAAAATCCTCGAAAATTTAAAGGGGGTTTAAAACCCTAAAACCCCCCCCTTGGATGCCGCCCCTGACTGAGAAAAACATTCTACCCTCCGAGCACTTATTAACGAGATATAATTAACCTTTCTGTAACAACTAGATAGATCGTGTTCACCCCAAACAATTATGCATGCAAAACCACACCTTCCATCACCCCTGGTTTGAAATCCACCAATCAATCCATTTTTCTATCAAATTCGTCAGACAATAACAAACGCCTTCTACAGCATGTACAAGTTCGCAAAATACTAACTTAAGTACAGAACAGTACATTAGTGGCAATTATTACTACGTTAATTTATGTCTGTATTATTGGACCAGGAATTTTCTATTTGACAACGCTAACGGAACCTACCCGTTATATTACAGTAGTTGTGGTCGGTGGTCTTATCACCTCCCTGGTATAACTATACACAAAGTTACAGTTGTTCCGTAATTCGAATTGCAGCCCTTGGGCCTTAGCGAGGTTTGATTTACTTTCGAAACAGCCGGATGTAAAAAGAGACTGTTGGTGCTTCGACAATGGTACAATAATGAAAATGATTTTTAGCAAACCTTTGATGCCCAGGGTATTTACACTTGGTCTCAAAACGAAGAAATATTAGGGCCTACAAGTCTTTCGCAGATAAATTTTGTAATGACTCTCCTGTAACGATTAATAGCGCACCCTCACGATTGAACGCAGGGAGAATGACGCTGCTTCTCCATGTGTGAGTTTTGCATTCCACAATATCCTAGTACAGCACAGGGTAGTACAGAAACTGTGGTGGTAGTTTTGTTTGTGAGGCAGGGTCGTTGGAATTACCGTAAGCCAAGGGTCAACCACATATATGCGTATGGGTGCATGTTTTTATTTATTTTTAAAAATGTTTTTTTTTTTTTTTTTTTTTTTATGACGCTGACATGACCACTCTTCCTAAAATGAATATTATGCAGCAGTGACGAACGCTACTACATAGTAGTGGGCGAGGCTTGTCTGTTCTATAATGAGCCCTTTAGATACAAAAATTGCTGCTTCTTTTCTTGTCCATATTTCGTGAGTATTACGTGTTGATCTGCTGCAAGTTTATTTATGTTCCATGTTTGGAAAGGGTAAAAGCCCAAATGGGATTAAATTTAGAGTCACGTCTTGGTAATTTTTTCGAATGCAATGATGTCCCTTTAATTAAAAGATTTTGCCGAAGATTCCACCATTTTGCAATCTAAGCAAACCTTACCTAAGACAAGATTTTTTATCTGAGGGGAGGAAGTTGTTACCCTCCACTTAGGAAACAACAGCCTTTGTCCTTTACATTGTATGGTCCAACAAAAAAATAATTTCGTACAATTATGGATTTTCCAATATTTAATTGCTCAATTCAAAAAAATTGTCAAAGGATACATTATATTCATCTAAGCCCTCGTTAAATGAACAAAACTTTTCTCAAAGTTGGAGGGGCCCCCCCCCCCCCTTTTAAATAACTGAAGACCGAAATTTTTCCGGGGGAAAACTTTCCCCCTTTTTTTTTAAAATTTCAAATTTAAACCCCCTTTTTTTTCCGGGTATCTATCGCGTTTTAACCCATCTGAGCCCATTTTTTTTTTATTATACGACAATTTGCCGGCCCGTTGGGGGCCTTTTCCCGGTTTTGTGTTAAAATTTTTTTTTAAAGAAATTGTTTTTTTGCTTTTAAGTTTTTTTTTTAAATCTATTTTTACATTGTAGGAGTTTTCTTTAAAATTTGAAATTTTTTAAAACCCCTTTTTTTCCCCCTTTTTTTTTTTTAAAAAAGGGACCTTTTTAATTTAAATTTCCCCTTATTGAATTTAAAAAAGGGAAAAAAGTTTCTTTTTTCCCACATTTTAAAAATGTAAAAAAAGAAAAAACAAAAAAAATTTAATTTGAAAATTTAAAAAGCTTTTAAAAAAAATTTTAAAATTTTAAAAGGGGGGGGCCCCTCTCCCCTTGACCCCCCCCTTTTTTCGAAAAAACGTTACCCCCCCATTAAAAACAGTTTTTTTTCCTTTTTTAAAAAAAACTTAAAAGACTTAAATAATTTTAAACCAAATTTTTTCACAATGGGAATTTTTTTAAAATTTTCTTATTGAATTTCAAAAGGGAAAACTTTTAAAAGTTTAAAAAAACTAAAAAATTTTAGTATTTTTTTTTAAGGCATGTTTTTCCTTTTCCACTTTTTGGACCAAAACCTTTTAAAAGTTGGGGAACCCCCCCCAAAAAAAAAAACCCCCCAAAAAATCAAAAACGGGGGGGTTCCGGTTTAAAATTCTAAAATTGCAAAAAAAATTTTGAATCCCCGCCAAATTTTTAAAAAAAATTTTTTAAACTTTTTCTTTTGCCTCCTTTATTTGAATGGGGGAATCAAAATTGACATTTCCCCCTTAGAAAACCCCCTCCAACTTTTCCCCATGGGGAAAAATTTAAAACAGTAAACAAATGGGAGGTTTTTTACCCTTAATTCAAAAACTTTCCCTTTTCTGTTCCCCGTTTTTTTTAAATAAATTTCCCAAAACTTTCAAATTTTTTTTGGCTCAAATTTTTTTTTTACCCAAAAAATTTAAAAATTTAAAAACCCCAAATTTTTTCCGGGGGGCGGAAAAAAAAAATTCAACCTGGGGGGAAAAAATTTTTTTCTTTAAATTTGATATTTAAAATTTTATTGATATCCCTTTTGTGCTACCATGATTTAAAATAAAACTGTAATTAAAAATTTTTTTTTTTTAACGACCTTAATTTTAAGGTCGCCCCTTCAAAAAGAAATTTACCTTTTCCCAAGTTTTTATTCCAAGATTGGTCATAGCAAAATGGGTATGCAATAGAATTGACTTAATATGCATGATTAAAAATTTTATTATTTTAACCATCTTTATAAACCCCTTTTTAGTTCTTGGACCCAAATTCCTTGGAATTAAGCTTAAATTTTTGTAAAAAGAATGAATTTGACCCAAAAGAAAAGTTAAAGTTTTGAGAAATTTCATAAATCCCGGGTAGGGGACTTGAAATTTGGAATAATTTTGTAACTCAAGCGAAATAATTCCAATTTTTGTTTAGGTCAACCCTTTAATGGGAGAGCAAAACCCAATGGGGGATTGTGGTTCCTGAGGGAAAGTCAAATTTTAACCCCATTAAATAAATTTGAGTTAGCAAAAAAAAGCATGCCAAAAATTCAGAAAGTGCTTTTAAATTTTGCTAATTACACAATTTTGCAAATCTTTCTCTGTTTCGAAACCGAAAATGTTAAGTTCAGTAATTCCGTGGTGGGAAGACATAATTATTAGGAGAAAGATTTTTTGCTTGGGCAAAATCAGATTTTTTTTAAAGGGAAAATGGCCCTTTGAAAAAAAGCAAGTTTTCAAAAGAAAGAAAATTTTTTTTTTTAAAAAATTTTTTTGATTTTTCCCCCCCCCCCCCCACCCCCCCCCCCCCCCACCCCCCCCCCCCCCCACCCCCCCCCCCCCCCACCCCCCCCCCCCCCCACCCCCCCCCCCCCCCACCCCCCCCCCCCCCCACCCCCCCCCCCCCCCACCCCCCCCCCCCCCCACCCCCCCCCCCCCCCACCCCCCCCCCCCCCCACCCCCCCCCCCCCCCACCCCCCCCCCCCCCCACCCCCCCCCCCCCCCACCCCCCCCCCCCCCCACCCCCCCCCCCCCCCACCCCCCCCCCCCCCCACCCCCCCCCCCCCCCACCCCCCCCCCCCCCCACCCCCCCCCCCCCCCACCCCCCCCCCCCCCCACCCCCCCCCCCCCCCACCCCCCCCCCCCCCCACCCCCCCCCCCCCCCACCCCCCCCCCCCCCCACCCCCCCCCCCCCCCACCCCCCCCCCCCCCCACCCCCCCCCCCCCCCACCCCCCCCCCCCCCCACCCCCCCCCCCCCCCACCCCCCCCCCCCCCCACCCCAAAGGTTGAATCTTATCGTTGCTCATTCAGTTCTCCAATTTGAAATATTCTACTCGTATCAGAAGCTCCAATATCATTCTCGATATGAAGATAGAAATATTGACTACATGATCATATTACCCCATTTCTAGTTCATCTCTGTTCGACAAAAGCCGGAATTTGAAATCCACCATTGATATTATTCCAGAAAGGCAGTAGAAAAGCAAAGGATTCCCCAAGACCCATAACTAATCTCCAGTCAAGGAACGAAAGGTTTAGTCTCAATTATGAATCTCACGAATTTGACAGTTACCAGGCATATGACAAGTGAAGCAAGACCTTGAAGCAGAAGGACCATAAAAGGTTATTACAGGATCTCGTTTTAAATTTTCAGTCGTCTACCCCATAATTTTTAGGAACAATAACTGAATATTTAGCAATATTAATAAGATATTCCTTGAACTTAGTTTTACGAAAATTGCATTAAGGTCTAAATTTGCTCCAGTTGACAATTTGCCACAATGTTTGGATACTTGTGAAGATATATTGAGTACTATTTGAATATATACATAATTCATAATTTTAAATAGGAATTTAAGGGTCAACCTAGCTTAAGGCTTATTGACCAACATGTTCCAATCATCTTGATCAATTGTTTACTGAGAAGTATATACTTGTAAGTCCTTTTAGAACCAGGTTTAGTAACATTTTAATGTTAAAATTTATATAAAGTCTTAGGAAGAATTTCCATAACATTGTTGGTAACCTTGTAATTATCGTTTGGCAAACTTCATATTTGATATCAGTTCATAAGTTTTTAGTTCAATCCATTAGTACTATTGTTGACGTAAAGAAATTCATTGACCTGTATTAGTTTCAATAGATATCATTTATGTCTCAATGAAACTGAAAGAGAGTGAGACGATTTTGAGAAAACATTTCATTTGGATTAATGCCAGTTTTAGGATGAGTTTTAAATCCATTTCATTGCTACTTGTCAAGAGCACTTACAGATTATTTTTAATATTCTACAATCTCACTTCACTCCCAGTTTACCAATCAAAGAGAAAAAATAACTCATATTTTATAAGAAAATAATACTTTAACTCAACTAATTATTAAGAAGTTTTGTAATGCACATGTTACATGCAAGAATAATCTTTATATGATCATTTTTAATAAATACTCACTAGCAGATTTAGCCAAACATTTCATTTCAATCAAGTTTGCTTCACTCAGAACTTATTGTTGAAAGAATATAATTAATGTATGATGTACAAATGGATTTTAAGTAAATTTGAAACATTACATGCTAAGTTTTGTGTGAAAGTTTGTGTTACATAAGTTACCATGCTCCAAAACTAAGACAGAATTTGAGGTAAACTAATTTAACTTTTCCAATCAATGTTACATCACCATGAAACAAAATTTGATAAGAAATGAAGATTGAATTCAATTACAAAACAATTTTTGCAGTTGCACAAGTCGTCATCAGATTGAGGTTTCTTGCACTTGCAAAGTTGTTAAAAGTCATGTCAATATTACGAGTTAATTTGATGTTTAAAAACTTCAGTTAACCAAATGTTATCTGGTATATTAGCTCATCTAAATTACACCGAAATTATTAATTCTTCTTTCAGTGGTAAAAAAGGGTAGAGTTCACTTTCAGAACCAATGACCAGATTGAGTTCCATAGCTCTTTTGTATTTTTCAAGAATGTTGTACCATGTCAGCATATAAGAAATCATAGAGATTAAGTTAAAAGGGCGTTAAATCAGTTAATTCAACTTGTAGAGAACCATCTGGTACGTACATTTCATTTATATATTTGCCATGTAAAAAGAGTTAATCACACCTTAAATACCCAGCCTAAAACTTGTAGAACATATGAAAGAGTCTATTAATAGGTTCAAATATTAATCTAGCAAAAAGTTCAGGCATCATTAGAGAATTATTAAGATTAATTACTTGATAATAAACTGAACGAACATTATTAGTATCTTATATTTGCTAAAGGCAAGATTAACAAATATTTATTGGATATTTATCTTCGTGAGAGAGTCAATTGCAACACATCATTTCAAAACTATACCATTTAAATTTGAAAGGGGACATATTCGAGAATTTTTAGTCATTACATTGTTTGTAGCATTAAGTCCTAGAACGTTCTTTGCATCATGAGATTGATCTAAGCCTTTATAGATTGTCTTCATGTGATCCTTAAGATTGTGCATTTGGAAATCGTTTAATTTTCCCTGAGAATGGGCAAAGTATAATTACAAGATTTTGGACCACAGTTATCTTAACTCCTAGAAGTTAGTTCTGTTGCAACTCAATTTAAGACATAATTTGAAACTAAAATAGCCATTTATTTAAACTAACCTTAAGTTCTTGAGAACAATTCCTAAACTTGATTTGTACACAGTCTATAGGCTTGAAACGATAGAGCATCCCTTCGGCAGTTGAAAGTGAACTTGAGGAAATTCTGTTTAAAACTTCTTCTCCAAGAACATGAGCAAAATGTTATCCAATAAAATGCTGTTTAAACAAGTGAAACATTTTCCTTAACAAATTTAAAAATCCTTGTTATTTGTTAAAATTCGATAATAATTTTCTATCTAGGATCAGTTTTAAATAGTTATGAGCTTATAAGCTTTATCATTGAACTAAACTTTATAAAGCTAAAATGTTGTCAAGTCAGAATTTGTAAGGAATCTTGTCTTTAGCGACAAATAAGACAATATCTGGTATACTTATTTTCTTATTACTTACATTAGTAGTCTTAAACAGATATTTTGAACCCAAATTTATGGTTTGAAAATTTTTCTTAAGATCAGATTAAGCAAATGATTTGATAGAAACATTAAGGATTTGTTGTTAACAAGAATTTTAACCAAATTTTAAAACTTTAATGGGTGTCATATAGTTAAATAGTAATTTTCATAAAGTTGAGTAAAATTGTATTGTTATTGTTCCTGCCAGTAGAAGATAAATTTGGCCACACGAGATTAGTTCAAAAGAACTTACTGTTCTGCACCGAATGATATAGAACGATATTTCATGGTAACTTTATTAAGAAACGAAACATCGATTTAAGTTTGGTTTTTACTAAAATTCCTCGACTAGTTTCAGTGTTAATCATTGAATTAAAACGTTTTAAACTTTGTGCCAAGATTTACAAATTTCACTTTTTATGGATATGCCATTATAAGGTTCCAATCCAGTTGCCATGTACCCAGTCATGAAAGTTTTAATATGAGTTTTTTTATGTGTTAGTAGAGGCAAGTAAAGAACACAAAGATCAAGGGTGAAGTGTTAGTTACTAACGAAACAGTAAAAACAAATTTTCTTTTTCATTTGCTGCTAAACGTTTATTTCATCAGAAGAAACCCAACCACACCAAACTTTAACATCAACGTTGCTCCTAGTCCCGAAACAACTTATCTCTATGCAATCACGAAGGTGGGACATGCTTTTCGTGGATAACCGACCGCAGATTGTTCTGACCGTTGATATACTTTCCTCATTTTGGAACCCAGTTAGGAATAAAGGCCAATACTGATGAAATAAAATATCGAACTAAAGTAATGAAGCCAGATAAAGTAAGCTGACACTCCACAGTCACAAAGAACAATAAGTAAATTACTAAAAAACCCTTTTTCCTTCAGAATGTTAGTAAATGGGACCCGGTTTAGAACTATAACGTACTGTCACGTATCTGCTCTAAATGAAATGGCATTTTAACCTACATATTTTTTCAAATTTTGGGAAACATTTTCAGATAACTTAATTAAACAATCTTTGGCCATGGCAGTGGAACGGACAAGGTAATTTCTTAAATTTTTATTACGTGAATCGCCTTAGGGGCGAGTAACCCTCCCCCCTTCAGGTTTCATTGCGGTATATTATCGAATACTCCCGACCAGACCGGGTATCTCCCATTTAACTATTTATTTACAGTACAACCCAAAAACCTCATTATAATTTAGTAGTAGCAGTGTTGCAATTGCCAATACTCTTTATAGTACAAATTTTTTTAACTTTATTTGTTCATATTCAGGTTTACTTAAATTCACTATAAAATAAAAAAAAATTTGCTAAATGTTTTAAGGTAGCTTAATTGTTCTATAATCCCAATTAATTATGTTCAAACAGGGGAGGTGAAATTTGCCCAGGTGACGAAGTTTACAAAATAATCGTCGAAACCTACTTATTAAAAAATGGCAATTTCGACAACGTTTTGGTTTTCTTCCCATTGGGTTTCTTTGTTGGTATGTAATGTGTCTTCTACTTTTTATGTGTGTTTTGCCATGTGTTTATTTTCGTATCCATGGCTTCCTCGGCTTCCAGACAAACGTTTGATTGACTCAGGACGCCCATGTGGAACTTTACTTTCATTAAATTGGTTTGTGTTAATTTATGGGCGCCCCGTTACATCTTATGATTTGTTGTCCCACCGCGAGGCGGGTGGGAGGCGGCTTTTCGATAAACTTAATATAAGAATTTTTAGTCTTTAAATAATCAGAGCCCATGCTTCGCCACCGTCCTTCTTCACCTAAAAGGGATCAGCAAAGGTAAAAATCCAAATCCAAAAAGGTTTAATTGGAGTTCTCCCCTAGAGTTAACGACAATTGTGCCTCTTCGCTGAAAAACTGATTCCAAATGAGCAATCTAAGCTAGAATGAATCTGCTAAGCAACAGTTTTTAGAACCTCAGCAGATTCTCAAACTCGAGTATTATTTAAGTACCTCTTTTATTTGACATGGAGGCTTTTGGGATCACGGCCAACCCCTAAACTACACAAACCTAAATATCACCACGATTCAACCCAAACCGAAAGCGGTCCGCGATCCAATATGGTTCCCAACTGGGCTACCTGATATCCGCTTCATCGTACAATGGGCGCGTGAATGGCTTCCCCATCTCAACCTAGACTCGAAGTGATGCCCCTGAATTACTTTAAATATTCTTGGCGCACCATCCAGAATATTTCTCGATAATGTCTTGGCTTCCCTTTTATAAAAAAACCATTCTTTTGTGAGCAAGATCTATTATTTCCCCGGTTCTCATTCCTTTTGAACCTGAGCTTAGAAAGAATGGAACTGCCTTCTTAAAAGCGATGAAGGGCCGATTTTGACCGGGTATGTGTTCATGCGGCCCGGGGGGGAGTAAATTCCCACCTTAAAACGGGTGCTGCAAAGGCTTTCGTTTAAAAAATTCCCCACTTTCTTTGAATCAAAGGATTTAGATTTTAACCGAGAGGGGCTGCTGAACTTCCCCAGGAGATAGCGTACTGTCCCGCAGATTAAGCCAATTTTTGCAGTGGATAGAGTTAGCGCCCAAATGATGCTACTTATGTGTGATAATCCGCCCCTCATTGTATTATCTGCCCACTGCTTCTTTAGTTCTACCAAGCTATAATGTGACCCTGTAATATAAGTTTGAAACTAGTCTGCGCCTCTGCTGGAGGTTCTACCTTTAGGATCTTTTCGGGATAAACTTGATTTGGTAAACATGTGGTAAGAGCTCTACTTGACTTATTGCGGTTTTGAGGACTCCTGCGGAGAGGGAGAAAATTCCCCGTTCACGCCGGTGTCGTTAAAATCGGCGTGGCCTACCAGCGGAAGTTACCTGTGCAGTGCAGTAGGTGGAGACCCGTGTGTTGTTGGCCCTTCTGGTGTTTATCCATCACTTTCCGCGCCGTTGTTAGTCTGATCACCTTGTGTCTATTCGTTCGGTTGGTTTGAAAAAACCAGTGTAAAAGATATTTATTATCCAGATGAAGTCGTCTCTGACTCACCCGTTTTAATTTTCTCCTTTCTCCCGTCAAACACATCAAATTTTTTTCCGTATATGCATCAGTGGGGTTAATACGCCGGGGTTATTTAGCTTTGGGACACCTAATTTAGTCTGACTGAATAATCGCGATGAATGTGAAAAGTATGAGCGCCTAGATAGTCGAGTAAAGTAGCTCTGTTAATTTAAGATAGAACTGTGTTAGTGATCAAGACAGATGTGAAGAAATGCTGTAATTGCAACTATAACGTATGTCGTGTTTGTACGGGGTTGGGGGTGTTCTTCTCTGATGAAATAAACGTTTAGCCAGCAATGAATGAAAGAAGAAAAATCTTGATTCTTGATTCGACTTTTATTTTCGGGTACTTCTCAGACTTAGTACATGTATAGCTCTACGTTCAATCTGCAACTCTCATGCATGATCTCCTCGTGTCTTGTGTCTACACAAACTTTTATACTTGTCCCTTCGCTTTACTTCGGGAAACCCGTCACATAAATCATACATCATAACATTAAAACTTTCCATTGTGACCTTGGGTCAAAACCTGATTCGTTGATCATAAACATGTGACTCTGGGGAATTCCCTTTACGTAATGGAAATTGCTATCGCTATACGACATCCCCCCAATTGGTAAAAAAAGTTTGTTACACAAATCTTTTTTGGTTAAAACAAAACTCCTTTTTTTGGGTTACAACAAAACCAAAAGTCACTTAAACAATCTTGTTTTCTTAGTTTTCAACTGCCAATTTCTGAACACTTTCTGAAATCAATAGATCCTTGATAGAATGAATCACCTATTTACATCGGATTTTAACCAAACAAAACTCTCAAACACTCTAAGAAACTTGTCAGATGGGTTCATTTCAAAGGTAGAACATCCTTCCCTGTTAAAAGTTAATAACTTTTACTAACATTCATGTTAATATAGTAGGTCCTGTTACTTTGTAAGTAAATGACATTGCAAAGGTACGCTCAAGAAAACCAGATAATAGTTTTGTCTTTGTTGGACAATTACATAACAGCATCATACAGAATGTGGCCAAATTTGATCCAACATTGTCTCGACCTTGTGAATCTGAGGACTACAAATTACACAATACTAACTGGCTTTCTAACCTCACAAGCATTTAAGTGAAGAGATTTTCAGCATCTCGTATTGTAACATTAATACAGGACTATAAGTGTAATGCATCCACATTATACATGAAGTTTCCTCAAAAACCTTTGTGGAGTTCCACTCAATTGAATTCTACGATCTGTTAAAATACTTGTAACAATATCCTTTGACTCTGGATATGTTTCAATATTCCACCAAAAATAACAGGTTTGATTTTTACCATCTTTGGAAGTCATTACAAAAGACAACAAAACTTGCAATTTTCCTGCTTGAAATCTAGCTCTTCGGATAGTCATTTCATTATCTGTTGGCGATTCAACAATTAAGTTGAACTGTTTCTCAAGCTGATCTCTACTAATTGGATATGGTACCGCTAAACCATTGTTAACTGAAAGACAATTAATGTAATCTTCCAACTCAACTGATTCACTTTGTCTTACACACATAACTTGTTCTCGCGTAAGAGTAGGCAATGAGTTTCCCCTTTCATCTGTAAATTCAATGGACTTTGAAGTCTTTTGATCACTAGAATCAGATGTAGCTTTACCTAAAGCTTCCTTTAGCTTTTGCAAATGAGTAATATTGTTCTTCTCACTAGAAGCTCTGATAAAGGCCGGCTTCAGTCTATTATAATTGAAAACATCGTGCAATATCTCTCCCTTAAGAGTAGCAAGAATGTAGTGTGTTCTATCAAGAATTTGATGAATCACTAAAGGTCCACACCATTCAGCACGAATTTTCTTAGAATTTGCTGTTAAGGACGAAGAGGATGGTTTATACAGATACACTAGTTGTCCTACAGAATATACAGGCATTTTGCTTAACTTCTGTGTTATTTCAACATTTTGCCTTTCCTGATGTTTCCTCTGAAGAGACAGAACAGTTTTTGAAACAGCTTGGAATTTCTCTTTCAAATGTTCGACATAATCTTCATAAGATTGAGACATACCCGACATGGGGTTGAATGACAAATTACTTAAATCAGGTGCTTTTCTACCGAATGCCAATTCATACGGACTGTAGTTACCTAAATAAGGTGACGAGAATGAATTATAGGCGTAACTTGAAGTTGCTACAAAACGGACCCAATCTGTTCCGAATTGGTTTAAGTTTACCTTCACAAAATTTGCAATAGTTTGGATATGTCGCTCGACTTGTAAACTACCATGGTTTTCAACACTTATGATCTTTTGATCAATTTGAAGTGTGTTGCACAGTAATTGAACTAACTTGCCTGTCAGAGAAGATCCTGAATCAGTTATGAGACATGATGGTGGTCCAAAAATACAAATTATCTTTTGGATAAGTACTTCACAAATACTTTCTGCATCCAAACTTCTCATAGGTGCACAAATTATAAATCTTGTTATTTCACAACATGCCACCATCAAGTGCTTGAATCCAGTTGGCGAGGTTGGCATCGATTTGAAATCAAGACTAACTCTATCAAAAGGTCTGTAAGTATCAGGAACTCTCATATGATAAGGCCTAAGAGAATCTGGCTTATCTCTGAACTGCTGACATCTTAAACATGACTTGACATATTTACTAATTGTATCAAACATGTAGGCATGTAAAAAATTACGTCTGACTGTAACATATGTACGAACAAATCCTGATGATTACATAACAAATTATCATGATATCGAGAGATGATAGTTTCTGATAGACTCTCTGGAATGGCTAGTTGCAATGTGAACTCTTCATCTTTATCATGAAAGAACAATCTAAATAAGATACCATTACATAAAATGTACTGTTCTGCTTCATTGTACACTCTTTGCCGCTTTCTGTCTTTAGGCAAGATGTCATAAGCTAGGTAATCATACACTGGTTTAAAATAACTGATGTTTCCTGTTCAGTTTTCAACTGTTTCACATCAATGGTAAATTGTAATCTCTAATAATTTTCCTCTTAATGATGTTCATCATTTTGTCCAACTCTGCTGTTTTGGGGACATGACGTGTCACAAGACCATCTACTTTGGATATAAGTGGTTTGGGACCCTATATAATTCAGGAGGCGGGTCTCTGATGTCATCATCAGTTTCCCTATCTACAAGTCTGGGTTCATGTGCTACATGTGGTGGTGGTCTAGTGTTAAGGGTTGTGTATCTCTAACCTCATTTCTCTGATGACCATGGTCTGGCAAATGCATAGGTCTATGTAATGGAAATTGTCTACGGGTGATACCACTATTAGAAGGTGGGTTAGCTACATACCATTAGCTTGAGAATTTTCACCACATGATTGTGTTGGAACTGAAACAGTTCCTTCTCTTTAAACCATCTGGAAACAAATCTGGAACATCTATGCCATGTTTCTTTGCATATGATCTTGTAACAATTGGGTTACACACAGGTTCTTTGCCTTCATGATCAATCAACAATCTGAAGCAAACAAAGAGAATGCTATAGGAATAACTTCATCAATCTCTGAGTGACTATAATTGGATTTCTTGACAAAAAGTCTGCCAAAACAAATCTGATCCCTTTTTGTAACCAATCTGAAGGAGTAATCAGATAACTTCAGGATCAATTTCTTAATCTAGAAGTGCTAGGTTCATCCTTAGATTGTAAAATCTGAACTATGGATGAGTGATCAACAAATGCATTGAATTCATTTGGCTTCAAACAGATGCTTAAATGCTGTTATGTTTATCAACAATCCAAACATTTCTAACTCGGTAACACTATAGTTTTGGCAGGCAGGTGGTAAGACTTTGAATAGTAACCAACAATATACTCTTTGTCTTCAAACAGTTTGGTCAAGTAAGACCCCGTAGCAATGCGTGATGTGTCACTATACAAATTGAATGTGCCAGTACTTCTTGGCAAATGCAATATTGGTGGTTTAGTCATCATTGATCTTATCTGTTCAAATGCTTTTCATGTTCTTCATTCCACACAAATTTCTTATGTTTTCTTGCAAGTTGGTGAATTGGTTTCAATACACTTGGATTTTGGGAAAAAGCTTGAAATATAGTTTACGGCTCCAACAAATCTCCTTGCTTCTTTTGGAGTTTTTGGACGTTTCATTTGCCTAATTGCTTCACAACGATCTGCAAGTGGTTGTATACACAAAACTATCTTTTCATCCACAAAAATCTTATGTCCCATGTATAATACACTGTTCTGAACAATTTACATTTCTTAGGACAAACCTTTAATCCATTATCTGCCTAAACACTTCAGTAACCATGTTAAATGCTCTTATGTTCACATTTATCTTTACTGAACAAGATAATGTCATCATGATGTGCAATGCAAAAATCTTTCGAGTTAGGTATAGCATGAAGAATATCATTGATTTTGGCTTGAAAGATACCTGGCGAGATGTGTAAGTCCCTGAGGTAATCTCTTATAGTAAAAGTGATTTCCACCATTATATGAAGATATACCTGTAAATTGCTGTGCATGCTTGGACAATGGTAGACAATGAAATGCTGACTAATGTCTACAACATCAACACTCTGGCTTCTGAATTACCTATTGTCTTTAAGGTCTCTGAAAGTAATGGGAAAGGGTGATGATTTTCCTTATTCTAGAATTCAAATATCTGAAGTCTGTTACTACCCTCTTTTCACTTGTTCCTTTCTTTGATATGAGTAACACTGGTGATGTGTAAGATTGATGACCTATGGATAGGATACCTAATTTTACCAAACGGTTCAAACTCCTTGTCAATAGCTTGTTATCACTATCTGAAGCAAAGTAAGGTCTAATGTAAAATGGGTCATCTTAGATAAC
Organism: Holothuria leucospilota; assembly: GCA_029531755.1. Taxonomy (NCBI): domain Eukaryota; kingdom Metazoa; phylum Echinodermata; class Holothuroidea; order Aspidochirotida; family Holothuriidae; genus Holothuria; species Holothuria leucospilota. The sequence goes on from CM055965.1 coordinate 11,635,128, forward strand.
TCAATATCAACTTCAAAATCTGGACAGCTTGATAATTCCCCATATAATGAAAATGCTTGTCTGTTCTCAAAAGATCAGGTCATACACTTCCTCTTTTTCATCAGATGTTAACAAACTCTGAGACAAATTGACATACTTATGGATAATCTCATTTTCTGACAACTTCAAAATAGGATCATTTGGATCCAAATGAGGATATTTCTTTACACGATCCTTAAACAATAGTACTCTCAAACTGGCTGAGATTCTGAACTTACTACAGAGACTTTGTGTAATGCATCATCAACCTGATAGCTCAGTTACATATTGCTGATGGCAAAGTTGAACAACATCAACCAACTGACTGAGATGTAGAGAAGCAAGTGGCTTATCTGGAGCAACATGTATGGTCTTATGAGAGAGATTCTTCACGGAAATACTTGTTCGACCTCTTTTAAATTTCACTAACATTTGTGATGGACAAAAATTTGGATAAAAACCTGTTAGGCTGAATAATCACCTCGCGTTTCTCAAATAAGGTGGTACTTTACCTCTCAAAGTGATATACTTTTCTTGACCAGGTTTAATCACAACATAAGCTGATGGTCTAAGATGCAATTTTTTTGGTGCAATTCTGAATGTGTTGGTCTTAAATTCCAAGATTCCATCTAACTCTGCTAAGGTTTTTGATCCCAGATCAAATCTATCCCGATGAGGTTTTTAACAAACCATTGCTGAAAATTCTGAAATTTCTCTCTTGTATGATATTTCAAAACTCTACCATGGTATCTGAGGTCAAATATGATCCATTTCCAAACGAAAAGTGATTGGATTTACCTGAGAACATTTTGTTTGTGACAAATACTTAGACGATTCAACAAATGATTGAGCAATAATAGATCTTGTAGATCCACTGTCAAATAGTACAACAAACACCTTTCTTGTCTGGTAAATAACCTTTTGCATAGTTACTAGAGGTCAATGTATCTCTGCTTCAAACCTTGTCTAAATATTCTGCCTTGTGATCATTATCGCTTTGTTCTTTTTAGGTTTAGTTGGTGTCCTCAAAGAATTCAAGTAGGGAGAGGGGTCAGGAGCGCACTGAAAACTCTCCCCTTCTAAAAATCCTGAGATATGCCTTGGTCACTATTTGGAGGATTAGCCTTTCAGATTGGGGTCTTCCCTCTTTGCCTTTGGCGTTCCTCAAGGTCCTTTGTCTTTTTCTACATTGTCGCATGTATGTCCTGGGTAAAGGCAATAGTCACAAAATATTTTGCGTCTGTAGTATCTGCTACTATTATCCCATCTATTTGAGATCTAGAAGTTGGCCTATCTGGGCTTTCGTCTCCTTTGTTAAACCGATGGAGATTGAGATCGGTTACGTGAGGGAGTACTGTGGGGTAATGTCCTTGTGACATATTCAAAGCCTCTAACTGACCTTTCAATTGGGCTATTTCATCACATATAGCAGTATTAGGTGCAGAGTTTACTCCCTGACTAGAAATTGAGAACTCCCCAGATGCTTTTTCATTTTGGAGATCAAAGAAACACTGAGTACGTGAAACTATAGTTTCCAAATTATTGTCTGGAGTAGACATGTGTACTGCAGTTCGGCATTTGGGTGGCAGGGTTGACAAAAACTTATCTCTTATTTAATCTCCCCATAGCTTATTATTTGAGCAAGCTGACTTACTTTGGATAAGTGCTGCACTTTCTCCACGAGTAAACGTAATACTTTCAAATTGAGCAACATGAGCAAACTGAGAATGTGAGGCGCTAAAACGATTAATAAATGACGTTTTCAAATCCTGTAATGTTTCGAAAACCTTGTCTTTAATCCATAATCTGGCACTATCTTGTAGGCTACGTTTGAAAAGTTGTACAGCATTGTGAAGTGCTGCTCATCAGCAGGTTCATGTAGGTCATGAGCTTCTACGTAATCTACAAAGGTGTAAAAATGTGCTGTACACGCATCACGGTCTATTTTATCTCCATAAAATCTTGTAGGAAAAAATCTGTTTCTCTTAACCTTTGCTGTGGCTGTGCCATCATGATAAATGATAAAACACTAGCAATAGCAATGCATACCAAATTCATAGAAAACATACCCCATACTGTAACCCGAAAAGTGAATTGTGAGAAAAGCTTAGACAAATCTGGAATATTTGCACAATACAAATCTGAGCTGGTATGTCTGACATACACTTTAGGCTTAGGTACATGCAACATCAAGTAACATGAAATTATTTCAATGGTCAATGTTTTACAACAATTCAACAACATGAAAAGAGAAAAAATTGGTTGAGACTGGTTGTTGACAGAAGTTCCTGGCACTAGAGTTCACTTCTGGAATGCTAACAGGCTAGGCGATGTCTAATATTAACTTCAGCAAAGGCTATAAATTGCTCTGAAGCTTTCTCGTTTCTTGTCGCTAACGTCTTGACGTGTTTTGTCAAGATCGCCGTTGTGGTTTTAAAAAAGCTGTGCGTACAACGCGTATACAAGAGAAGGCTGAGTTAAGTCCAGGCTAGGTTGTCGGCTTAGGACTGTGTTGGCTAAGCTATGATGTATGTCGACGATCATGCTTAAGCTAGGCTAGGCTGCACAGACAGAAGAAAAGTTAGGCCGTACCAGGTTACGGTGTAGTAGCCTACAGTATAGGCTTCATCATGGCTTAATTCGTGTTGATGCATATAGCCTTGGTGCATTGGCGTTGTAAGGCTAGGCTATGCAATGTTCCTTGTTAGGCTGAGCTTAGGCTAGGCTATAGTTTATGGTTGACAACGTATCGTAGGTTAGGATAGGCCAAGTTTGTAAGGATGAAGGTTTCACGGTGAATAATAAGTTTAACAATGTGCAAATAACGCAACGATAATGGGTTGATGACTTGCTCTTCAAGTTGAGACCACCTTCACTCATGCTAGGATTAGCCTGGGTTCATGATGTAGGCTAGGCTAACGATAATTGCAAGAAGGCTAGGCTATAGGCTATGTCTGTGGCCAACGTATACGGTAGGATCGGTAAACGATGTGATGTAGGCCTAGGCATAAACATTGGGCCTAAGTTGACTTGCACAGTCTAGACTGGGAACGATGAGTTCCGTGGTAGCTACGTCACAGGTATAGGCTAGGCTGCGTTAGGCAAATTTGACGTGCCCAACGTTAGCGGTTAGTTTATTGAAAATGACCAGTTTAATATTAGGCTGGAAATACTCACAAACCAACGATATAAAATGTTTTTCGTCAGATACAATACTTGACAAGAACGTAGAAAGTATAAATTCGTCCGCAATCGAAGACCTGGTAGTGAACGCTCACAGGGTTCAAATGTTAAGTTCAACTGCACGTTAGGCTATAACGCTAGTCATGCAGACGACTGGCTGAACTGTTTCAGTCGGATCAGGATGACAGGATGGGGACAGAAAGATGCTAATTATGCCACACTCCTCCGCCATGTCGTGTTTGTACGGGGTTGGGGTGTTCTTCTCTGATGAAATAAACGTTTAGCCAGCAATGATGGAAAAAGAAATATCTTGATTCTTGATTCGACTTTTATTTACGGGTACTTCTCACACTACGTACATAGTTATACGTTCAATCTGCAACTCTCATGATCTCCTCGTGTCGTGTGTCTACACAAACTTTTATACTTCTCCCTTTGCTTTACTTCGGGAAACCCGTCACATAAATCATACATCATAACATTAAAACTTTCCATTGTGACCTTGGGTCAAAACCTGATTCGTTGATCATAAACATGTGACTCTGGGGAATTCCCTTTACGTAATGGAAATTGCTATCGCTATACGACAATTAGACGATTGTAGAGTACTAAAATACGGCATATTTCATTTTTCGAGACACGTGAAGCGGTAACGTCAATTTAGAAGTAGAAAAACATTTTGTCAGGCATATGCACCCAGATAGTAAAGTAATTTTAGTTACCTGGACTAAGTAAAATTTACACGCACGCTGCGTGCGATTATTCACCTTTCAGCGATATTTAATGTAAATCTATCTGTTTCTTTTATTGTATTTCTACTATGTTAATCTTTTAACTTTAGCAAGCTATTAATTCCAGGAAGTAAACTTGACCTTCATGGGATACTCATAATGTCAGGCTGAAATTCTAATCGTACGGGAAGTATTGGAGAACACCCGTGAACTCGAAATAATATATCTCTATTATCGCCCATATCAATGTATCTAGTTTACACTATTGATTTCTACAAGAAAGTGAACATTAAACTAAAAAACTGAGATATGTGTTCATACTTTAAAGCAACGATCTTGCAAATCGCTTACGACGATTATAAATAATGCATAGTATCGTCATGCCTTTTCATTACTCCCAAAGTCTACTTTCAATAACTCATGATCCCTCGTCTGAAATTTTTACAACCCAAATTACGAACAAATGGAATCAATAGCTAATGGAGACATGTGAATGTTCTTTGTGATCCCACAATACATAACGCCTTGTTGATGAAGGTTACTGATCTATCAACATACCTTCAGACTCAGGCTATTTCTCACTTCAGTTTTAATATCTCCCTTATTAAGGTCTAGTTGATTTCAAGTTAAATACAGCAAGCGTTCTGCAGCAGTCTTCACAGGCACAAATTTTTTTGTAACTGTGGTGTACTGTAACAAATGACCATTACAATAGGGACTAGTATTCTGGCTACTTGAGTTTTATCTATCCACTGTGTGTCATGATGAAACTGCCTGTATCCTCAATGTTGAGATGTGGCTCAAGTATATATTGAGTAGGATATTGAGTACTTCGACAAGATCACAATTGAGAAGGACTCAATGATACGTTCCATGACTCAATGAATTTCAAATAGGTACAAATTTCGTTATGGCATATGCATATCCCCGCCTTTATTATAAGTACATAATCTTATTGAATTTCATTCTTTCTTTAAATGGCTTATATTTTGGTTTTCCTTAGCAGTCGGCTATAGATTGGAATATGCTTCTTACACGTTACCCTTGTACCAGTTTACACTTCCTTCCAATTCTCAGAACCAACATCGTAAAAAGTCAACCTGACAATATGCTGAAGTAACTGTCCGTTATTAAATACAAAATAACATCATATGGCATCAATTAATACTTCGACCTTGACCTTTAGTTAGTTTTGGAATGTATGGTATATGCTTAGATGATTGGTGAGGCTGACTAGTTCTTATAAAAACAAGAATGTCATTAATATACATACTTAATATTGTAGTTTATTCTATATACTGATATTAATAGTAAAAAATTTTCAGCAAGCAGTGTTTTACAACACTATAGTGACTTGATCGTGAGAGCCTGTGAAAGTTAATGAAATAAATTCCCGAGTTAATATATTCAACATATATTCATAATTGGTTTTGTCATAGGTCTTCGAGGAAAACTCATACTGTTGGATTAAAAAATCCTATTTGATAGGCCGGATCCTAAACTGCTAAGTTCAGTGGTTATCCACTGCCTTATTTACCTGCATTATCCAGCTGTTTAATCTGTCTAAACAACTGAGTCGCAATGACACACTTGCTACGATACTTTACCCACAATCTAACAGAAAATTCCAGATCAAGGTGCACTAATCGCTTCTTAGTCCCAAAAAGTTTTTTTCGTAATTGGAAAAGTTCAATACAATCAAGCATACCGATTAAAATGAGGTTGGACCAGGCAAGTTTCCGGATGCTTTCGGTCACCAAAATTCAAGAAGGAATCCCTGGTATTACTGATTAGAAAGGAACTTATGTTAACTGTGAATAAATCGGAAGGGTTTATTGCACAAATGATAGGAACATTGGATTAATACAATTAAAATCTATAGGTGTGCTTTTAATAGTTAACGGAATGGAAGCCCTTGTAAAATAATGGACATCCTTCTCCCTAATTTTTACAACAACATTGGTTTTCCTGTAGGACAATGTGAAAAGAAGTAGGACACTTAAGAAGCTTTGTACGACAAAACTGCGTTTGTAAGATGACTACCCTAGCAAAGACGATTCTGTTCTTTATAGTGTTAACCCAAATGGACCTTTTATATCACAAAAAAAGCAGGTTTAAGAAAATGAAATCGAACATAAAAGTAAAGTCAGAAATTGTTACAATAAGGATTTTGACCTAGTATCATAGAATCAAATACTGTACAGCTGCAAAAACATAGTATCACATAAAAATGTAATGATAAGGAAAATTGGTAGACAAAGCATTTTGTCAAGACCTACAATGTATAGAGTATTGACTTGAATTTGTGACTCAAACAATTTACCAAACACAATCAAATAGTGCATCATATCAATGTGAAAACAAGTGGCATAGGAGTCACGATTCTAGCACATTCAGACTCTAGACTAAATGTGCCACACATATGTGGACCATAAGTCATCACCCCAGTTCGAAATTCCTAGATGCAAAATGCTTTACAATGGTGTCAGACATATTCTAAGAGTGGCCAACAGATACGAAACTTGAGCAGTTTATGACTCCTAATAAAAACATTACCAATAGTGTCCAAAGCTAAAGTCAGTACCAAGGAGATGAGCTAGTGTGCGTAATTGCCGTGATTCCAAGAAGGACCCGAATGTGATACACTCAACAGAACGTAGCTCTGATAAAGAAGCTCAACATTGCACGTATGGACCAGTACCACATTCAGCTATGAAGAGTATCAGGTAGCAAGAAAGTAATCTGTACTATAATATGTTGAAAGTATCATGTATTCCCTGTAAGGTCTATCATGATGGTAAATGGTGAAAAGATGGCACTTTATACTGCTCATATTTTAAAGCCATTACATAATTCAAGAAAGTTTACGACGACATGGTTTTTAAACCAATCGTTTTATCCTTGAAAGTAGACTTTGACTTTACATTACCTCAGTTGACAGTAACAGACTTGCGGCCAAGTATATTAGCCATCCATGTCAAACCGGTTTACATCAAATAAATTAGCAGAAAGTCTGGATGTTCATTTCTTCTGACTGTAAAAGTGTATCATTGGACATGTTTCAATATACAGACCTTAAAAGTGTTATTGAGTCAAACTACTTCACAATGCTTTTCAGTGATCACGCTAAAGACAACACCTTCACAGTATGGGTACAACTTGAAAACTTGTCAATATAGAATATCCACTAATAAAATTTCTAGGTTTCACTTGAAAGAATACCCACAAAACCTGACGTTATGTTTGGAAAGATATTTACAAATTTATTGTTGGCACATAAGTTTAGTCCTCACGCTATTTTTGTAGAAAACGGGACTCTTTGGAATATAAGGGCAGAATTCTGACTGTGGCAACATACAGGTTCAATTGAAAATAGTAAGAGACTGCACAATGTGTATATGATCTCATTCAGGTAGAACGAATAGTTTTTAGCTGTTGGGTCAACCAATTTAAGCAGTGGCAAAGCAAGAGCATTGTTCCAGTAGGGTACTTGGCTGTTTTCCTAGCTCATTGTTATAGAGACAGGACAAATTGCGTCCATGATATCAGTGTCGGGTCCACCTCACACTATCCGTTAGGTTCCACAATTCAGGAAAGCGCATGAAAAATCTGAGATGAATGCCAACTAAATAACAGCTAGGCAATAGTCTTCTAGGCTTCTACAATTCAGTACTTATTCTGTGCTTATTTACCAGTACAACAACTGTCAAGAGGGTAATGCAACTAATGCAGAAAACTGTGGCTTTCCACTAGTGTGCAGGGAAATTGTACCTACACCAATATCACAGGACTGTTTAACTATCATTACTGCTTCCATGCTATATGGTCAATGTTCATCAAACATTGTTCAATGCTGATTAGCCACCTATTGTAGTGATGTATATCATCAGTCTGACAGCACTCGACAAGACTTTGGCATAAAGTTGGTTAACAACATCTAAAAATAGTGAGACTTAAAGTAAGCTCGCCATTTCTATAATGCTGTGTAACTGACTAATTTCTTAAGAACTTATAGAGATTGTCACCATATTTAGTTAACTAACATAACACATGAAAGTTTGTCATAAAGCATTGTAAACATTGAAGCTTAAGTGAATGGCTGGAAAATTTTTCAGTTAATTAAAACTGAATTTTCAAAACACAGCCTTTACAGCAGTACCTGGACCACTTATGAAATTTAGACTTGCAGTAGAAAAATGTCTATGCATTAATACTGCAGCGAAAGGTGAAGATTCACAGCATGCCTCCAAATATCAAAGCTGATTCAATTCATACGGTGAGATACATTGACTTTTTAGTTAATGAATGAAAAACAGCTGTGCAATGAGAGTAAATGGAACAAACACAATTACTTTCTAGGTCAACATCAAACTTTTCCCTTAGTATCAAAAAGCCGTTCGATGCTGAACTAATATAAGAACATTCTAGAGGCGTTAGATCTGCGGGCAGCGAAAAAGTTCCAGGAATTGTATCATATACTAAGTCTCGGATATTAGAGTGCACTTCCGTAAAAATATTCAAGTTCAAAGAGACTCAGTTACACGAGGTAGATTTGAAAGTTTGACCTCAATATTAGGTTACTGTTACTCTGTTCAAGCCTAGTGCAATGAGGAAATTTACTTATATGCCATTTATTGAGGCATAGAATAACTATCTTCTGTATATGGTCTGATGTTCTACAGTGTTTTGCTGTAAGAAATCAAACGGTACTAAGTACATTCTGGGTACCTTACAAGTGGAATATTAGTTTCGTCAGAAGGTACTTACGACGCCAGACTGAGTACCCTTTTCATAATGGCCAGAAAATTCAAAGGATTCACTTTCGGGCAAATATTCAGTCGAAGTAACTAGAATATAGCATGCATTGAATTTTCATAAAGTGAGTCATTGATAAAGTTTATGGTTTCAGAGGTTCATTTGACTTTTAGGAAATGTCTAACCTACAAGTGCCTATTTTTTACTATAAAAATTGAGGGACTGTGACCGTGCAAACGCATTCCGAAAAGACTGACTAGTCTGTTAACCTGTGAATATTGATGTAAAGATAGTGACAAATGAACAATCGCACATATAAAATTCGTTCATGCATTGTACTCTCATTCTATAATTTCAATTTTATGGTAACACAACAGTATTCAAGTTTATGGCCATAAGTGACGGAGTGTCGTTGTTCGAGCATAGGGGATATCTAAACTAGCTTAGTGTTAGATATGTCATGACTTTCTGAATAATGCATATTGGCCCAGTAGAAAGTATTGTTGCCAGGCCGAAGCGGGGATTCGATGGACGTAGTATTCAGCTTTCGAGGATTCTGACCATTGACATAGTGCAGTATAAGCAGTGGGTACGTCGAAAACAAAATGACAACTGGAAAAGCCACATGCCTGGCCGAAATTAATGTATTGTGGTTACTCAGAGGAAGAAACCTCCCTAACCGTTGAAACTAGTCACATTAGCAATATTCAATTTGCTCACTCTCGTCACTGATTAGCCCAAGTAATCATCTGAAAAGTGAACTTCTTCAAATTTCAGCAAGTCCGTTGTACAAATTCGGGCAATTGGAGAAGCAAATGGCAATGTGAGGGATACCATCTTAAGCAGGATGAAAAGATCTTTACTGTCTTGGATACATTTCATACAAGGAATCAAGAGCAGTTATGATCAAGTTTAGTACAGGTCACGAAATAAGTCTTAATTAAATAGTGCTTAAGACGATGGGCAGTAATTTTCCGTAAGCAGAGTCATATGCGTTAATTGTAGAGTGAAGTCATCTGGAGACATATTTAAAGTTGTGCAAGAATCAAGTTAACTCATTGTTAAAGATAGGACACTGCTACAACGTACCGATAACATATGGCAGTTTGTGTTTGTAGTATCCATGACTAACAGTATATGCAGCATGTCTGCTTTTGCAATGATCGGTACAAACTTGGTCACAAGGTTTCCAGCACATGAAGCCATGCTTCACTTTGTAAAAGTTGTGACATTGTCTGATACGTCAATTCATGTTATAAAAATTAACTCAGTACTGGGACTGTTTGACTAAATGAGCTACTACTTACACAGACTATGGAAATGTCCACGCGATGCATAACAAAGCCTACCTATCCAGACCATTTCATACAGTGCAACAATTTCCCTGGTTAAACGAGTTCAATGACAGGCATGCTCAGCCAAGATGATTGAAGCAAGTACTAAACTTATGTGCTTGAATGTAACTTATTCATTGAACATTCCTTTCAGTACAGGCTATCACATGTATTCCATAACCAGTAGCAACGACAAAAACATTAATCTCTTTATATTCCTGCAGGCTGCTACTTGATGTACTGAGCCTGTGCCTAGTTGGAGGTACTGTCTTGTGAGCCACTTCTTAGAATCGACATACAGAGCAGTAGCCAAACGCCGTAAGCCGAATAGCTGGAGTGGACTACACCCTTTGTAGGTTAGTCATTAGTTTAGCAAATGAACAAAATCCGTGCACTCTTAGGACAAAAAGCTCAGTTAGCTTTGTCAAATATATAAAGTCCGGTTTAGATCTGGATCTGTCAAATTCTAACCGCTCAACCAATTTTTTTCTATTATCATGTTTGAAATTGTCAAAACATTGGCCATTGCAATAGATAAGGTGATCAATGTTTGATTTACAATTTTACCTAAGCCTAACAAGTAGTATGAGAACTACTAGTAATTTCAATATTCGATTATGAACTTTGGTTTCACAGTCATTATTGATTTACATTATGAAGATGTTTGCAATTGACATTTGTTAGCATTGTAATGTCAGGTTTCTACATAATCATGATGGCACAGCACAAACCAGGCAATCAAGATAAAACGATTTTTGCCATAAGATTTTGTGTGAGCATTAAAATAGACCATATTGTGTACAACACTTTTTAACTTTGGCTAGAAGTGACACTTTCACTGGCCTACATGAACTGATAGGCACACTTCTACAATGTTTCAATCAAAGTACCTACAAAGTATGCAGATTTGTTGAGCTAAGGTTGTTTCGAATACGATTACAGGATTTTGCAATAATCTTCAGTTTATTAATCTCTTTAGCCCATTTAACATTCCCATTTGATCATGACTTAGCAACTTTGAAAGTATTAGGTATACTCGTGGAAAGTGCAGGCACACTATCCAAAATCAGTCAACTTGCTCAGATAATAGGGACGGAAGATCAAGTAGATTAGATTTTGCAAACCTGCACCCAAATATGCAAACAATGCAGTTCAGTACTCAGACAAAATTTAGAAACATATTTCCTATCAGTTGGTTCTCTGAGATCTCCAGAAATGTAAACGCATCCAGGGAGTTATCATTATCTAGTCAGAATAAATCTGCACCACAATGTGCTGATTTTGATAAATGCCATTGAAAGTCCCAGTTAGATGATTTGAATCCGTGTCAATCAGGTGTTTGATCATTTATTCCACTACAGACTCCTCAGAAACAGATCCAATACCATGTTAAAAAGGTAGACAAGTGTATTATAGTTCCAAGCTTTAGTCAAATAGAGGTAATAGTACAAGTTACAGACGCAAATATTTTGTGATATTGCTACCAGACTATCATCAATGTAGAAAAAAGACAAAGAGGACCTTGAGAACTGCCATACAAAAGGAAGACCTAATACAGAAAGGGTATGCTCCAAATAGACAAAGGCAAATCTCTCAGGATTTTGAAGGAATTTCAGGCCTACATGCCTTCCCTATTGAACTTTAGACTACCAATTAAACCTAAAGAACAAAGCATAATGATCAAAGTGTGCATTGAAATTTATAGAAAAGTTGAGCAGAATACATGATTTGGATACACTCTTAGTAACTATGACAATAACGGTATTGACAGACAAGCAAGATTGTTGATGTTGTACTATTTGAAGGATCATGGAAATTATTTGCCACATGTAGAAATGTCTAAGTAATTGTACACAATGGTTCTCGGAATCCAATCACTTTTCGTTTCGAAAATGTGGTCATATGTGATAGATACCATGGTAGATTTAATATCAGATGACAAGAAGAAATTTCAGAATACATGTTGTACAGAAACTCATCGGTAGATTTGATCTGGGGATCAAAGAACTTACAGAGTTATGCCGAAATACTATGAATAAGACCAAAATTCAGTGCACAAAAAAATTTGCATCTAGACCATCAGCTAAGTGTGATCAAACTGTAAGGAAAATAACACTTTGTAGTAGGTAAGTCCACCTTATAGAAAAGCAGTGGATGATTATTCAGCTAACAGGTTTTATCCAATTGCATCACAAATGTAGTGAAATTAAGGGTGAATCAAGTTTCAGTGAAGATCTCTCATAAGACCTACATGTGTGCTCAGAATAAGCACGCATTCTATAATCAGTGTTTTAGTTGTTAATACTTTGCATCGAATAAGTTATCGTAAACACGAGATCATGGTCTTGAAGGACTTGAAACTAAGTTCGAGATAAGTCAGAACTCAGAGAATATATTGTTAGGATCGTCTAAAGATATTTCATGGAAAACAAGATCCTTATTTTAAAGTCGAAAATCGAGATGATCCATATTAGTTATGTCCAATCTGTTAGGTTGAAATCTATGAAACAAAAAGAGGTGTCTGACCTGATACTTATAAGTCAGTTGACTAAGAACTTCAGTTTTCACTGCCGGAATTATCAAGTTCCGAATTTGACTCATTTGATAAGTATTAACGTACCATTGGAAACATTTTAAGGTTTACTATTCAGAATAGTATAAAGCTATTGAAAGAAGTAACCAGTTTGGCTACCAAATTGTACCACTCACATTAGGGTACACACGGTAACATTTCCCAGTTAGTTACTCATTCAAGAAAGGAAACAATGTTTGAAAATAGTGAACAGGCGTCAAAGAAGTTCTATTCTAGCATAGCTGAAATCTACCTTACCACATCTCCAAAGGACCTTAAAGGGGTATTAAAAGAACTTCAACCATCGTTGTATTTGCAGTAATTCATAGTCACAATTCATCTACCATTGTCCTAATCAAGATACGGTCAACGTCATAAAAACTGTAGCCTAACAGTAAGGTCGACAGCCTGCTTAAACGCACATATCACCAGTATGTAACACACAGCCTGAGAGGCCTATCTGGAGTATGCAGATGAACGTACGCAACTTTCCTCTTCAGCTTAGCAGCTTAACAGACTCACATAATTCTAGCAACCAAACATCTCCCCCCTGTATTATTACTCGGCCTCTCTTGGCATCACTGTGTAAGACACAACTTTACAAGACACACTTGATGTCTAATAAACAGCTTCGACTCTGCCAGACGAGAACCGAACAATTAAGCCTTTCTGATTATTTAGCAACGCATAGCCTGTACATTCCAGGGAAGTTCAGTGCCAGGCTTCTTTCAACAACCAGTCTCACCTACAATTTTTCTTTTCATTTTTTTGTTGCTTAAAACCTTGACCATTGCAATAATCAGTACCTTATATTCTTGACCAGCTAAGTTAGTGAGTAGACCAGAAATATGCTTCAGCTCTGATTGTGCAAATATTCAGACTTGTAAACCCAATCATTTTTCGTTTGGGAAAATGGATAAATTTTTGGGACCTAAGATCCCATGGTGGGTTTTGAAATTTACCCAAAAAGAAAAAATTTTCGGGAATTTCGGGCAAGGGTTGAAAAAACCCTCATGGGGTAGTTTTTGATACGGGATCAAAACCCTTCCCGGGATTTAAAGAGGGGAACCCTTGGGGAAATTTTAAGCCCCAACACATTCAGAATTGCACCAAAAAAATTGAACCCTTAAAACCATAGCTTATGTTGTGTTTAAACCCTGGTCAAGAAAAGTAAATCATTTTGAGAGGTAAAGTACCACCTTATTTGAGAAAATGCGGGGTGTTTAATTCACCCAAAACGGGTTTTTAATCCAAATCTTGCCATCACAAATGTTAGTGAAATTTAAAGAGGTCGAAAAAGTTTTCCCCAGTAAAGAATCCTCCCCATAAGACCATACATTTTTGTTTAAAGATAACCCAACTGCTCTCTACATTCATCATTTGGGTTGATGTTGTTCAAACTTTGCCATCAAATATGTAACCGAGCTTTTCAGGGAGATGCTTTTAAACAAAGTTCTGTAGTAAGTTCAAAAATCCCCAGGGGGAGTACAAATGTTAAGGATCGGTAAAAAAAATTCCTCATTTGGATCCAAATGACCCTTATTTTGAAGTTGTCAGAAAAGGAATTATCCAAAGTAGGAAATTTGCTCAGATTTTGGTTAAATTGATAAAAAAAGAGGAAGTGTATGACCTGATCTTGAAAAAACGGGAAAAGGGCATTTTCTTTATTTGGGAATTTACAAGTTTGCCCCAAAATTTGAATTTGATTTTGAGTTATCTAACGATGACCCTTTTTAACCATTAGCCCAACTTTGCTTCAGATAGTGAAAGCAAGCTATTGAAAAAGGGGTTGAAATTTTGGAAAAAATAGGTTTTTTTTTTTTTCCTTTTTTAAATCCATAGGTAAAACAAATCTTAAACATCAAGTGTTATCATATCAAAGAAAGGAACAGTAAAAAAGGGGGTTAACAAAATTCAGAATTTAAATTCTAGAAAAAGGGGAAAAATCAATCACCCTTTCCCATTACTTTCAGAGCCCTTTAAAGACAATAGGAAAATTCAGAAGCCAGAGGGTTGGGAGGTTGTAGACATTAAGTCAGAAATTTCATTGTCTCCCATTGTCCAACCCGCACGGAATTTTACGGGATACCTTAATATAATGGGGGGAAATCATTTTTACTAAAAGAGATTACCCGGGGAAATTAAAATTTCCGCCAGGTTTTTTTTAAAACCCAAAATTTCAATGATTTTCTTCATGCTATCCCTTAGTTCAAAAATTTTTTTTTGCTTGTTTTTAGACAAATCTTTTTCCGAAAAGATAAATGTGAACATAAAAAAGTTTTTAAAACAGGGTTTAATGAAGTGTTTAGAGTAATGAATTAAAGGTTTTGTCCTAAAAAAATGTAAATTGTTCAAAAAACAGTGTTTTAATACATGGGACAAAATTTTTTTGTGGTTTGAAACGAATATTTTGGTTTTAAAACCCAAATTCCCGATCGTTGTGAACCCAATTTAGGCAAATGAAACGTCCAAAAACTCCAAAAAGAAGAAAGGGGGAATTCTTTGAAGCCAAAAAACTATTTTTTCAAGTTTTTCCCCAAAAAATCCGGGAGTTTTGGGGGAAACCCAAATTTCCCCAACTTGCAAGAAAACATAAAAAAATTTTGGGTGTGGAATGAAGAAAATGAAATAGTTTTGAAAAAGATTAGATCAATTATGACAAAACCCCAACCAAATATTGCATTTGCCAAAAAGGGTACTGGAAATTTTCAATTTGTATAGTGAACATCACCCCTTGCTACGGGGTTTTAACTTGCCCCCAAAACGGTAAAGAACAAAGAGTATTTTGTTGGTTACTATTAAAAGGTTTTTAACCCCCTCCCTGCCAAAACTAGAGTGTTACCGAGTTAGAAATGTTTGGATTTTTGGGAATAAACTAACAGTTTTTAAGCATCTGTTGAACCCAAATGAATTCAATGCTTTTTTGTTTCACTCACCATAGTTCGATTTTAAAATTTAAGGATAAAACCAGCATTTTCTAAAAATTAAAAATTGACCTGAATTATCGTTTACCCCCTTAAAGTTTGGGTTTACAAAAAGGGGAAACAGATTTTTTTTGGGCCCAACCCTTTTTGCCCAAAAAATTTCCAAATTATAGTCACTCAGAGATTGAGAATTTTATTCCCTTTTTAAAGGCTTTCTTTTTGTTTGCTTCAGAGTTGTTGATTGACATAAAGGCAAAAACCCTTTTGGTTTAACCAATTGTTACAAGAAAAGGGCAAAGAAACATGGATAGAGGGTTCCCAGATTTTTTTCCAGAGGTTTTAAAGAGAAAGGAAACTTTTCCCATTTCCGGGGAAACAATATTGGTAAAAATTCAAAACAAATGGTAGTGCGGGGGTTAAAACCCCCCTTCTTAATAGTGGATCACCCGTAAAACAATTTCCATTACATAGCCCCTTTGCATTTGCCAAAACCATGGCCCATCAGAGAAATGAGGTTAGAGATACACAACACTTTAACATAGACCACCACCACATGTAGAAACATGAACCCAGACTTGTAGATGGGGGGAAACGGGATGATGACTTCAAAAGGACCCGCCCCCAAATTTTATATGGGGTTTTCCCCAAAAACCATTTATATCCAAAGTAGAGGGTCTTGGGGACAGTCATGTCCCAAAACAAGCAGAGGGACAAAAGGATGAACCCTTTAAGGGGAAAAATTATTTAGAGTTTTAAAATTTTACCAATTGAGGGGAAAAACATTTGAAAAAAAACCGGGAAAAAACACCCAATTATTTTAAACCGGGTTTTAATGATTACCTAGCTTAGGGAAAATCTTGCCAAAAAGGACAAGGAAAGGGGGCCAAAGAGTGTCCCAAATGAAAACCCAAAAACAGTCCCTTTTGTAATGGTACCCTTATTTAGATTTTTCTTTCATGATAAAGAGGGAAAGAGTTCACATTGCAACTACCCTTTTCCGGGAAAAGCCCCTTGTTCAAAAACTATCATCTCTGGGATATCAGGGAAAATTTTTTTATGTAATCATAAAGGAAAGTTTGTTCTTTACTTTATGTTCCCGTCGGGACGAAATTTTTTACATGCCTAACAGGGTTTGATAAAATTTAGTAAATATGTCAAGTCATTTTAAAGGGATATCAGAAAGTTCAGGGGACAAGCCAGATTTCTTGGCCTTATCCTTATGAATTTCCGATACTACGGCCCTTTTTGATAGATTTAGTCTTGTTTTCCCAAAATCGATGCCAACCTCCCCAAAATGGTTTCCCAAGCACGAGGGTGGCATTTTGTAAAAAATAAAAAGATTTATAATTTGTCCCACCTTGAAAAATTTTGGATGCAGAAAGTATTTGTAAAAGGTACTTATCCAAAAGAAAATTTGGGTTTTTTGCCACCTTTATGTCCATAACTGATTTTAAAGGGTCTTCTCGACAGGCAAGTTTGTTTTAATTACGGGGCAAAAACACTTCAAAATTGATCAAAAGATCATAAGTGGTTTTAAAACCCCGGTAGTTTACAAGTCAAACGACATATCCAAACTATTGCAAATTTTTTTGAAAGGGAAATTTTAAAACCCAAATTTGGAAAAAGTTGGGGTTTCCGTTTTGTAGCAACTTTAAGTTCCCCCTATAATTTATTCTCGGCACCCCATTTTTTGGGAAAACAGTCCGTAAGAATTGGCATTTGGTAGAAAAGCAAACCCGATTTTTAAAAAATTTTTCTTTAACCCCCCTGTCGGGGGTCTCAATCTTTTGAAGTTTTTGTCGAACATTTTTGAAAGAGAAAATTTCCCAAACGTTTCCCAAAAAAATTTATTTTCTTTCAGAGGGAAAAAAACAAAGGGAAAAAAAAAAAAGGGTTTAAATAACACAGAAGTTAAGCAAAAAGCCTGTAAATTTCCCTAGGACAACAGTGTATCTGTATAAACCATCCTCCCTTTGCCTTAAAAAGGGAAATTTTTAAAAAAATTCGTGCTGAAAAGGTGTGGACCCTTTTGTGGTACACAAATTCTTTAAGAACACACACATTTTTCTACTCTTTTAAGGGGGAAAATTGAAAGATGTTTTCAATTTAATAGAATGAAGCCAGCCTTACAGAGCTTTAGTGAGAAGAAAATATTTCTCATTTGCAAAAAACTAAAAAAAGCTTAGGGAAAGCTACATCGATTTAGGATCAAAAGGCTTCAAATCCTTGAATTTCCCGATGAAAGGGGGAAAAATCTTGGGTACTCTTACGCGGAACAAGTTATTTTGGGAAAAACAAATGAAATAAGTTGAGGGGAAGATTAAACATAATTTTTCTTTCAGAACAATGGTTAGCGGTTACCAATCCCCAATTTTGAGAGACAGCTTTAGGGAAAAAGTTTTAAAATTAAATTTTTGATCGCCAACAGAAATTGGGAAATGGGGCTATCCGAAGAGCAGATTTCAAGCAGGAAAAAAAGCAAGTTTTGTTTTTCTTTTGCCCAAGCCCTTTCCAAAAGATGGTAAAAATCAAACCGGTTAATTTTTTGGGGGAATATTTTAAAAAATATCCAGAGTTTAAAAAAGGAAATTTTTACAAAAAAGGGGGGAAATTTTTAAAAGATCGTTTGGGGTTCAATTTAGTGGAACCCACAAAGGGTTTTTTAGGAAACTTTTTATGGTAAAGTGGATGCATTTTAAATTATAGTCCGTATTAATGTTTTTCAATATGAGGGTGCTGGGAAATCTTTTTCACTTAAAAAGCTTTAGGTTAGAAAGCCCGTTAGTATTGTGAAAATTTTAGTCCCCCGATTTACCCAAAGGGCGAGACAATGTTGGAAACAAAATTTTTGGGCCCCATTTTCTGTAGGGGCCTTTTTATGTAATTGTCCAACAAAGACAAAACTATATCTGGTTTTGTTTGGGTACCTTTTCCAAAGTCATTTTCTTACGAAGTAACCCGGCCCACTATATAGCATTTAAGTTATAAAAGTTAAAATTTTCCCGGGGAAGGGGAATTTTTACCTTGAAATTGGGAAACCCCTCTGACAAGTTTCTTAAAAAGTGTTGAGAGTTTTGTTTTGGTTTTAAAAACCGATGTAAATAGGTGAAATTTATTTATCAAGGATCTATTGATTTCAGAAGGGTTCAAAAATTGGGAGTGGAAAAAATTTAAAAAAAACAAAAATTTGTTTAAGGGCTTTTTGGGGTTTTTTTAAAATCAAAAAAGGAGAGATTGTTTTAACCCAAAAAAAAAAAAAGATTTTTTGTAACAAAATTTTTTTTTCCAATTGGGGGGGGTGTCGTATAGCGATAGCAATTTCCATTACGTAAAAGGGGAATTTCCAGAAATCACATGTTTTTGGGTCAAAGAAAACAGGGTTTTACCCCAAAAGGGCACAATGGAAAAGTTTTTTAAGTTATGATGTTTTTATTTATGGAAGGTTTTCCCCAAGTAAAACAAAGGGACAAGTATAAAAGTTTGTGTAGACACACGAAACGAGGAGATCAGAGAGTTGCAGATTGAATGTAAGCTTTCATGTACTAAGTCTTTGGGAAATAACCCCCAAAATAAAAAAGTCGGGGTCAAGAATTTAAGATTTTTTTCTTTCTTTAATTGCTGGGTAAAAACGTTTTTTTAAAACAGAGAAGAACACCCCCAAAACCCCCTACAAACACGACATTTTCATATAGGGTTTTAAAAGGACAAGGGGGTCTGTTAAAAAAAATTTTATATCACTGTAAAAAACCCCTTTGGGTCAATTTGAAAACAAAAGTGGGTCAGGAAAGGGGGGACCCAAATTATTGGGGGTTTAAAAAAAATTTACCCAAAAAAAGACTTCCTTTGACCCAAAGGGTTTAAAATTGACCCCAAAAATTTGGTTTAGTTCCCTCGGGAACCCCAAATGTTTTTTACAGTGTGTTTTGGGAAAAAATTTTTTTTTTAAAAACGTTTCCCTTTTAAAACGGCTTCCATTTTTAATTTTTTTAAAATAAGTGTTTTTAAACCCTTTTGTTTAAAATAAGTAAAGTCTGAAATTTTTGTGTCAGCCCAAAAAGAAGTCCCGATGTAGCCATATTTTGTCCAAGTTCTCCGAAAATGGCGGGTTTTGCTGCCTTTACTTATTAATTTCAGCAGCATTTCTGTTACACCAAAATGCCTAATATTGCACCCGTCTGGCAATGTACATCTAAAATGACCGAAAGGAGGTGACAACTGTGACTTGTACTCCCCTCGACGTTGTTCCCAGAAAAAGCCTAGTTTTGCACAACTGGCTATGATGAAAGGATTGCAGAAAATTCATAGCAGAAATATGTCGTTTTATCGCAACTTTGAACTCAAGATATTTACGGACACTACCTGGACATCTAATACAAGCAGTTTTCACATAGGAGTAAGTGTCTGGTATCACCACTTTTTGAAAACTCTGCAGACACAGAGCAACTGAATAGAAAGTGCCTAGTACGGGATAGGTGTGAACAATTGAAAAAGTGTAATAAGAACCTAGAAGCAATTCTTCTGAGGAAAGTACTCAGCTGAATAAAGGGTTAATCAACTCTGGGCCGTGCAACAACAGAGGATAATGTACGATCGACGGTTAATGCAAGCGATGTACGAGGGTGAAGCCCGAGTGCATGCAGCGATAGCCTTAACCCCCGGTGCGCATTATCCTCTATTTTGTCCCTTTTTATTCATACACAACAAGATTTTGATGAAAAGACGAAAAAGAAAGAAAATTTGTGTGGTAAAGAACTACATTTTTATTGAAAGCAAAACCTCGAGAAGAGATGACACAATTAACAACCATTGAACCAATGTTCTTGCGCAAGTAACAAATTACAATTAAACAAAATGAATTCAATAACACTATTCATAAATCACGAAATATATCAACGGTGTAACTAAATTTGTGAAATAGTCCTCTTCTTTAAAGATTTCAGCAGCCGAAAGCAGGACTAAAATTAACTGTTGGTAACGTCAATAGAAGTAAAGGATCCATGGCAACCCCTTAGCAACGAAATCTCTTGTATTCAACCGCCGGTGATTTTACTCTTCATTTACCCGTGCGGTGATCCTAGGGTAATGCACGGTCAACTGACCGTAAATGAACCAATAGGAGTTGAGCATTTTTACTGAGGATAAATGAACTTGTGAAAATTTTTTCGGTAATCACTTATCTTAACTAAGAACAGAATGATAATCGATTAACCAGGCGGCATTGTTTTAGGAAACTAAATGCGATGAGATTCGCAATAGGATTCACCCCCTTAGTCAACAGACAAAAGAGGTATGAAAAATCACCATTCTTAATCAATTCAATCCGGTGCTAGTGTCCGCTATTTTCAAATCAGAGCACCCGAATTTACGAAATTTCTTCAAAGGGAGGGCAAATCCACTTTCCGTGAACCCCCGCCTACCTACATTGAACATCGAGATGATATGATGCTATTACCATCCCCACGTGTTGTACACGTTCCTCACTGTTGGCGTGGGCAGCTTTAAAATTGCACCTTCTTCAAGCGAGGATGCACGGTTTTACCAAAGGGGTTTACTTTGTGAGAGCGAGGCCCTGGCTTTTCGAGGGCAGAGGGAGGAAAGTCTCAGATGGAGGTCTTTTGCCATACTTACCCGGACAAATCAAATAAAACACTGTCAGATGGAATTTCTCTCCATCTGGCAATTAAAATAAGTAAAGAGAAACCATTTTATAAACTCGTGTATTATTATAAATTGACTAATATATACTTTCCAATGCTCAAATTGAGGCCACATGTCCCGAGGCGAAGTCTACACCCCCAGATATCTTGGTCAAGACCCTAGTCCTAGCTAGTACGAGAAACTAAAGAACCCTAGCTAGTACAACGTTCTCGAGTATCGTAAATGCGCCCTCTCTATGTTATTTACAAATCCTGAGCTCTGTGCTATTTTTAAAGCAAAATCTACCTGCAAATGACAAGTTTAAAGAGCGTCCTCGATTTTTTCCTAACAGGGAAACGTGTAATAACGTCTAGACCAAGACTAACCCCACAGGCTGATGCCGAGGCCACACCTTTTCGTGACCTAGGTCAAATACCGTATGCCAGTATGGTTTGCAATACAACAGACATAAGCCTAACCATTTTAAGTTTGTGTTAGAGACCTTATTACATGGGTGGCACCAGGAGTTTCCTGGCTGGTGCGTGGAAGCTCCGCTGAAGGGGGTGGGTCGGTTAAACGCATTGAAACTCCTTGACGAAATAATCCCGAGAGTGGTCTGTGAATGGTCATTACAACATTTATCCAATCAATTCCCAGCCATCTGTATGACGTCATTAATGCTCGTTCCCATTTTCGTTCAATCTAATGTAATAATCGATCGTGGCATTTTATTAATATGAAAGCTACATAAAAACTATACAAACCCATGACAGTTTTTATCCAGGGAGGTGAATATCACCTCCCTGATTTATCCAGATATGTGCTGTGCCAACAGAATTTGAAACAGACACAAATGAGTATTTTGCACGATCATCTTTTCAAATATGTTTTGAAAGAGAACAATAACTTTAAAAAGAAATACTTGTGTGTGGACTGATCAAGGAGTCTTTTCATAGAGGTGATTTTTAAAAAGAACACTCACAAGAACAAACATGGCTTCTACGAATACAGTGGAGGAAACAATATTTGGCATTCCATTAGAGGGAATTGCTCAAATTTCTCGCTCAAATTTCTGTCTATAGTTTCCCTTTCAACATCCGTGAGTGGCCAGTATGAGAGGTGTGGGTAAAAATTTCGGCGTTCTAAAGCCTCATGATGGAAATGCAGGAACTCGCATTTTAAAATACAAATGCATTCAGTTCTACGTATTCTATGAGTGAGATGCTCAAAAGGGAAGACAGTTTGGTATTTAAACCAAATTCCTATTTGAATAAGGAAAATTTTGGAATGGCCTAACAGTTTCGAAGGCGTCGCCAGTGCCCAAAGGCACACCCGCCTTTAAAAAGTGTGGTGCGGCATTGGAATAAAAGTTTTAATTAAGTGACAAATGCAAATAATGTGCACTTGACAAACCATAAAATTAACAATTGACATTATTGTAAATAAAAAGCTCACTCGAAGAAGAGAAAGAGCCAATGCATTTAATAGTTCCTGGACTCGGCCATACAAAGAAATTATTACAGTGTCATGACAATTCTGTTGCCAAGTATGGCACATGGTCTTATACAGGGCCACGTCGCGACCGGGGGGTGGGTGTCTTCCCCCCACCCCCCCCCCCAAAGTTCGTCAGAGGGAGATAGTCGGAAAATCTGAAATGCCAGTTGAATGTTCTGATATCTCAGTCTAGCACCTTTTTCCGACTGAGCCTATGTCAACTTTGTATATATTTTCCAACTAGACCAAGTGAGAATAATACCGCAAACGTTATTTCCTCACGTAAAATCAAATCAAAGCTGGTCCTTTTTTCGCAAATTGCTTCTCAACTCTCCTCAAAATTTTCGCGCGCTCCGCGCGCTTCAAAACCTTTCCTCCAGTGATTTTCTTATTATCATATATTCTTCCGTATAGCCAACTTCTCGGAGAAGCACAAACAGCTAGAGTTTGAAAGCTGTTTACAAAAGACTGGCCTTTTTCGAGTGGGCATGTTTGATTTTGTTGGACAATTAAAAGTGATCTCAATGGAGATTCTGAACTGCAGGTTTTATTATGGAACATCTTATTTTAATGAAATATATGGGCGCGCTTTATCGCTGCATGCTGCCACGAGTTTTACAATCAATCTCATGAACCACATTAAGTGTGTAATTAATACCGGACGACCACGTTTCTTATGGGAGCTAGGTTTTATTTAGCCTCCGCTCCCCTAAATTTCTTATATGTATACTAATATGGATGATAGACATAGACATATACTCAGAAAAATATTATCCAAACGTTCTATTTATCAGCCCGTAGCCAGTAAGTTCTGTACGATTCTATCTATAACTTCAAAAAATTTTCGCGCGCTACGCGCGCATTTCATCTCTAGTGCTATCTAGTTGGTAACGCCCTCGTTGTCAAACATATGTGGATTTCAAACGTTTCCACAAATGTTTGTTCTTTACCGTGTAGCGTGATCCTAGAGAAAACACGAAAAGGCATCATTGGCAGCAAGTTCTTTGTCCTCTTTTTCCTAACTTTAGAAGATTCTGTGTCTTCAGCCTCGCCATCACGGCAAAACATATTTTGTAAGAAAAAGATCGTCAAGCAAGTTTATCGTAGGAGATCCTTATATGAGGCTAAGATTAAAGAAGCTAAATCACCGGAGACGACCATGCAGTCACCCAGAGACAAATTTCTGTGGTTTTGTCCAGCAATTCTTCAATAAAAGCCCAACAACTTTTTTCAAACTTTCCCTTATATTGAAAATTCAATATCTTAACCCACAACATTTTTCGGGGCCGCGCTTCGCCGCGCCCTTTATACATTTTGAGTTCGGGCAACCCATTGCATCTGTCGGGACTGTAGAGTAGCTGGCCCACAGTCAGGGGGCTTGTCCCCTCATGTCCGGCAAATCAACAGCACCACCATCCTGGCTGAGCCTGCGCGCAGGTTTTTCATTTTGGCATTGAAGTATATCCCAAAGATTTCGGCGCGCACGAAGCGCTCCAATCTCTCACCGATCCACGTTTGTATCACTTATGAACATGTATAAGCACCCAAAGCTCAGTACCAGTGAACTGTTATAGCAATTAACACCTAGAGTGAACATTCTGAGAAAAAACGGGCTTGTTAGTCCTAAACCCTTTGCCTTGCTTACACATGTCTGTGACGCGTCCCACGCTTAGTATTAATTTTTCTGAACAGTGCATGCTCTCCCTCCGCCCGGAACCCATGTTCCCATTGCTGGAAAAGCTGTTCGTCGGGACCTTTACGTATTCAAAATTGGTAAAAACTACGATCGGATTGTAAAGCAGTCCGTATGGGCGTACATAATAACTCTCACATATATTAATTGAAGATTGTCCAGTTCATTTGACGCACCCATTATGTATATAATTAGATCCAGAGTGCTCTCCAGGAATTCGGCCGCTATAAACAGGTATATGCATAGCATTAGAATGCCAGAGACAATAGAGAGCATTAAAGGTCATGGTACCAAAAAGGGGGGCGGGGGGTTTTGAGCAGGGAAATTTGTATGACAACATGTATTGCAATTCTGAGACAAACAAAAAAAACTTTACTATCTTCTCACCAAAATCTTACGTGTATTCACTACAAATTATGGACATTTTCCCAGCTCATAATATGATCAGTTTACCAAAAGATATCCCATGATAGCCACCATTTTGCATCTAAGCGAACCTTACCTTAACAAATAATTTCTCTCAAGGGAGTGTGAGGACACCCCTCAGCCTTAGGCCTAACCACTAGGGCGGCACCTTTATTGATAGTAAAACAAAAAAAAGATCCACCACTGCTGTATCATACAACAAGTATACGCCCTCAGATAGAAACACGAAAATGCAATTTAGGCCGACGCCGCACCCATCCATTTGGAGGAAAAGAATCAAACACAGTCCGGAAAAATTAGAATTTCATTAATTATGGGCCATTTGTACTAGCCATCATATGTATCAGCTCAAAAAAATAATCCCAAAGATATGCTGCCATTTTGCATCTTAAGCAACCTTACCTTAACAACAAATTTCTCAAAAGGGGGACGGGGGTCAACCCCTCCACACTTTTAAAACTAGAGCCCTCCCCCACGAACAGCCACCTTGCTAATGTGTAGTGACACAAGGGACAGGTATTCCCCATACTGCTGTACTGTAAACGCAGGGCGACATAAAAAAATGAGTGCACAATTTGCACACGGCTCCCAAAAATATTCACGTTGGATAAAGCATAACTCTATTCTCAGAGATCAGGAGATAATAATTTGGGAACCTTCACCACCACGCCGCCTCCCCCCCAAACATATGAACCTATAGCTACACGGCCCCAGCTCGTCAATGGCCAGTCCATAAGCAATAACCGGCATTGAGCTACCATTATCGTTGTCATAGTTTGGGAAACTCTTTAATTAGCGAATTTTACGGAGTTGCATCATTCATTAAAAAGGGATTGCAAATTTGTGATTTAATACTCGTTAGATGCGTCTTCAGCAGTTTCAGTCATAAACCAGCAAAAATAATATTCCACACTACGAGGGACATTGAGACACATATCTTTTACAACGACCACCGAATTCCTGTTACCATGAATTGCTATATCATTGCATTGGAATTTAGGTCATACTCTGGCATACCGTGAATAAAGGATTTTTTAGTAAAGGATTATAAATTCGTTCGGCACAAAGGACTACCGGAGTCTGTATTCAACCAGGGCGATGATTTGTAGATGAGGCCTCGAGCCGGGACACCCAAACCACCTCGCCGAGAGAAAAAGGAATGCAGGGTACGAAAATTGCAGAGGAAATAGAAGAAAAGCATATTTAAGAGGAAAAAAGCAAACAAAACCACTAAAAATTACTCAAAATACATCGTTCTGCAGGGGTTACGCAGAGAGATGCACTACATCCATATTGACGATGGTTTGACTACGAGCCGGAGGGCTACACCCCACGCCCCCATGTGTCGAGAAAACAGGTCAGAATGTCCTGAGCACACAGTATGCTAGTCCTACAGATGATAAGACTTGAACGAGAAAGAATATAAGGTCTGTTGTGGGTGACTGGAGGGAGATAGGGAGAATGGCTTGCATACAACTGTAGTAACACATTTGTTGTTGCAGTGTGAATCTTCTACGTAATCTCGGCTAATTGATTGAGATGCCAGAATTGTATCGTCCACATATAGGTGTTCTACAATGATCAACGAGCGCTGATAAGGGGACCATGTTGATCATGTGGTAGAGTTCGTGCACACCAAATGAGCGGAACGAAGTGAAATCCTATAGTGGTGTCCACAATCAAAAGATACTAAATCATCTAAAAGAAGTTTACGGGCACAAGTTATCTTTGGGAAGAAGAGTGGGTGATAGATGTTCCTTATACCGCATGAGTAATTGACGTATTGTATACTTGTAGTGTTATCTCTCAACAACATTTATTAATTACACTACCCTTTAATTTGCTCGCATTATCACCTTCAGTGTCAATTCTTTTTCAATTGTTCTTCCAATCTCAAACGTTTTCCAATATTCATCTATTACGAAGAATCAAACTTGTTGACATTGTTGCTGCCCTACAGTAAAGGCCCCGCTGATTGAGTAAAAAGAGTCGAAGTTTGTAGACAGTAATAAGATGGAGGATCTTATTTCCACACCGACAGTACACGGTTTGACAATAAAAGACAAGTTTAAAGGAAAGTATTATTCTCAACCACTTGACCCCTTCAGCCCGTAAAGGTTGTTACACTATCATTTGATCAATTAGACTTCTCTCTCCTATGAGAAGGCCCTAATTATTAAGGCCAAATTAAAGTCCAGTCAAGAAAGAAGTGCTGCAATGCACGTCCTTACATTGCGATGCTGTCCTTTAATTGAAAAATGTCGGCGCTCTATCGCTCCTAAAATTATCGGTCGTTTCACAACCCTATATCCCGACTAACCTTTCAAACCTTAAATTAAAACAATTACCCTGTTATGGCCCCAAAACCATTTTTCTGGAAAATCGCTAAGTGTTCCGCTCATCATTGCGCTTCATCCGTAGCTTCCACTAACTTTGAAATACACACCGGAGGTTGCTCACCTCGCCCTAGAGGCCTCCACCAGGTTTGTTCCTTGTAATTTTACCTAATACTCCGCCGACTAGCATTAAATTTAAGAAAACATCAATGAAAAAAACTCCTTAAATGTCGGACAACCAGGACGTAGTCCGCGTCGCGTTTCACCCCCTTGTAACAACCTCCATGGTGATAACTAGAGCTAATTTTCGCCTTTCTTAGTACCCGTATGATAGTATTACGAGAGCTTCCGGGTACCTGCAGGTCCCACGAGTGGGCCATGATATACCTAGTCTACAGGCATGATTAGTCGCGAGACTCGTCGGAAAAACATTATGGCAAAGTGGGCGGGGGAGTGAAATCCGTTAAAGGGGGAAACTTTAACTTTGAGAAGAAAGCATAAAATCACTTTTAGCTGTGCCATTTTCGAAAAAGGGTCAAGCTATGTGTACACACACCAAGTGCGTTCCTATGGTAAACGAAACTCCACGGCAGAAACAAAATGACACACTCTTTGTAAATGCTGTAGAAAGTTACAATTTCCAAGATTTTAGAGACCCGTTTCGTCATATTTTGGAACGGAAACAGTGGCGGATCTATAGGGACAGCAATATTTAATGGGCGGGTTACGTATGGGCTAGGTATATGGTGGAGTGCAAGTTTCCACATTGAGTGTATGGTGTTGTGACGGGCGAACGGTATTGGTACGGGAATGAACGGGTATTTGCAAAAAAAAATTGCAACAGTCAACTTTAACACACCTTTTAATTGTGCACATTGATTGCGCTACTTTGTACAATGAAATGACAGATTTGATCATTTATTGCATAAAATAGTACCCTAATAAACCCTAAGTGAACGGTAGTTTTTAATGGCTATACGGTCGGTTCCCTATGGCTAGAAAGGGTAAGACGATGTAGATGAATGCGGAAGGTTGACAAGGTATATAGCTTTGGATTACTACTCGACCCTTCAGATACTTATGGGAAAAAAACATATGCCATGCAATTGCACACGCAAGTGTAGAGAACCATACACAATTCTTTATTATAAAGAGAACTATAGTAATGCAAAATTCAACTGTAAACACAAGTTATCATAGGGAAGTCTTTGGTTCTGTATATACGATCGTAGAGTTTACTATAGGCACAAGAATTTTATGTAATTCTACACGTAACGCACAATCTATTGTGGACGAAGTGGCGTGGCGGAACATTTGGGGCTTAATTTCTTCGCTCCATAAGGGCTCTACATGGCACAGCCGGACCACTGGATGGTCATTCTCAACTGTGTGTGTATTCAATCAGACAGTTACTTAAACATCCAGTTTCGTAAAACCATCACACGCAGTTTTGAGGCCACGATCACGTACAAAATAACAGGAAACACTTTTTGCTTTATAGACCAATTACCAGATGAAAATACCCAAACTTAGTTTTCACCCGAAATAGTACACATTGGTTTCCTGCCCCCCCCCCCCAGAAACTATGTAATGGTGGGTCGTCGGGGGGAGCAAAGTTGAGACTTCGAAGCTTTATCTAATGACACAATAAGACCAAATATGTTGAGGTCAAATACAGAGGGAAACGATCCTACGCCACACAGTGTGGGAGAAAATCTGAAGAAATTCTTTTTACAATAATACAAAGCGCGGAGCTTGGAAAACTATCTTTGGGGCCACTATAATAACTAGCAGGACAACCATTCTTCACATTTGCTTCTCTAAAATTCTAATTGATATGGAGTGAACGTCCCGCTTTATGTCTCCTCCTTCGTATTCTCAACTATCTATATAAACCTCTTTGAGTAATCCAAGAGGACTGGTAAAGTACTCATTAAGTCAAGGGCGCACCTTCGATTACAATATATGGTGGTGTTTTGAAACTTTTTGATCTTTATAGTAGTGAATCATGTACATTGTAAAACGTAGCGATTAAGTCACATTACACTTGGCTGTAACTCGTAATACATGTATCGTAAGTCGAAGTGATGGTCATGCTCTTTCAGTAACGTAGTTGTTGTACTGCTTGCAAAATGACAACACCCTCATTAACGTTATGTACTTTGTCTAAGTCGCAGTACTAGAACAAATAGTTAAGCTTTGATAACGTAATAAATATTGAACAATATCCATTAAGTGATGTAAACCAGAGAGCCCAAAGGCTTAGTGATTCCTTGCTGAAAGGGAATGATTTGTTGCACTGACCCGGTTCATCAGTCCCAAGATTTTCACCACTTCATGGAACTTTTCACATTGTTACTGATTTATTCAGCATCGTTGACCTCTGATGACCTCCTATATGACTCTTGTTTATACGCTACCAAAAAAGAAAAAAACAAAAATTGGAATTAACAAAGATGAAAAAGGAAAACAAGTGTCCGAGGACTGGCATTCGTATCCGGGACCGTTCTGCGTGAGAAAACCGTAGCTCTAATCCACAGACGTCATCAAAGAACTCGCTTCAGAGTACCATGTATTTCTAATCCATCCTGTAGTCTACAGGCCATCCTTTCGGCATCTTGGTTAATTATCAGGTTAGATTCAATATAAGCACATAATTACTGTAATAGTTTATCTGCTATGTGAAAAAAAATAAATGATTGTTCTCTATAATTTTATCTTTGGAATGGCTACAAAATTCAACCCATTAAACTTTTTTGTTTGGTCGGAACAAAACGACGGATCCACAAGTTATTGGTGAGCGTACCACAGCCCACTGTCTATTTAGTTTGGTTTGGGACCGATTTCCCTTCCGACTGAACTAGCCTGGGACCGACTTATTTTGCAACCGAGTTGGTTCGCAAGCCCATAACTTTAATTAAGCAATAGCCTATGCTAAGTTAGTAGCCTGCGCCCTAAGGATAAAGCCTGTGACTTGAGTACTATACAATAGCCTGTGCTTGAGCCCTTGGCCTACCTCCCGTTTCGCCTCACCCTTTCGCCGTCAAATCGGTCGACTATCTACCAGTTGGGGGAAGCCTAATTGCTTTAATCAAAAATTGATTCAATTTTTCAAGTTTCTCGACACCATACACGGTGACCGCTGCTGACGGTGATAGCCTGCTTTCATTACAATTAACAACTTTCCCGTTGAATTTTATCCAAGGTGAATTTTTTCATGAAGAGCGCTATCGTCTTTATCACTTTAAAATAGTAATCATGAAAGTGTTCATCTTTTCAGAAGTGTTCATCGTATATCTTTGTATCGTCTTTAACTGCAATAGTGCCCATCATATTATTCTCTGTGTCTTTGCATCAAGTTTGATTGGTTCATCCCTCCATGAAATGTAGTGGTTTTCTTTGTCATCGTTAAAAAAATACTCATTAATTTATCAAAACATAGTGTTTCACCGCAATCACTTTTATTACCGTGTTTTGGCTTTTCTTTTCATTCAGCAAGTTGTCTATAAGCAACATAATTTTGAAGGGTGTGGGGTAGGTAAATAAAGAAGACAAGATACTTGATCGTTCTGAAAAAATGGTGCCGAAAACTTCTCTTTGGGGGAAGATAATCTAAAGTGTAAATTTAACCAGCATGGGAATTCAAAACAAGAACATTGCTTAAATGCAAATTAAGGGTCTTTGTAGAGACTACGTGCCACCTGCCAGTGCGTACAGACTATCACCTTCATTCAATGATGGTAATGTGCTAGACGAGTGTCATCGACCTTGGTGACTTGTCCGTATTGTTCAGCGGAAATAACATTTCTTCGTTTATGAACGCGGTCCTTACAACAAGAGTGCACTCATTTGGACCCTGCTATTGCTTTGTGTACTACCAGGGGGGGGGGGAACTAAGAGAAAGACGAAACTCACACTTGCACGTGTGAGTGTATGATATATGACGGTAGTATGTTATACTGTCCCTAACACCTCAGTTAGAAAATTCCACTACGCTTATATTCGGAATCAATTTTACTTCCAAACACATTGAAAAAATTTCTTTTCTTTATATTTCTACTGTATACCAATGCGGGCACGATTTCTATACCCATAATACACACGTACAATATCAAAGGTTCGTCCTTATAACACTATGGGGTCTAGGGACGATGGAAGATTAATATACCGGGAACCCATGATTTGATGATGTCACAAAAGCACGACGCCTTGTTTTTTAATCAAGTCTCTTCATGCAATTTTTGACAAATTTGACTTTATCATACATGTGTTCTTTATATCTGGTTTCGTATTTACCCACCAATGTAAACAAGATTAATACTTGTTTGAATCTTAAATTGTCCTGTCACTGATAGTGTCGAGACGAAGGGAAGAATTTCTAGTATCATTCAATCAGCAGAGAATTACACGCCTTCCTGCTAGCTAAGTTAGTGTCTTGTTAATATTTCTATTATGACATTTAAAATATTTTAGATATTAACATGTAGCACTCCCTTTTTACTGACGTAATACTGTCGTGCTATGACTTCTATGTCGGCCGTTTTACTATTCCAGAGAACTCGATGCCAGAAACCCTTCTACTCTTGTATCATCCGTTTAAAAAATTTATCCAGGATCGTTTTTGTTTCAACGTTCCTACAAGCAATGTACCACATAGTTCAAAAAACAAAAGATCAGTATCGCTTTCGTTTTTACTTTTTTTAATGAGATCTTCAGCAATAGAATCCTTTTTCACCACAGTTGGACATACACAACTTGTTGTTGTTTGTCGCAAGCTTAATTTGGACCAAACGACAAAGCTTACTTGCTGACCAACGTCATACGTAGACCAAACAGATCGTGAAGCAATATTGTTTGAATCGATATGCCAGTCAAAGGGTACTCTATAAACTGTATTAGATCTATAGGGCTATGTATTCCTAAAATAAGGTTGACAACATGGGTGATCATCTAGGAAACCTCCCTGGTTTCATTGCGTGAGGACACGAGCATATCCCATTTAATAAAGCTATGCAAACCCTTTCTCCTCGAATGCTTCTCACAGGGAGAGCTGAAAGCAAAATCTTGTTATGTGCAACAAATGATCGTCATTCTCAACGGCAATCCCATTATGGAATTGTGTATCATTTTCAGTGTCATCAACTTTATATCGCTCATTTGCATTCGGTACAGCTTTTAAATGCACAGATCGGGTGCCACTAGAAGCGGGACAAAAATTGTTTTGACGTTGCAGAGCAAAGAAAATTGAATAAAAGAAGGAAAAGAACTCTCAGGGGTAGGCTGAACGTTTACTCCCTAAAATGATTTCAGTCATGCTGTCCTATATCGAGTAATTATTGGAAGCGAGCATGTCCTGGTTTGCGCAAAGCGTTTCGGACGTGTTTTTTTTTTGAAGTGTGTGTGTTTAGTAATCCTAAGCCAAATGTATTGCAAGCTTATTCTAATACGAACGAGTAGACTGGCTCCACAGTTTCAATAATGTAACATATTTGTCTGGAATGGGGACCAATGCGAAAATTTGGGGCATTTTCTTCAGTGGCGTAGGAACGGGGAGGGGCATGGCCCCCCCAATATGATTTGTGGGGGCCAAATGTCATTTTGGCCCCCCTTATATTGCAACAGTTTACAGTTTCGCTTTACCCGTTTTTGCTCGCAAGAGGACAATTTCTGTAATAAGAACGCAAAATTTTCGAAGTTTTCAGAAGAGCTACTCTACTTCCTTCAATAGTTCCATTCTACATCGCTAGATAGCGCAAGTCCTTTCCACCACTAACAAGTAAACATGTGAGACAGAAAAAAGTACACAGTTTTACGTAGGAGGTCACAAATTTCATCCAATATCGCAAGATAGCCTAGTAACTGTTCTCATTGTGTGTGGTCAAGTGGTACTGTCAGTTGGTGCGGGAACTCACGCGAAGCACAATTAGTTAGGTATTCAATCGCCTAAGTAAGATAGTAGACGATACGTTGCATAGTTATCCTCCTATACCTCGTCTAGAAACCCCTACAGATTTTCTTTCTTTTTGTGTTACTTACAATGTTTACATATGTTTTTTGTGAAAACCGACCACAAAATTGTTGCGGCAGCATTACGCGACGCCTTTAGACAATTTTACGCAGCTTAGATTTCGGGGAAAACAATTAAAATCACAACGCGGAAAACGTATGCGATCTACTAGCAGTATATAGAAATTTTATGCAATTATTATACCCCGACGAAGAACAGGTCTAGTACACAGGGTTATCTTTTTAGAGTTCCCACTATACCGCGACGGCATTGGGGCAGTTGGGGCTGTCGGGGGAATTCAGGGTCACGGTGGCCTCCCACGTCGGACAAACTCTGGGACCGACACACCAAACTTAATAGATAGTAGGACTCTGAGCTGTGGAAAATCTCCAGTTCCCAATCAATCCACCCAAAATCCATGGCAACTCCACTCTGAATAATTTTTGAATAAAGTCGGATAGATTGTGACAAACTTATAATGTGTTTTAGAAAAAATACTAAAGTCCACACACTTTAAAAAAAAATTTCACAACGCAATGGACACATCCTTGATGGCTGCTATCAAGCCTGGCAAGTGCCCCCCCCCCCCCCCCCCCCCCCATTCCTGCGGCGATTGGGCTGTATCTGAAATCTCAAAATTATTATCTTTATAGCCGTTTTACTTTTTTCTCCAAAGTTTGCTCCTGTGCAAACCTTATGGTGGCGCTTCACGCTTAGAGTAATAAATGGTATTCAAACTTGAGCAATCCGTGGGCATCCCACAAAGCTTCCGGCCAGCTCAGCTTAATCCGTCCTTCACATAAAAAACATACGTGTTTTAGGAATCAAATCAAGCTTTACATTTTTTCACAAAAATTGACACCACATCTGTGATGGCTGATATCAAGCCTGGCAAAAGCGCTCATGCCACGGCGATCTGGGATGTATTGCAATCGTCATGAATATTTCTGATGGTAACGCTCACCACGCGTACTTTAGATAGTAAACGGACGTCCACCCCCTCCACGCACACAAAAAAGCAACTCCAGTTCTCCGCAGAGCCACCCAGACCAAAAATATCATAGGCTACACCACTGCTGACGCATTGGTAGTTGATGTTGTAGGTGTTTCTTTTTTCTTTGACATATTTTTATTGTTTTGATTAATTAAAATCGGGAAAATTATAATGAGCAAATAATGATATTTATTGGTGTGGTGGAAGGGGTGCTCAAGTGTTCGAGAAAATTGCATCTGGTCTGCCCCCCCCATGTCAAAACGAATCTCCTACGCCGCTGTTCTTCCATCCTGAACCACTCGCCACATTGCATGGGTTGTGTTCCCTCCTATGGTTTAAAAGTAGGCTATGATTTAAATTGAGACACAATGGGAGGGTTATTTAGCCTAAAATAATACCAAAGGCGTATTTCCAAAACTGTTTTCAGTACACTTAAAACCTCATAGCATTAACGATTGAGAAATTAATGTTTTTAAAACTATTTACAACATTTTCACTTTCTATTCCATTGCTCAACAATTTATTTAATCTTTCTATGTCCAAGGAGTAACGATTACTTTGAAAAAAATTCCGCAAGTGTTATTTCGGGTTATTCAAGAGACGGCCACGGAAAATACGGCTTATCACACAGTCTGATGAAGGCGCCCTAGATCAACAATTGATTCTAAATCTTATCCAACTCCATACATCATTCCACCAGTGCAATTCTACATGTCTCATCACAGTCTTGCTGGCAGACCATGATACTTGAGAAAACAAGACATGTGAAAGTAATAGCATTTCTTTTCTTAATTTTGGAGTTGGGTGAAATTGTAGTACTCCTAGTCCCTTTTTTGATACCATCCTCTCCTCTAAGCTTCACCCCTGGCAGTCATTTCAAACGAATTCGGTATATTACGTCTACATTAAGGGAAATGATACGTCATTATTACCGAATAGGGACAACTCCAAGTACAGTGTATCATGATATCGAGTCCCTTACATCACTTATAATTAGGAAACCAATCAACTATCCTTTATAATATAGCCACGTCTACATACAGCATAAAGCCTAGGTGCCTGTGCTTTGTGAGTAAAAATCTGCTTTGATGAATAAAGTGAAACTCTCAACTTACATTATCCTTTTCTTCAGATTTAATCAAGACGTTTTTTGACACCGAGCCTAAAAACAGAAAACAAACACAACTCCGCATGTTCTTGCAGTAAGTGGGCCCAGGGAGCATGGTGATGGAACACAGAGTTAAGAGAGTTCTTCAAACTGTGATCAGCAGACAATATAAAACAGTCTTGGAGAAAATTAGAAGCAGTGGAAACGAGGAAACATGTGTAACCAAAGGTACACGCACATTGTTCCAGCATATTCTTTTAAGATCACAAAGATACCCGATTTGTTGAGTACGTGTTTTCCGTACATCGTACAACGGGGGTGAAAATTTTGTATGTGTGTTGCCATTGTCGAAAAAGGTGGTTTCTTTAACGAAAGTCGTCACACTCGGAGGTACGTGGGAAAGTACACCATTGTGTTGCTGTGGTGGAGGTCACCCGCATATGTTGTATTGAAGTCACGTCTATTAAAGCTAACATCGTCCAATAGTCAAATGCGCAATAATACAAATAGATTGTATTCGTGTGCAGATAAAAGTGTGACCCCTTGCCTTACGTAGACCCATAGTCTAGAAACGAGCGGTGAAAGTTTTTACGTGCCCATCATTTTAAGCGATACAATATCCTTCTGTCTGAAACGTACTTTAATAAAAGTTTTTATCCTTGATGCCCTTTTAGGTCCGATACAGAACATCATAATTCAGTCCGTGCGACTGTGTCTAGACAAAGGTACGAGTATAGTGTCCATTTTCATGATTGTAACAGAGATGCGCGTCTTTTGAACAAGTTTATGACGAGAAGTTCCTTTTGCTAACCTTTGTATCTTCAACAATACTTGTTATGGTGTGGGTATAATCCATTCATATTTACAAAGAAATATTCGTGTCCTTCAAACTATGTACTAGAACATCAGAATGCGTTAAACGTCCAATATTTCCAAAGGAAACGCTTCTGTCTCCTTTTGGAGCAATTGGTTACAAAGACAAATTTTACGAATTAGGTTATACCCTTTGTACTCGGTGAGGTATTATACTTCATATTAAGAATGATCTTCTTCTCATCTTGATGATTGTCCGCAGACAAAAGGGGGCGGAGCTGATACGCTGTTCCATTTTATTTACAGAGATGTGACATCCTTTTGAAAACGTTGTATGACGCGTTTCTTTATGCACCTTAATCGATTCAGTCATTACTTTTATGGTTGCGTATAATACATCAATTATTAAGACAAAGAACCGTTGTCCTACAAACTAGGTCTAGACCACAACAGTGGAGCGTTGTAAACACGGCTTCCATATTTTCCAGAGCGGACCTTTCTGCTTTTAGAAGCGTTTTGTTTACAATACAAATTACAGTTGTAATAGTATATTAGAATGGTGCGTATTATGGCTTCATATTAAGAATGTTTTTATTCTCTATTTTCTCTCTGGCTTGATGTCCAGACAACTGTATACCAAAGCTCTCATTATTTAAATGTGAAAGGAATACCTCCTATTGGGAGTGTGGTTTATAGAGTGACAGAATTTGTGTAATTGAATATGACTTGTACAAGCCTTCATATTAACAAAAAAACAATCTTTTTATTTTACATTATTCAGCTTATTTTGAACAGAATAATACGCTACTCTGTACAATGTCTGTGTAAAAACCTTTGGTATTTTATCTTAATATTTCTGCCGTACTACCACGTGGTATCTGTTCGCATTTATAGTCTCATTGCTTTACGCCGGGATCCTTCTTCTGTTGCCTGTATGCAGTATAGGATTTTGCAATGTATCAAAGATGATTTATCCGATTATGAAGATGGTTACGAAGACGATTTTTTGTTTTCCAGTATTTCATTATAAGAAAATTTTCAATAGCCTATTATGATTAAATTTTGCAATCTATAAAGAAGGAAAATATTAATATCAAAAACCATTAAATTGCTAGAAAAATTTTTCTCGGCGCTCTTGGCGCACACCTCCAGAAAAAACTGACTAAACAGTTGAAAATTTTATCTGGCACCGCCAAATTTTTTCCTCCTACCCGCCACACTATTATGACTTGAAGCTTTGAAATAAGGGTCACTGAAATAACTAATGTACGCGATAAAATTTCCGACTTTGGTTCCTTGTCACCAATTCAAACCTAAACACCCATTATAGTGAACCGCAACTTCAAAAAAAAAAAATCGACTCTTCCATGAGCCTTATTTAAATCGATGTCTCATAATGTTTGACTTGCTTCTGAAAAAAGCAACCAAAACAACTGAAATAGAATAGGAGAGAACCTCCAGGTACCGTTAAAAGGGTCATACCTGAGGTAGTATTGCCAAACTTGCAATGTTTTAAATAAATCACAGAAGTGCCCACAATACATCAAGGGAAATATTTCTTGGTGCTAATTATAGAAGCAACTTGAACGAGTTGTTAAAGTTAACTTCAGGTACATGTTAAATCTAAATATCGTCTACTGTAATTTCGATGTACTTTTATCTATGATTTTCGCCTAGTTAAACCGGGATCTTTGTTGGGTGCAGTGCTGATACCTGATATTTGCAGCTCACATAGACGTAACATTTCCGTTTAAACAAAATGGGTTTCCTTCGACAAGTAAACTTTATGTTATGACCTTTTTCAGCATAGGTATCAAACAATTGCTTAAAAGCAGTTTATGTCGACATTGCTTGTGTGAAGAAAGTTGCAATGTTGTAGGCTTTTGTCCCTCATTGGGACTATGCGATACATTGACGATCAGGGTTGTTGAACATTGATATCCACAGTAAGCACTTAAATACATTTTCAAAGGACTACTAAGGGTGTAGTATATTTAAAGGACTAAATAGTACTTAAGTTATCTTAATAATTGGATCTTTACATTTTTAATTCAATATCTTTTCATTTCTTGAAATTTAGGTTTTTCAACGTCGTATCAATGGTGCTTCAGCTACCCCCGACTTTTTTAGCAGGAACTGAGGGACGTTTTTCCTTACAAAAACGGGTTTGGTAACATTCGCCAAGAGTTTTGGCTTGGGAATGAAAAGCTCCACCACTTAACTCAACAAGCTACGTATGAATACCGTGTAGATTTTGTGTATTCATCATCTTCGTATCACAACAAGTACAGCAGGTTTCGTATTGACAACGAGAGTAACAAATACAGAGTGACTGATGTAGGTAGTCGTAGTGGAACCAGAGGTGAGGACAAATGTTTGAATATCTATCTTTAAGTCACGCAACTTATCCCCCATTTAATAACTGGAATTTGTTTTTGTGCTCTACTCATGCAGTTCGGGAGATAACCCTTTTTCGGGGGAAAATGAATTTTCCCCTTATCGGGGAAAAAATTTGCTATGGGTGGCGCCATTTTAAATTTCTCCCATAATGCATTGCGATCCTACCTCGCAAATTCAATGGAGATGAAAGTTTAGAACAGACTGGAAATTTTCAGTGGTTCTAGGAAAAGCAGATACTAGCATATTTAAAAACTTTATAGCTAAGAGAACAAAAAAGCCGAGTTATGTTTGGTAGTTCACCGAGCAGATTTCGAGAAAGTAAGCCAAGTTTGGTCTACAGGCCCTTTGTCCTTAATCTTACTTTATAGACTTTCCGACACAGCCGCAAGTTGTTGGTCAATTTCGTTTTTGCAAAAGTTAAGGTATGTGCAAGTGTAGCTGTCCAGGACTTGTGTTCACTAACACGTTTGTGGGAGGTTTTTCCTTGTGTTTCTCTCTATGGGCATGAAAACTGTTATCGTTCAGTGACTTGATTAGGCACACACATGATTTCAAAAAAACCAGATCGGAGGGCTGCAAATGGATAGGCACACTAATTGCTCATAAATTATTCGTCGTTCTGGAGCCAGGCCAAAATTTCCTCTTCTTTGTTCTCCGCGAATCGGGTGAATTCTCATTTCCCCCGAAAGCGTCTATCTCCCGAACTGTCATGATTTTTGTTTTGAGCCTCTACAGTACTTACAAGTGAAGGCCAACAGGGCATACTCAAACTGCCGTAAAGTACAGGATTTACCAAAATCTGAAATTAATAATAGTCATTACAGTAATCGCATTTTAACTTAACGATAAATATACCAATCAATTGCGAAATTATTTTCTTTAATCTGGATTGCACTAGTTGTAAATGGTAGACATCGGTATGCCACAACAGTAACAAACGGCAACACATATTTTATTCAAATGTCTTTAGCTAAGTACTAAAAATGTACTCAGCAAATGCTACAGACCTTTCCTAAAACTAGAACCCTTTAAAGTATATTTTCAATACATCTCATATCACCACGTAAGTTGAGAATATGCAAAGCATACACCTAGCTAATGATGTAACTATACATCCATATAAAGGCATCACAAATGTGGAATGGCGTACTGGAGATAAAGTGTAGATAAGCTAACAGAAAGCAGACAGAAAATGTCAGTAGTTCTGAGCTGCAAATGCGCACCGTAAAGACACCTTTAAAAATATAGATGATCAAATTCTATTGGTTATTCAAATATATAATATAATGTTTGAGACTAAGTGAAATCATCAAAGTCACAGCAGTAAATTGTTATTAAACAGAGGTATGTTTTTAAGGTACCATCAAATCTAGCAAAATACTAGGGCACTATTCCTCGTCACATTTACAGTGTTGTCTCAAACATTCATCCTTGCAGTAAATACGAATACACACAGGCAAATACCCCAACCAGTACTTCTATGAAATAACTCATACAATAGTTGGATTACACAGTGCAGTGAATGTGAGCCAATGGGTTACTAATGCAATGTCAAGTATGCCTTCTAAGATATGTTAGAAATAGGCCCCAAATAACTGTTGCTTCGAAAAAATCTGTCACGAGATCCTGTATTCTAATTTAATCCATAAACAACTTTGATCGGTTATATGCAACAACGTTTTTACGTTACTTTGCCAAAGTGTTTACTCATATGACTAACTCTTGGCTTATTCTGGCGCGTGAATGCTTGTACATTTTGGGTTATATTTACTAATACAAAGCGTATTTACCTGGTATAAACAAAACGATGATATCAATCACAAATTATTAAGTTAAAATAACATCGTAACGGAGTTATCGGTGGTTTACAATTAACTAAAGCATGACGTTTTCTAAGATATCATTGGTCCTCAATCAACCAAAACTTGTTCGAAAGTGAAAACCATATACGGAAAGCAAAATTTCCCTAAGGAAATGTGTAAAACCAGTAAGCCCTCTTTACATTGAGCATAATTTTTTTTGCTTTTCTACTCTTGATGTCGCAGTAAACGTATCTTTCTTTCCTGCCACTTGAACTGCAGGTTATAGCCTATATAATACTCAAAACCGTGCGTTCAGCACGTACGACCAGGACAACGACGGGAAAAGCTCCAGTGACTGTGCTGAGGGACACAGAAGTGGCTGGTGGCACGGCGGTTATTACTATAGTTACTCTTGTACCTATTGCTATTATTTTCCTGAAGGCAGCCGTCATCGAATTTGTTCATATGCCAACCTCAACGGTGACTACAACGGCGGTAACGGAAAGAACATCTTTGATTATTATTATTATTATTGTTATTATTATGATTGCCATATAAAATATACAGAGATGAAAATACGCCGAACTTCTTGAAGGTTGGACTTTAATCTGAAACAAAAATATCTCCTCGTAAGTTCAAGAAATGATGACAGCTTAGAAATATGAGGAAAGCTGAGAGACGATTCCGTGTTCAGGATCATCATCCACAATAACAGATGACGTCATCATGTATAAAATCCAAAACACGGGATTATAATTATTAGAAAAAGAAAATTTTTCGGACTGGTATTTTGGACAAAAAGTTATACTTATTATAGAAGAGTAAGCATAACCAAAATCCAAAATGTTTATGCTCTTAATAGGCCATGTAAAAATGAGTAAATGTTTCAAAAATAAAAAAAACATAATAAACTGTATTGGCTATAATGATTTCCAAACGAATTGGCCTTTTTCAGACACCGTCTTTTCGTTATACCAACGTGCACCGGTAGTAAAGGTACAAAATAAATTTCCTTCAAACGGATTTGGAGCTCATATTTTGAACAAGTTTTCGGAAAATGGCGGTATATTACTGCCTTTACTTATTAATTTAAGCTGCATTTCTGTTACACCAAAATAACTCAGCTAGTATTGCACCAGACTGGTGATATTCTCCAAAATGACCGAAAGGAGGTGACCACTTTTACTTGCACTCCCCACGAGTGACGTTCTTTCCAGAAAAAGCCTGGTTTTGCACAACAAATTCAAAGCAGAATTAATTCATTTGACTGCATCTTTGAACTCAAATAAAACGCTTACGGACACCTAATACAGGCAGTTTTTACATAAGAGCAACTAGTGATTGCCAGCAGCAAATTTGTGCTACTTTCTGGAAAATCTCTACTACACAGAGCACCAGAATAGAAAGTACCTAGTATGGGATAGGTGTAACGAAAGAAGAATAATAAGAAAATAGAAGAAAGGCATTCGTGCTTTTGAGAAAAGTGCTCAGTTGAACTTGTGACAATTTGTTCGGTAAGTACTATTAACAGAATGATAATCCGTTTACCAGGTGGCATCGTTCTGGGAAACTAAGGGCGATGAGATTAGCAACAGGATTTAATCATTCAATTCGGTGCCAGTGCCCGATATTATTTCAGCATTCAGGTAATGAATGTGACAACAGTTGTTAAACTATCGCAAAGTATTTCAGGATTTCAAATTAGAGCACAGGAATTTACGAAAAATCCCCAAATGGGCGGTGCGAAGCCCCATCC
The DNA here is from genome assembly GCA_029531755.1 of Holothuria leucospilota. Lineage (NCBI taxonomy): Eukaryota > Metazoa > Echinodermata > Holothuroidea > Aspidochirotida > Holothuriidae > Holothuria > Holothuria leucospilota. Next base: position 11,677,111 of record CM055965.1, read on the forward strand.
CTTGAACCCCCACCCATCTTCATTGCACATGGAGAAGGTATGAAGCTCCTACCTCCCCACGTGTTGTACACGTTCCCCACTTTGGCAACCGCAGCTTTAAAATTGCATCTTCTTCAGGCGAGGATACACGGTTTTACGAAATGGGCTTCCTTTGTAAGGGCGTGACCCTGACTTTTCGAGGGCAGAGGGAGGAAAGTCTCAAATGGAGGTCTTTTGGTACTTACCCAGACAAATTTAAATTAAGCACTGTCAGAAGGAATTTCTTTGAATCTGGTATTTAAGATAAGTACAAAAGGAACCTTTTATAAACTCGCGTATTATACATGATTGATATATACTTTATTATGCTCTTACTGAGGTCAGGTGTCCCGAGGCGAAGTCTACATCCCCAGATAGTCTTGGTAAAGATTACACTTCTAGCTAGTACAACGTTCGCGACTATAGTAAGTTCAGAAATCCTGAGCTATGTGCTATTTCGGAAGCAAAATATCGCTACAAATGACAAGTTTAAAGAGCGCCCTCGATTTTGCTTCCCAACAGGATAATGTGTAATAACGTCTTGACCAAGACTAACCCCAGACCTATAGGCCGGGGCCACAATTTGCTTTACCGAGGCCGAGGTTACCAACCGTATGCCAGTATGGTTTACAATGCAACAGATTTAAAACTAACCTTTTTAAGTTTTTGTTAAAGACCACATAACATGGGCGGCATCAAGGTTTTCCTGGCGGGTGCGTGCTAGCTCCCCTGACGGGGGGGGGGGGGGTTGATAACTCCCTGATTTATCCAAGCATGTGCTATGCCAACAAACCATTGCAACCGACAAATCAAAGTTTTATGCATGATCATCTTTTCTCAAATTAACTTGAGAAAGAAATACTTGTGTATGGGCTGATTAAGGAGTTTTTTCGTTGGGGTGGTTTTTAAAGAACACTCACGAGAACAAAATCGACCTTTACGCATAAAGTTGGAAAGAATATTTGGCATTCCATCACAAGACATTACAGGAAATCGCACCTCAAGCACAAGTTCTTTCTACAGTTTCCCTTCTAACATGATCTGTGAGCTGCCAATATGACTGAGAAGTATGGGTGAAAATTTTGGCATTCTAAAGCCTTGATCGAAAACTATGCAAGAACTTGCATTCTGAAATAAAAATATATGCCTACAGTTCTACGAATTCTGTGAGTGAAATGGTCAAAGAGGTAAATAGTAAGGTATTTGAACCGCTATTTCTAGAATTTAAATTAGGAAAATTTTGGAATGGCCAAACAGCTCCGAAGACACCGTCAGTGCGCGAAGCCAGCAGGCCGCCATTTACAAAGTTGTTGGCATCAGAATAGAGTTTTCGATTATCTACAAGCAGTGGTGTAGCCAGGATTATTCAACAGGGGGCCAAACATAAAGGATCAACTAAGCGAAGGAGCATATAGAGGCCGAACGCCGAAGGCTGGTGGGGGGGGGGGTCCAATTTATTGTTGTATACACGTGTGACCAAAATAACTCACAAAAGGGGTGATTTGCGCGATGAGTCGCGTAATGCTCGCAGTGGCGCCGTCAGGATTTAATGATTTGGGCAGAACAGATCAAGTGGTAATGCCATCTCAGTTCCCCCCAAAGTCTGCGTAAATTGTCTTTTTTTGTGTGCGTCCCTGCAATTGGGTACAGCAGTGTGGGATCCTTTTTGTCACTACAGAAAGGTGCCTTCCTTGGAAAGGTGATCTAAGGGGAGGGGTGTACCCCTCCCCTTTGTAACCCCTCCCCTTTGAGAAATTTTGTTAATTTAGAAACTGATCATATATGGCTAAAAAATATCCATAATTTAGAGAATTCTAATTTTTGGTTAGGCAGTTCGAGAGGTAACCGCTTTCGAGGGAAAATCGATTTTCGCCCGATCGGGGAAAACTTTGCCATGGGTGGCACCATTTTCAAATTTCTCCCATGATGCGTTGCGATCCTACTGGGCAAATTCAACGAGGACAAACGTTCAAAACAAGCTGGAAATTTTCATCGATTCTAGGAAAGAGAAATTCTGGCATATTTAAAAACTTTGTTGCTGGGGGAACAAAAAAGCCGGATTATGTCTGATAGTTCACCGCGCAGATTTTGAGATATCGAGCAATTTTGCTACATTCTTTGTCCTAAGCTTAATTTATAGACTCGATACAGCCGCAAGTTTTGTGCACTGTTTTCCACACAAAGGTGTGCAAGTAAATTGTGCCAGCACTTGTGTTTATTAACACGTTGTTGAAAGTTCCTTGTGGTTTCGCTCTTTGTGTGTGAACTATTATCTCATATTTAAATACACACATTTATTAAACAAATCGACGACTGTGAAGAGGTAGACACTATGTGCTCATAAATATTCATGCTTTGAGTCAGGCACAATTTTCCCCCGATCGGGTGAATTCTCATTTTCACCCGATAGCGGTTATCTCCCTAACTGTTAGGTGAAAAAGGAGAGCATGTTTTCTTAGAGAAGGATATGTTGTCAACAAACCTCCTGAAGCTCCCCTCCCCCCCCCCTCCCCCTTGGCTATATTAATGCCTTCTATTCGGGAAAGTATTTACGTTAAAATACATTCTTGAAGTCCACAGAAACATTCTTGGACTAGTACGAAAGTTTTACTTTGCTTCATTGTGGGACTATAAAAGGGTATCTAAGGCTGGAAGACACCGGTATAGTGCCTCCTCAGGCTGGAAGCTCTGGATTAATCATATTAAATGGGGCACTGATATGATAATTATAACCTGACATCCAAATGATACTATAGAGTATACGATGCCGAGCACTTTGCAACTATCGCATTTTTACTAAGTAGGAACGAAAATCCCGACGAACAGCTTCCAGCAATGGGAATGAGAGGGAGAGTATAGGTGCAGGCAGGTGATATTAGACCTCCCTGCTAGGTGAAGCAAAAGGGGTTAAGGACTAAAAGGCGCGTATCAGAATGTTTTTTCGTCGTAAGTGTATTAACAATCACCATCTATACCGGTAACGGCTGCGCGCGAAGCGACTAGTAAAATTTTTTGAAAAATGTATGCCGGCAAATACTTACTCTCAACCTTCCACATCATGCTACAGATTTTATAGATTGAAAGATCCCATAGGCCCCTACATAGATTGGAGATGTTCTTCTGTTTTCGAAAGTGTTGTGATCAGAATAGTTGCATGTATTAAAACCTTCATAATGGTCATGAGATGGAGTGAAAACCGTTACGAAAGCACGCGAAGCGCTCCGAAAATTTCCATTAAATAAGGTAACCATGACAAAACCTACATTCATGCTCGGCATCGAGATACTTTCAATTCCCAACAAACCTGTTTACAATCACAAAGCCAGTCTGTTATCTGGGAATTAACAGCTTTCAAGTTTTGTTGCTGAGCTTTTGCGGGATTTTCTACCGGAAATTTTCGGTAATAAGGACAATATTGAGGTAAGGTTTTAAGCGTGCGGAGCGCACCAAAAGTTTGATAGTTTACGAAGGATTTGCGATAATTCTGATAGTTTGAGAACCATTTTTAACAGAAAATGGTTACAATAGATCCATCACTTGGTCGAAAAGGCACCTCACTCTACCCCCTACAAAAGATTATAGCTTAAACGCCTTTTGGGATCATTTTAAAATTAAAAAAAATATCTAGAAATCGATTGGGGCCCCCTTTCCGGCGCCACTGCTCAAGGAGTCTTTAATTTGTCAAAAGAGCTTAAATTTAAATATGATATATATGAATCAAGAAAAAGGTCGTTTTGAGGCCAGTGTTAGAACGCACCTTTCACAAAATTAGTGGAGGAATTGCGTGAAAAAGAAAAGGGTTAATGTGATATCAATACACGACTACATAATGAACAAAGTTTGTGAGCTTTTTGATTCCTTGTCGAAGGCAGGAAATGAATCTATGCGATGGTGATGTCGTGTGTGTATATGTGTGTATGTAACACTTAGCTTGTATACACGATATCTCAAGTTAACAATGACCGACACTTTGTATATTTGGTTTATATATTTGTCATGTTAAAGGAAAGAACCCTATTGTTTTTGATGGAGGTCAAAGGCCATTTGAGGTCACCAGAGGTAAAAACTGAAAACCTTGAAAACACGATATCTCAAGATAGCAATGACCGACGCTTTTCATAATTGGTATATACATTCATCGTGTTGAGAGAAAGGACCCTATTGTTTTTGATCGAGGTCAAAGGTCATTTGAGATCACCACAGGTTAAACTGCTATCTCGCGATAGCAATGACGGACACTTTTCATATTTGGTATTTAGATTTGTAATTTTAAGAGGAAGAACCCTATTGTTTTGGTGGAGGTCAACGGTCATTTGAGGTCATAAGAGGTAAAAACCGAAACGCTTGTAAACATATGTCAAGATAGCCCTTTTCCGTACACCGGGGTAGCCCCTCTACCCCAGAATTTATCACCGGTTAAATAATTACATAACTTTGTCAATATACACCCCTCAGCCTTCATTCAACCACCAGAATGGAGCTGACAAATAGATCTATCGATTGACACCATTTTTGGGGGTGTTATATTGAAGATTTTTTCACAAATGTCAAAAAAATACTTGTTTACATTTAAAAAATGCTCATAAAGCTCAAAAAATGCTAAAAATGGTGAAAAATTTTCAAAATTCGGGTTTTGCACTTAGGAAAAGGTCAACCCTACTCACTTTTTTTTTCTGAATACCTTAGAACCTAAAGAAACACCATGAGAGGTGATTAGATGCTAGGTATAGGGAGTTTAGAGATATTTCAAGTATAATTTTCAAAAAATCCGTCATTTTCGGTCAAAATCTACGTTTCAGCCCCAAAACACTTCCCCCTGGAAGTATTCCATAAATCAACAACGGAAAGTCCGATCTTTTTCATTCAAACACCAAAATGTTCGTTACAAGATTCCTTATAAAACCATACCAAAAGATATGTATAAATGGTAAGGGTAGGGTGAGTTTGAGAGTCTGAAAGATCCAAACATATGCATTTTTCAAAAATGCGTCAATTTTGACCCAAAACATGCATTTTTGACCCAAAAATCCCCTCCCAATATCAAAAATTATAACCCACAACACCCCTCCGACTTTTCTACTCACTAAAATGTCCATTTAGAGCTACCTTACAAAGCCCACGCAGCTGTGTTTAGATTCAAGGTTGTTTACATTCCACTGTGCACTGAGCCATAGCGTTATGTGTAGAGGTCACGTAAGGTCAGTGTGTGTTAGTTCAGTGTGGGCTGTATAGCAAAGAGTAAATGGGCATATCTTCCTCATTTTTGATCCAATTTCATCAAATTTGGTATCAAATGAAAGAGAAAAGGGAGCCAAACAATCTCCTGTACCATAAATCACAAAATAATAGTGACCTGTATGGGTTTTCTATGGTTTTCTATGGTTTTACTATGAAAATCGTATGACGTCATCTAATTTGCATATTTGCATACATAATGAGATTAGTTGACAAAAATAAAATGTTCATTCAAATTCCCCATCTTTGCTCTTTACAATGATATATAGGTTCTCACAGAGAATATTCTTCTAAATTAACCAAAAAATTCCTGAAAATATTCCTCTTTTAAACACTGAAGAGAATACTGAAAAGGCGTATGGAAAAGGGATAGCAATGATGGACACTTTTCGTATTTAGTATATAGATTTGTCATGATGTAAAACAGAACCCTATCGTTTTTGGTCTTGGTCAAAGGTCATCGTGGGTCACCGAAGGTTAAACGGCAAAAATCTTGTAAATGGCTTGTAAACACGATATGTCAAGATAGCAACGACACTTTCATATTTGGGAAAACATAAATTGGACACCTTTGAGAACCGCTTAATATTCATTATATTACGTTCCTATTTTGGCCCATCCTACTTACATACGTCACCCCTGTGGTGAATCGGAGAGAACGATCCAGCACTGTCACCGCACTGCGTGTTTTCGAAGATCACACAGAACACTAAGCCAACTACTTAAACAGTGGAATCCTAACGTGAATTGTATAAGGAATTTACAGGTTCCTCACGGAAACCTGGAAATAATGTAACTGATAAACTTTTCTGGGAGGTTTCTTGTATTCACGAAAGGTAGTTTTATTATTACATGCAAATCACTTTTGAATCAGTTACTTTTAGTAACCTTTTCTTACGAAACATTTCTTCCTCAATATTTAAACTGTACGAGCATCAGAGCATAAGTAAAGAAAAGAAAAAGAGGTTCACTTTTGACACGTATCTGCTGTGAAGGTATATTAAAGGGTGGGTTGAAGGGGGGGGGGGGAGACGGCAGAAATTAGCTGCCAACCTGAGTATACAATTTATAGTATTGGGGATAACACCTTCCCCTTTGAAAAAGTATGTGAGGGGCCCAGACTTCATGGCGTAGGCTTATCATCAAATTGCCAATGCTTTTAACTAGCGGCCATTTCAAGAACTCGCCGGGAGGAGCTTGTCAATTGCCAACTCATCAATGTGCAATGTTCTGCTTCAATAAACCTATCCCTCAGTCCAAATGATAAGAGAAAGCATGGTTGACTCTGCCTTTAATTGGAGCTTCATCTGCGCGCATTTCCCATGCAGAAACAGGCAGAGATTAAAGAAATCACCCTTAGATCATTATATTTTTCAATCAGTGGTGCCGACAGGATCTGGTGATGGGGGGACCACTGATGACGTCGTCGTATAATGCTATCTCAGTGAAGCTCCTATGTTTGCATAGATTGTACCTCTTTAAGCGTCACTTCGATTGTATATGTATGTATATGTATTGTATATGTGGGATATCCTTCCTTCGCCACCTTACATAAGGTGCCGTCCTGGGGGAGGGGTCTAAGGGGAGGTCCCCTCCCTTTTAATATTTGAGAACTTTTCATTGACTTAAGGGTTGCTTAGCTGCAAAATGGTGCTATCTTTGTGATATTTTTGGAACTACATGATCATACATGGTTAGAAAATGTCCATAATTTAGTAAATTCTAATGTCTGGTTAGGTAAAAGAGGGGAGTATGTTGTCAACAAACCTTCTGAAGCCCCTCCCTTTTGGCTACTTTACTACCTTCTATTTGGGGAAAGTTTTTACACAAAATAAAAAGTGCGTGGGGTCCACAGAAACATTCTTGGAGTCTTACAAAATTTTTCACAGTTGTAATAGGGTATGTAAGGCTGACAGACACAATACAGAGCCCCCTGGAAGCCCTCGGTTAATTATATAAAATGAGGCACTGCCGCACTGACATCAGGGGCTTAGCTAGGATGAGATTTTAGGGAGCCTAAGTATCAAAGGGGGGGGGGATTACGATATTGATCGTCGTCCTTAATCCTTACACATTTTATTAGGACGCAAACATTTGGGGGTCAAGCAAACATTTAGGGGTCCACCCCCGTAGCTTATTACCTTATATCCAAATGATACTATAGAGTATGACGCCAAGCACTTTACAACTATCGTATTTTTACTAATTTTGAACGAAAATCCTAACGAACAGCTTCCAGGAATTGGGAATGGGAGGGAGAGAGAGTATATGTGCAGGGAGGTGATATTAGACCTCCCTGATAGTTATAGCAAAAGGGGTGAAAGACTTTCAAGAAAGTGGTGGGACAATTTTTAGCCATAACTCCTTCGCTTACCACTTTCACTACAACTGATGGGAATATGAGGGTCCTGCAGGGAAAATGTTGAAATTAAACACTGTTAGAAGCGATTTCGTGGCATCTTCCAAAAGATAATTCACATGCTTTGCAGAGCACCCGAGGAGGGAATGTAAGACCCATGCATCTTCGACTTGTTGACGTCATTTATTTCCTTGTGTGCAAATCAGTTTGAGAGTTCTGCCAGAGAAAACCTTCTGGAATCTTGTAAGGCCCAGTTTATATTTAGTGTCTCATTATTTGCAGAGCGCCCCCTGCCCCTAGCGCTCATCGCCCCCTAAGTTGCGTAAACGCCCCGGGGGCGAAAAGGCCCCCGTTATGAACCACTGCCCTAGACGGTAAAAATTCTCTCTACTAAGTTACTTGTATTACTCTTCCTCCAATTTAAACAAAATCACCCGCCATACTTAATGCAAGCTTGCTTTAGCCAGGAAATGTGCTGAAGGGGCGAGAGGGCTTCCTTTAGCGAAATATATTTTAGGGGGGAGATAAACTTAAATGCATTAATGCAATGGTCATTTTATTTTCTAGGGGACAGTTTTTGGGGAGGGCTTCAGGCCCTGGGCCCTTTATTGACGGCCTTGATCTATTTCATCTCCTTAATAAAGTTACAGCAAATAAAGTTACAATAGCTCCTCAGGGGCCCTGGTGGGGTCCGGGGGGGCGAAGCCCCCGGAAACTCTGGCATTTTAAGCTTTTAGGGGCCTTTAATGGAAGCAAATTGTGATCAATTTCTGAGAACCACAACGCCATCAACAACCACAGAATACTTTTTCAACAGATCGGGCCAGTTGGAGAATTGAACTGGATCTACTGTCAGGGCCGTAGCGAGCGGGGGGTGTGGGGGGTGTCACACCCCTCAATATTTGGTCGCCCGTCGGCAAATTTTCGGTCTGTCGGCAAAAAGAGGAGAGGGAAAGGAAAAGAAGAGGAAAGAGGAGAGGAGGAAAAGAAGAGAGAAGAAGAGAAAAGAAAGGGAAAGGAAGGGAAGGAAAGGGGAGACGGAGAACGAAAAGTAAAAAGAGAAAGAGGGAACGGGCCAGTCTGTTATCGGCTATTACGATTTTCGGTTCTTCATCTAATTGGTCCATTCAAGTTGAAGGCCACGTCGGCAAATTGATTATGCATGTGACGGCCTTATACGGCCGTATCAACGGCCGTCGGTGTAATTGGACGAGTGACTGAGTCCGTCGGGAACTCGGGAAAAGAAAGGAAATTAACGGCTTCCGTATAGGTGCACTATTTCGGGTCATATGTCATTCTTGAAAAACCACTTTTTGCACATTATTCCTCACTTTTATCATCACCATGGGGAGCAGCACCCGATTACCCATAGAGAGGGTATCCTTAGCCCGTCTTCTAAACACTAACCTTGACTTCAGACACATTTTGCAAACTTCTGAGGATCCGGTTTACCCAAAAAAATCCCGGGAAAAAAATAATGCGTGCCGCGCTTGTCTTCCCTTTACTGCAACCTCAGGCTTTTAATTTAACTTTTGAACACCGAAATGAACAGATACAGAACCCATCTTCAGATCCTGGAGTTCAAAGCATATTTTGAACTCTTGTGTTAAGATTCTGAACACTTTTTCTCCCTTTCTGAACGCCGGACGCCTATCCACTTATCGTATTTGAACGTCTGGCGCGTCTAGTGTTCAAATGCTGAACACATAGTGTTCCAATTCTGAACGACAGGTTCAGCACCTAAAGTATAGTGGTATGACGGGAAGAATAGCCTAACACATAAGAATTAACCGGAATCTTTGCATTGGATCGCATTATGAACCAAAAATATACCAATCCTGCATGAGAACTAATTTTTACCGAGGGATTATGCCGAAACCTCAGAGCTTCCGGGGGCTTCGCACCCGGACCCCCACCAGGGGCCCTAAGGTCGGCCCAGTGTTTTAGCCAGCCCCTATTTGTGGAACACTGTCGCATAAACGGCGACAAATGTCGAACAAAAAAAAATCTGACAAGCAAATTCTACCCGCTGGGTGTAAATTTTGAGGTTCCTCATTAGGGCAGAAATCCACTCAAATATTGCACCATTTGCGATCTAGGCACCTTTCAAATTCCAAAAATTTCCAAAGGGGGGGGACACCCCCTTCCCTTAGACCCCTCCCCCAGGCCACAGATCAGTAAATGTCGCATTGAAAAAACGTCCTAGCTAAAGCACTGGCGGGCATCTTGATCCCACGACCTAAACTATAGCGACCTGACGAGAGGAATAGCCTAATACATTCAAATTAGTGGGATCTAGTTTGTATTTGATGATGCATTATGAACAAAAATATATCCATCCTGAGACTTAATTTTTCACCAAGAGATATACTTTAACGTCAGGGCTTCCGAGGCTGCGCCCCTGGACCCAACCAGCCGTCCTTAGGAGGGGTCCAGGACCCCACCAGCTAAAGCTCGTTTTCGCACTACGCATTAGCAGATCCGTCGGCAGAACATAATTTCCACACCCCCGAAAGATAACACCTTCGCTACGCCCCTGTCTACTGTGTCGCAAGGCCACATTCGTTACTATTGCAACAGGCTGCTGTCACCCTCCTAATAGCTACGCTCAGGCTACGCTCCATCCAATAACCCAGGAGAATGCAAAGAGATTAGAAACTTTCTTTCCCAATACTATATGATAAAATGTATGATAAAATGATAAATATTTACTTATATAAGTTCTCTTGCTAATTTGGTTGGCGCTCCAGCCGAAGCTAGTGTTCGGCTGTCTCCTGTAAAAAACGAAAATTTGCTAGCAACGGAATTTAGTATTCCTGCTTACCTGCCGTGTACAAATACAACACAAATGTTAAGTCCCGCAGTGTCCATGCTGACACTACATGCGAAACGACTGCAGTGGCCAAGTGGTTAGAGTATCCGACTTACAGCCGGAAGGTCCAGGGTTCAAATCCTGGCCGGGTCATACCAAAGACTTTAAAAATGGAACCTACTGCCTTCGTGCTTGGTGCTCAGCATAAGCAATGGAGTAGGGAAAACAAGCCAGTGAGCCACAACTGGAAGAAAGGCCGTGGTCGTCTCGACTTGAACCAATTGGTTGGAAACTGGGACGTTAAACCTCATCTAACCAACTAACTACATGCGAAACGAAACAAGGTAGGATTAATTTATTCTGTGGAATTTCATGTTCATCTTTTTTTTTTTCATTTTTTCTGGGAAAAGGGAGGTTGCCGGAAACCAGGACACCCCCTAAATCCATCCTTGGTGGGCGGCCGGGTATTTCGAGTTTACGACAGGCTCATACAACACCAAACGGAAGCCGCCCCTATAAGTAGTGCTTCCATTTGAAGTTTGGCATACTTCAAAATTAATCACTCCGCCCATCCTACGTATAGGTTGGGTTGGATCCGCCCTTACCTTTAAACATGCCAGTGAGCAAAAAGCGCGTAGACTCGAAAGGCCTGAGTGGCCTGAAACCCGAGGTTAAAAGCAGGGGTGGGTGGGGGCCAAACTCCAGTCAAAGATGTGGTGTGCGAATCGACGACATGCTTCCGTTTCTCCTCAATCCTAGGACTGCAGCCCCTTAATTTAGTTTGTGCCCTGTAAAAATATGTCAAATTAATTTGCAGTAATTTTCCTTTAAAATTTATCCAGTATGATGTTCCACCAAATTGCATCCAAGGACCCTGAAATAATCAAAAGATTTCCCTTCCCTCAGGCCAGCCGTCCGAAACAACGTTCAAACCCCCCTTCCCCTCCTCTGGTCGAAAAAAGCTTCCTCCACGCCAAGTAGACACGCTTTACGTCTAGTATAGCCTATTAAACTTCTGTGAACTACTAGTGTCATTTAGGCCTACATTTAAAAAAGTCTTAAGGGCGAATACAAATTATCGACCAGGACGACCTGTCTCTCACTGCAGGCGAAACAATGTGTAAGTCATATTCCCTCAATTATAATTATCATACCAAAACAGTATGGAGGTAAATGCATCACTGAAATGAACAATAGATATTCCTTTCGCAGCTCCCCGATTCACACATAGGCTACACGGGCAACGACAGCGTAACCTTACTATCAACACGGCAATATGACAGCATACAATATTTGTGACACTGATTTTTGTAAACATGTTCGCATGCACTGCTGGGTATCGTATTTCCCGGGTGTCCGACTCTTTTGTGATGACGTCAAGTCATAAATATTCAGCAGTTCTTAAAGGCGTCCAATTTATGCTTTCCCTTCATATTTGGTATGTAGCTTTGTTTTTGGTGTAGGTCAAAGAATATCTGGGGTCACCAGAGGTCAAACACTGAAAACTTTGTTAACACAATATCTCAAGGTAGAAAGCTTGGATAGATTTCATACTTAGTATGTGGATGTGTTATGGTGAGAAAAAAGAGGCCTATTGTTTTTGGTGGAAGTCAAATGTCATCTGTGGTCACCGGGGGTCAAACACTGAAAACCTTGTTAACACGATATCTCCAGATGGGAAGCTTGGATAGATTTCATATTATGTTCGTGGATGCCTTATGGTCCGAGAAAGAATCCTTTTGGTTTTTCTGGAAGTCAAAGGTCATCTGGTGTCATTAAAGGTCAAAAAGCAAAATTTCCCAAGAATTCCCAAGATCTTCATATGGGATCACCAGAGTTCAAAAAGCAAAGTATCCCAAGAATTCCCAAGATCATCATCAGGGGTCACTAAAGGTCAAAAGCAAAATTTCCCAAGAATTTACAATATCCAAAATCCATTGGCGGTCAAATCCCGTTCAAGACACTTCCTTGTTTCTTTTTTGTTATATTTGGTGGGGTTCAAAGGTCAGCAGAGTTCAAATTGTTAATAACATCGTAAAACGATACAGCCAAGAAAGATAAATTTGAGGGATAAACCTCAGTACAACAAAGCTTCCCAATTAGGCAAGGAACTACTAAGCCTTTTGCTTTCTGGTTACAAAGTTTAGTGGTGTCAAGAGAGGAATTCTGTTCAAGTTTATGTTTCACCATTCAAAACATGCTTTCATCTGTCTGTTAAAAACTTAAGGTAAAGGAAACTTTTGTCAAGCAGTGTTAGCTGAAGTCGCTCTGCCTGTTCCATGAAAGGTGTTAAGCCTTTTTGACTTCTTGCCGAAGGCAAAAGGAATCTATGCGATAGTGATGTCGTGTGTGAGTTTGTGTGTGTGATATCTCGAGAAGAGAAACTGTGACTGAGCTTATACTTGGTGTGTAAGTTAGCCATATTAAGTAAATGATCCTTATTGTTTTGTTGGAGGTCAAAGGTCATTTGGGGTTACCAGAGGTCAAAAGCTCAAAACCTTGTAAAACTAGTCTCAAGAAGGGTAATGGTGAGGGATTTGATACTTACCACGTGCATTGCCCATATAGAGTAGATGATCCCTGTTGTTTTTGGTGGAGGTCAAAGGTAATTTGGGGTCACAAGAGGTCGAATGGTAAATACCCTGGAAATTGCTTGTAAAAACGATATCTCCAGAAGGATAAATGTGAGGGATCGCACACTTAGCATATATTTTGCCAATTTTAAGTAGATAATCCCTATTGTTTTTGATGGAAGCCAAAGGTCATTTGGGTTCACAAGAGGTCAAAAGTCAAATCCTTAAAAACACGGTATCACCATTAGGATAACTGTGAGGGATCTCATACATTACATGTGGATTGCCCATTATAAGTTGGTAATTCCTTTCACTTTTGGTGGAGGTCAAAGGTCATTTAGGGTCATCATAGGTCAAAAGGTCAAATCCTTGTAAACGCGGTATCACAAGAAGGGTAACTGTGAGGGATCTCATACATAGCACGTAGATTGCCCATAGTCAGTAGATAATCCAATTATTTTTGGTGGAGGTCAAAGGTCATTTGGTGTCCGCACCAGAGGTCAAACGATCAAAACCTTGTTAACGAGATATCTCCAGAATGGTAACTAGAGAAGGATCCAACACTTACCATGTGTATTGCCCATATTGAGTAAATGATCTCTATTGTTTTGGTGCAGGTCAAAGGTCGTTTGGTGTCACCAGAGGTAAAAAGGTCAAATCCTTGTAAACACTATATCTCAAGAACGTCAACACTAAGAGATCTCATTCTAAACATGTGATTTGCCCATATTTAGTAAATGATCCCTTTTGGTGAAGGTCAAAGGTCATTTAGGGTCACAAAAGGTTGAATGGTAAATACCCTGGAAATTGTTTGTGAACACAATATCTCCAGGAGGATAAATGTGAGGGATCTCATACTTAGCATGTGTATTGCCCATATTAGATTAATGATTCCTATTGTTTTTGCTGAAGGTCAAAGGTCATTTGGGGTCACCAGAGGTCAAATCGTTGTAAACACAATATCTCAAAAAGGGTAAGAGTGAAAGATATCATACATAGCATGTCTATTGCCAATATTGAGTAAATGATTTCTATTATTTTGGGTGGATGTCAAAAGTCATTTGGGGTCACCAAAGGTCAAAATTTCAAAACTTTGTAAAGAGTATATCTCAAGTAGGATAACTTTGAAAGATCTCATACTTACTTAGCATGTGGATTGCCCATATTAAGTAGATAATCTCTATTATTTTTGGTGGAGGTCAAAGGTCATTTGGGGTCACCAAAGGTCAAAGGTTAAAACCTTCTAAAAGAGTATCTCTCAAGAAAGGTAACTATGGAGGATCTCATACTTAGCATGTGGATTGCCCATATTAAGTAGATAATGTCTATCATTTTTGGTGGAGGCCAAAGGTTATTTGGGTCACCAGAGGTCAAAAGGTCAAAACCTTGTAAACACTTTATCTCAAGAAGGGTAACTGTGAAGGGTCTCATATTAACCATGTGGATTGCCATATAGAGTAGATGATCAATATTGTTTTGGCGGAGGTCAAAGGTCATTTGGAGTCACCAGAGGTAAAAGGTCAAACCTTGTAAACGCTATATCTCAAGAAGGTTGATGGTGAAGGATCTCATTCTTACCATTTGGATTGCCCGTATTGAGTAGATAATCCACATTGTTTGTAGTGGAGGTCAAATGCCATGTGGGGTCACCAGAGGTCGAAAGGTCATAACCTTATAAACACTATACCCCAAGAAGGGTAACTGTGTGGGACATACTTAGCTTCTGTACTGCCCATATTAAGTAAATGATCTCTATTGTTTTGGTGGAGGTCAAAGGTCATGTAGCGTCACCCGAGGTAAAAAGGTCAAAACCTTGTAAACACGATATCTCAAGAAGGATAACTGTGAGGTATCTCACACGTGACATGTGAATTGTTCGTATTACGTAGATGATTCCTATTATTTTTTGCGCAGGTCAAAGGTCATTTGAGGTCACAAAAGGTCAAAACGTAGTAATCATTATATTTCAAGGAAGATAACTATGAGGGATCTCAAACTTGGCCTCTGGATTGTTCACATTTAGCATGTAGGTTATTTTGGGTCACAAGATTTCAAAAGGTTTAGATCTTATTAACATGATATCTTAAGTAGGATAACTGTGAGAAGGATCTCATGCTTGTCATGTGGGTGGTTCATATTTGTTACAATATATCCATATGGCAAGGAAACACTAAGCCTTTTGGCTTTCTAGTTTGAGTGTGAAATCTGTCCTCAGTTTTCACAACTTCACGATTGTGTTGAAAATTGGGTCCTAAATCTTGCTCAAAACGATCCTGCTGTGCACAAGGCATAAGTGTGGTTTCTATGTGGGTAAATATTGACTAATTTATGACGATTAGTGGGGATTATAATCAACTGTTGAAAACGATTTAGCTCAGTGATCATTTTCTACATGCACAGCTGGATCATTGCATGTAAGTAATTATGATGCATCAATACTGTGACATTTGATTGATGAATGTCGGCGAGCGATCGATCAACTATCGATATTGGGTTGGCTATAGTACTACATGAAAGTGGCACATGCGTGCCGAGTGCCTGCACCCTTGAACGTCACCAGGCATGAAGAAACGTAACCTGGAAAATGTTTATTATTCATACATTATGAACCTCGAAGTGCCTAGGGCTAGCCTAGGCCAGGCCGACATACGTAAATGTTTACTTTTATGTCGTAATTTATTTTTGTGGGGCTGGGATGAACAGCGGACCATGGTCCCCTTGTGCCCCCCGTCTACGCCAGGATCTTCAAGTGTAATTTGATGTGCACTTGACAAACCACAATAGTATAATTTGACTACTTTTGTTTAAGAAAAGCCCTACTCCATCAAAATAGTTCCCTGAATCTGCTATACAAAATTATACAGTTCACGACAATTCTGTTTCCATCTATGGTCTAATCCTATGGCTGTCCATAAGAAACTCTTTGAGCTTACCAGTGGCGGATCCAGGATTTGGCAAAAGGGGGGCCCAAGTCATAGTGGTTTGTATAAAAGCCCGATCTGGGGGAGGGGTCTAAGGAGAGTAGGTGCCCCAGGTGAAGTGCAAGGGTATTTTGATAGGGGGAAAGCATGTGATGAGTAATCGCCGTCCTGGGGGAGGGGTCTAAGGGGAGGGGTCCCCCTCCCCTTTGAGAAATTTTTGTTAATTTAAGGCTGCTCAGATGCAAAATGGTGATGTCTGTGGTGCATTTTTTGAACTGATCTTACATGGCTTGAAAGTGTTCATAATTCAGTGAATTTCAATTTTTGGTTGGGTGAAAGATGCTTTTCTGGGGAGGGGTCTAAGGGGAGGGATGTCCCCTCCCCTTTGAGAAATTTTTGTTAATTTAAGATTGCTTAGATGCAAAATGGTGATGTTTTTAGCATATTTTTGAACTGATCATATATCGCTGGAAAATGTTCATAATTTAATGAATTTTATATTTTACCCTGAATTCACAGTGCATTTCATTAAAATAAATTACAAGGCTTAAATAAGACACTACGGGGTAATATTGCAGAAAGTTATAATTAAAAGCCTGGTGTTGTCGAAAATATTCGTCTAAATATTAAAGAATTCTGAAATTCCCTTGAAAGTAGAAGCAGTGCTCCCAATGCTGTGGGCCTGGCTGGTAATAGACTGAAGTTAGCAATCCATTAATACAGCGCTCATGAGTAACTCCTTACAATGCCCAGAGAAAGTTACTGAGGCCAATATAAGCCAAAATCTTATCAGCTGAAAGTCAGTAGCAGAGTTATTAACATAACACGTATTTTCTGAGGTAGAAAATAATGAACAAGTTTGAGTTTCACTCTGACACATCTCATAGGCCTATTTCATGGAATAGGGCCTTGTCCTTTGTTTTATGAAGTTGAAAAAACTTTCAAAATTTTTTGGAAGGGGGGCCCCCCTCCTAAATCCGCCCCTGCTTACATATTTTGTCATCGTGAATTCGTCACAACGAAGTTTAAACTCTTATTACGAACTCTACGAGCTGTTCATTCATTCAAAGGGATTGCAAATTCGTGATTTGCTACTTGTTAATTCGTTTCAACGTGATAACGAATTAACAACTCGTTACAACCCATTACCATTTCGTTACAACGAATTAACAGTTCTTTACAACGAACAACGAATTCTACACCATGAATTACTGATTCATTGCATCGAATTGCCAATTAGCCACCATGAATAAAGGATTCTTTATAAAGATTTATAAATTCAGCACAAAATTTAATCGATCTGTTTTAAACAGGCGCTGATTTAGGGAGACCTTGGGCCCGGGTTACCCCGCCCCTCGCCGCTAAAAAAAATATGAATGGGGAAAAAGTAGAGACATACAAGGAAAAAGAAAAGAAAATGACAGTCAAGTGGATACAACAACAAAATCTCACAAAAATTATTCACAATACATCTTTCTGAAGGGGTTAGGCGAAGCTTCTATCCATTTAAAGGTGGTTTAATACGAGTCCGAGGCTTCAGTGTGTGAGAACAGTTGAATGAGCAATTATGCTATTTTACAGATGAACAGGCTTGAACATAAAGATAAAGGTGTTGTGATGACTGGTAGCATGACCTGCTACACTGTTGTAACACATTTGTGTTGCAGTGTGAAATCTCATTCTGCAACTTTGGCTGATTGAGGTGCCTAGCCTATAAACCAAAATAAAACACCGTTTCATGGCCAAAACCGTTAAAACTAAGTATCTCTCTTGCCCTTCATGCTAGCCTCCAAACTTTAAAATTACCTCACATTGTCCCCTAGATCTCACCAGGTACTCTTAACCTGTACCCAGCCTCTAACATCGAATTTCAGAAAACATGAAATGACAAAATCTCCTTAACAGTAACTAAGGCTAATTTTCTGCGTTCTTAGTACAGTATGAAATATTGTGAAAAATTCGGGAGCTTCGTCCCCTGCACCAATGGACTTGCTAGGGGCCCCATAGCTGGCCCGTGGGTGACCCCTTCCGTACGAAATTTTCCTTCCCGTCGTTCCATTTTCTTCTCCAATACCTTCACAAACTTCTTCCTTGCAAGCAACATTTAACAACTCAATGTATGAAAAAGCAAATTTTGTTACTCGTGATAAGGGGAATTCCACTACGTTTGAACTGATAAACATATGTGAAGGAAACTGGCGTTCTCTCGTGGATTACAAAGCAGTTTGAAGTCAGACTTATCTAGCCTGAAAATGACGCCCTATATCGAATATTCGATCGTCGCTGTACGCATTCCTACCCGATAACATTTTAACGAGCTTATTGTGGTGAAAACCTATCTCTGAAAATTCAATGTACATGTCGCTCATCATGTTATTGTCCATGTTTTGAAATGAACTCAGATTCGCCCTAGAACTCATCAGGACGGTGCTAACAAAATAGTTTTACCCAGCCATTACTATGGACTTAAAAAATACGAAATGAAATATATCTCCTTAACAGAGTAACTGGAGACGATTTTCTCTGTTCTAAATATGAAATATTGCGAGAGTTTCCGGGAGCCTTGCGCTCGTGGCGAACCTTTGGTGCACTTAAGACTCCCCATCTTCCACCCCTTCCCCATTTCCAACTCGAAAATTCCTGCATCCGAGCCTGGTTTCAACCAACTGGTAGTTCGTTACAACGAATTAACAATTCATTACAAGGGATTACGAATTCTACACCTCTTCCCCGGAACTCCACCAGATATGTAACGAATCAATCCGTTTTCCGGAATTCGCAGTGGACAAATAATAAAGTTCATCAGATCTCCTTTAGACCACTGTATAATTCTCCACTTCTCAAATTTTGACAATAGCGTTAACAATGTCCTCTCTTTCCAACATGCCCTATATCACCCCAAACTTTCAACATCTTATAAACTTGTTCAAATAATTGTAAGTTCTCTGTGCTTACGTTTTTGCAAGATCCTTTCTTGATGATGTACAGTGGTGCCAGCCAGTCATATATTTATGTCAGTAAATAAGTTATCCAATCCAAAATAATCATTTAGAATTACATGAGTATTCAGAGGAATGACTTTAGGGAAGGCAGAATATTTACCGGGATTAGTCTCTTTAAATAAACTAGAGGATAAGACTGCCTTTCAGTCAAAGTATTTGCTTTTATTCCAATTCCACATCCTTAGATTCCACAATCAACGAATACATAATTAAAGTTTTAATTGCACTCGTTTGCAGAGAGTAAACCCCATGTGATCTTTCCCGATCTCGAATTACAGAAGTTTAAGTTTAAGCTTTAATTGCAATTCCGATCCGTAGCGACCTTATTCGCCAGTAACTTGATCAAGTCTTTGATACAGACCTTTCTCAACTGCTTTGATGGTGCACACATTTCTGAAATAAGTCAAATTTTGTGGTGCAGCAATCAGACACGGTTACAGATACAAGTTCACCAGCAACTTAAAACAGCTTCATGTATTCATCAACCCTACCATCGACATGATGAAGTCCCTGGTTTAACATTGCTCAAAACTTTCACTTGTAAAATAGGTTGGACGTCTAGAAGGAATTGACTTAACTGGTAATAAACCATTACATGGGGACAGGGGCGTATATTCATGAATTCGCAGGGGAAGGGGTGTGAACTATTTTGGGACCAACTACAAGTTTCCCTATTTTTCCACGGGAACAGACAAAAATCAGGGCAAGATCAATTAACTTTTTAACTAACTGGATTTGAGACCGACTTTTCACGGGGGTGTCACACCCCCACACCGTCCCGTATTTACGCTCCTGCATGGGGATTCCAGACTGAACGAGGTGATGTATCAAGTCATGAAAAACACGTAGTTAAAATAATTCAATTATGTACTGAACCAGACTGTCTCCTGGCCTTAAGAGAATCAAATATATAGATTTACATAGTGAAACAAGAAGACGGAAAATTGTTAAAAATTTTCTTGTATCAATTATATGATTTTAACGTCCCCAGAACCCAAGAAAGTGCATGAAAAGGTTCCAGTTTTCCCAAATTTGTCCGGGGAGATGCTGGGGAGATCCCCAGTAGATACGCTATGTGGTTGACTAGTCGTGACGAATACGCCTCTTCTTTAAATATGTTCCGTTATGAATGTTGCTGCACCAACTATGACTACATGATGTATAGAACACATGTGAGACCTGTAGGCTAAACTCTTTAGTAGGCTTAGTCTTTCTGTATTTTTGTCACATCATATTTTACGAAAAACATCCACATTAGTTCAATGCTATCAGGAGCGGATCCAGGATTTTGAGAAAGGGGGACGCACACACCGTCGGCCCAAGGCCGACGATCGAGCGCCGGAAGGCGCGAAGCCACGGCGGGGGGGTGGGTTCCTCCCCCATGAAAAATTGAATTCTAGATGCGCTTAGATGCGATTTCCCAGCATCTGGGAAGCATATTTTCCATATCTATTTGCTCATTTTTTCGGAGTAAAAAAATCGTTGGTCATCGAAAACAGGGGGGGGGGGCGTGTGCCGGGTGCGCCCCCACCTGGATCCCCGCCTGGCTATAATATTAATGTATTTGTAAGGGAACTTCAAGTCCTGTTTCCTCCACAAAGTGATTTTACTGAATAACTATTTCGAATTCACCATTTTCCATTTTAGAAGTTTAAACTTCTAAAGCATCACATCACAAATTAAAGAATGTTTAGATGCAATTTACAAGGTCTTGAAAGTACCTTTTCCTGCAATGTGGGAATCATTTTTGACAAAAATTTCTTGATAGGCGAATACTCTGGGCGACAAAGAATGCTGGCCTTGGAACCATGCCATGGAACAATCGATGAAAATCACCAACTGATAAGGATATCAAAACATATTATCAGTTCAAAGCTATCAGTGCTATCTTGCCAGAAAACAATTTCCATCTAAGCCATCATATATGTGCAAAGTTTTCTCAAAGTAAACACCTTGAGCCACATCCCCCTTGGGATCCTGCCAAAAAGTTCGAAAAATTCAGTCAATAATGAAACCATGAAATAAGTTCAAAGCTTTAACAAAGATAGCACCAGCTTCATCTGAACATACATTTAAACAAACAATTCTGAAAGGGTGAGGGTGTCACGCTTTCCTTTAAGATATCACCTTCCCTGTAATCCAGTCAAGAAATACAGTCAAGAAATAACTACTATTCATAATGAGAAATTCTAAACATTGAATTAGTTCAAAGCGTTTCTAAGATAGCACCATTTTGCACCTCAGCTGACATACGTAAATGTCACCCTCGACTTAGACCACTCCCTTAGGGCGTCTCCCTGGCGAAGGACAAAAGGCTTGGTCCGAGTGTCACCTATCTAATGGGGGGGGGTATACTACGATGGTGCCATAACTTCCTCTTGGGATTTTGCCAAGGCTATACGGTAATTATATTATTGGCAACATTTTTAGTGTTATGTACATGATTTAAATTATATTACTCATAACAACAAGCTAATTATTCAAAGGTCATCAAGTGCATTTATAGAGATTAATCGTTATGAATCATGCTTAGTAATCCTCTAAGTACCCCGTTTGTTATATACCTTTATTTCCCTCTCGGTCATTCCCCCATAGGAATATGTTCATATGGATTCTGGTTCAAAATTAGTAAAACTACAAATTTTGTGCAGTGCTTGGTGTGCTCTCCTGTAGTATCAACGTTCCCACTTTGGAATTACCCCAGAGATTTAATTATCATCCATTAGGAGGCCCTATGCCGGTCTCATGGTCCCAGCATTGGAGGGGTGCCAGTCCATAGCCAAAATATCACTAAATAATGCCTTGCCAATAGCACCATTACTGTTTCTAAGTCACTTAACATAAACAAAAATTTGTCAAGGGGAGAGTTTCACCCCTTCACTTATACACCCTACCCTTTACTTACACCCAGCATAAATTAGAACAATTCACTAAAGTATTAGAATTTTTCGACTTATGATTAGTTCGAAGCTTTGACAAAGATATCACCATTTCGCATCTAAGCCACCTTAATGAACAATAGTTCTAAAAGGGGGATGGGGACACCCCTTTATCTCCCCCAGGACGGCCCCTCCCCTGCAGGTGACAATAGGAAGGGTTCATAAAGGTGTTAAGTATCGTAGATATATATGTAACAGTACTCACTCTTTAAGACACTATATTCAGGATTCAAAGAGGAATATATATTGCCCTCATCTCAGGAATGTAGGGCGTAGCTTGCTAGGCTAGGTAGGTCCATTGTTTGCCCAGGGATCTGTTATCCAAATGACAGCTCCCTGGTTTGCCATAGCTTGCAAAGCTAGTTGAGGTCACTCAGCTATTAGACTTCCGAGAAGGCAACACACACACCTCTAGCCAGACAGCCACAGGGTGGCAGCCCACCGAGTGCCCTTGCGAGACTTTCCCTTGCGAAATTGCGAAACTATGGTGTGGTAGAGAGCCCAAGCTTGTAGGTATGTGTATTTTGTAGCTTTATGTGACTTGTCGCTGCTCAAGTGTAATTTCAAATTCGATAATCAATTTTGGGAAACGGATTGGTATTTTGATGTTTTTTCTGATATATATATATATATATATATATATATATATATATATATATATATATATATATATATATATATGATTAAAATCAGCGACTAAAATTTAGACGTACCTGTTTTGTCTGAACTTACATTGTTTTTTAATGATGAATAGGAGCCTTTAAATGACCTGGATAGAGGCAATTGTTTCCTGTGTATGTGTTATTCGGTCCATTATCATATGTTTTGAGCATTGTCAGTGACAACGATACGTTACTGTACATTTCCTCATAACAATTTGTCAATTGATACGTGTTTAACCTCTTTAATGTATGAAACAAATGCGTAATAATTCATTCACTAATTTTTGCATATTCTCTACAAGTTGATTGAACAATTAGTTGCAACTCCCTGAATGAACTGAAGAAACGAGATGGGAAAAAGTTGGCCATCTTGTCCGCTTACATGTATAGCGGGAGCTATCATCTCAAAAACGAAAAAAGAGCAAAAATAGATGGTTTCAATAAAGTAAATTCGGACACCTTATCCTAACAAACAGTTAATATAAGTGCCTTTGAAACGGGAATTAATTCTCCACGTATGATTAACGTCAATTTTCAGTGTAAGGGTGTAGGCAGCGGGGGGACGAAATTTAAAGCCCCCAGTCAAAAATGTGGTGGGCGGAGGTACGGTATGCTTCCTCTCCCTCCCCTAATTCAAGAACGAAAACCCCTCAGGCTTCCCCTCTGTTAGACATATCAAAAATTTGCTGTAATTGTCCTAAACATTTGCTAAATATTACACCAAATTGCATTTAAGAACCCTTAAAGATTCAAAAATATTCCAAAGGGGAGGGAGAATCACCCTCCCCTAAGACCCCTCCCCCAGGACTGAGGTCCTAAACAAGGATCACCCCCTCCCCCCAGTCGAGAACAGCTCCCTACTCCTATGAGTCAACCCTTAAAAACAGGGCTCTATCACAAATGTTATTTATAAGTACCAAATTTTCTCATTTGTAAATTTCTATAACATGAGATATCAAATTTGGAATTTTTAATGCAACTTGAAAATCCTGGGAAGTGCTATTTCCTGCAATCTGGGGAGCATTTTTTGTCAAAATTTTCTCGGTATGTTCCGCGCTAACTCATGGTGGAGCCAGGGAGGTGTTATTAGCTGGAGATCCATCGAAAACGTTTTCTTTGAACCCTACTAGTTGCCGACAATAATCTCTTTTGTGTGTTTTTCTTGATGATTCAATAGGCTTTAGAGGTGTTAAGAACCAAGTACAAGAAGGACACGTCGTCTGCTACTTCTCGATGAGCAGATCGGGAAATTTGCCCCTTGCCTTAACATTGCCAGTCTTAAGATGAAAATTAATATGAGGGTTTCTACGCTTTTCGACGCTATTTACAACATACTTGTTTAGTTCCCCGTAACTTGCTCAATATGGGTGTTTCTTTAAAATCATGCGAGCGAATGCGGAAATTGGTCAAAATCCGACAGCGAAGTTTAGTCTTATACTTATTTTGCTTATTTGCATAAATCATGAGCATTGGTTTATTGCAAGGATCATTAGGTTCCTTGGCAATTAACAGTCGTTTTGAATGTCAGAACAGTGTTTCGTACTTGATTGTCGGCAACTAGTTAGACATGAAAGCAATGTTCCAAATAATCCTTTTTGTTGGGGTCGCTGTAAACATGGACGAGGTTGCCTAGATATTAGACAAAGAAATTCAATGCCCTTTAGTTCAATAATCCCCAATGAAAGGATTTAGTCTCCACTCTGAGGGCAATCTAATTGGATTAGCATAAATTAAAGTTTTCGATGGATCTCCAGCTAATAACACCTCCCTGGTAGAGCTCCACTTAGATCAGGGAGGTGTTACTAGCTAATAACACCTCCCTGCTTAGATAGTATCGGGGCATATTTTGCCCCCCATAAATATAGTCCCGTGTAATGATCCCGTGTAACATAGACAAAAAATCAGGGACAACAAAAGCAGACTTATAGCAACAACTATAAACCTGGCAGGTGCTTAACCTTAACACTCCACACTTCCAGTACCTACTTATGATAATACATGTGGGGAGTTGTTAGGTTGAAATTAATGGATAGATTTGCTTTATCATTGTTTGTTTTTCTCAGTCCTTATTTTCATGGATGGTATTTTTGCCACATTTGTATACGACGGCCACTCTTTATGTCAATGCAGGAAGGAAGGCTTGCTCTATACTAGTGGAAAAGAATAAACCAACCTTCGATAGCAATACTCTTGTAAGTTTTTAAGGCACAACCGCCTTCACAAAATCCAGTGATACAAAATTTGTGCATACTTTTATTCAGAGAAAGAATTAAACAAATAATGCGACTAGGCTATAAAATAAAAATAAAAATAAAAGTCATTTACGAAAACATATTTTATACAATCATGCATAGGTGAAAAGGTATTTGATATGTTTGAATCATTCCACGAGGAAACGCCCCATTGCACTCACAGGTGTTTACTCCGTCAGATTTAATACACGTTATACACGAGTCGCTTGTCTTAAAGTTGTTCTCAAAATTCCTTTGTTACTTAATAAAGGAAATTCTCTACTGCCTTCTTCTGGAACGTGGACCATGCAGGTAGTCAACTGAGGAATTAAAACAGGAATGTGCTATGCGGAAATAGGTTTGCAACGTGTGTATGCTTTTCTTTACAGTCCCTGATTCAAACGAACCCAATACTTATGATGTTTTAAAAAAAATAAGGCTATAACTGTACAAAGAAAAGATTTATTTGTATATTTTTCAAGTTGACGTTTGACCATAAAATAATGTCCGTCTCATCCACACTTTAGGACGATTCAGCTTTCTTCAATTTTACTCGATGTCTCGTCATCTGTGACGTCAAAAGTATGGCCTGTTGGTTCATCCGGAGGTACGACGTACAATGTCCTTTGAAGGAAGATGGTTACTTTGTCTGTGGAGAAAAACAACGGATTTATTAAAAGCGAGGGTACTAATTGGTTCTAGAAAAACAGCAAAACTTACAAATAACCGCTAAACTTTGAAATTTTAACGTCCAAATCAAGTAAGGAAATGAGGTCTGAAGTTGATAGACAGTTTAAAATATTTCTTATATTGCGTCGTACTGTCGTAACGGGTGTAGTTGTTCTACGACATACGGTAGACACTCGATTACAGCAAAAATAATTGGTTCAGAAACAGGAACACATGAAATAATTTTTATGTCATCGTCCGTTTGTGCTACCACTTTAATTTTGGAATACGGTTGCAAGTAATTATTATGCACGGTACCCCTCAAAACAATGGACAGGAACATTTTTAAAGTGTAACTTAAGTCTATAATTTCAAAAGTATATGTTACAAAGCTTGAAAAATGCAACCAAATGGTCCAACTCCGATCTTCACAGAAAAATTCCTGAGCTGGGATATAAAATGTTGCAGTTTATTCACTCAATTTAAAATGGTAGATTGCGCAATAACTTGTGATATTATTCTTGTACTACTCAAATTACCGTCTTTGTATTTCCTTTCTTTTTCGAAAGCCACTGCACCTTGTACCAAAGTGTGATCACTGTCTTACTGTTGTGGGGAGACTTGGCTGTATAAGCCCTCTCCATACATGTTTTGCAAAGGAACAGTAAATGTTCCAAGTTTATATAAACAGGAAGATGTGAGAAATGGAGAAACATTGACCAAATCTGTCAGAAAAAATGTGCTTGAGAATAATAAAATTTTGTTCCCCTTGACGTCTGGCAATGTGATATCAATGGGGAAATTCAACCTATGAGTTTTCTCAGGTGAAGCAGACGACAAGAACAATTGTCTTTACTGCCTAATCCCTCTAAGTTTTAGAGAAATTTCAGGAACCAGACAATGCGAAGCTTAAGTTCGACAAATACCTAGTTTCAAAGGAGGAACAAGTGTTGTTTCTCCATCCCTTACAGCTACCTGAAATAAGCATCTTAATTTCAAAAAAAAAAATAAATAAATAAATAAAAGGAAGTAATGTAAGTTGCACAAGAAGAACATCTCAAGTTATTGCACAATCGTCTATTTTAAATTAAGTGAATTAATTTCAACATTTTATATCGTTTAAATTAAAACTTAAGTCTTTCTTGTTTCGTGAGGCCTTTTCTGTGTAAAGCGCTGCTGAACATATTTTTTATGATGGCGGCGCTATATTAACTCATTTATTTATTATTTATTATATCTCAGTAACGGAGGAAGCTATGAAAATGAGAATTGTGATGAGTGAAATTTATTTTCTAACTTCTAAAAGATATATTCTTGTACTCTAGACTTAAAGGAAGGGTTTGAGCAAAAAATAAATTTTCAAATGTGAAAGATGAACTAAATCTATGCAGCGTGGTGAAAATTCCATTCAAGTCGGACATGTAGCACTCAAGATATCAGCAAACAAAGTTACTACATTTGTGACTCAAAGTGACCTTGAAGCATGCAGGGGTCATATCACTTCCTCACATTGATGAGAAATGGTTTGTTTCCCTTGTTTTTCAGTCTGTTGTGCTGACCTTGAAGTTAACAGGGATTGGACCTCCCCATATGGAATGTGAAGTTTGTGAAATTCTTGTGCCTCTCATGCAATCACTTTCTGAAAACATGTGATTGTGGAGGAGAAAATTGGTTGTGAAGTTTAAAGAAAAACAAAAGACTGCTCATTAATGTGAGGTTGTGACGTAATATGTGCTTGCTTCAAGTTCACTTTGTGATGAAAATGTGAAACTTACTGCTAAAATCTTGGGAGCCACACATCTGATTTCAATGCAAATTTCACCAGAATGCTTAGAATAAGTACCCCTCTAACATATCAGAACTTGATTTGAGCTTAGACCCTTCTTTTAAGGTCTAATTCAAATTAAACATTTTTTCAATGTTATTTCCTGTTGTATCTTCTCATTATTCTTTTACAACAGACTGACAAATGTATACAATCTACATAATAAGATAAGCGGAACTGATCAGATATATGAATGTAACTTAGCCTATAGGCCTCATTATACAGTTCTGTCTTTTACCGAATACTTCCGTTATCTTTCGTGGTTTGTTTTCCCACCAAACGCATATGAACCAAACAGGTATCCCTGAAAGTGTCATTATTATGCCGATTCCAACGTCTCTTGGTGCCGAGTAGATGGAGCCTCCCACCATAAATACAGCCATTAAAATGAATATAACAGGAATGACTAGCGGAACCTGGGAAATAAACATTACAAATACACAACCGTTCGAGTTCTGATTTAGTCAATTCATCTTTGGCGGCCGACTATAATCTTCTCAAGATACGTTAGCAGTAAAAGTCCTCAGACTTGTGAGTGGTTACAGTTCTGATACACAGACTGCAAACTGAAGTATTACCTGCAAATTTGCATACCCTGCAGTAAATGTAAATGCTTGTATGATTGATCAATCAGAGTGGCCGTGTAGTAAATATATTGGTGAACATTGAACAAATAATAGAAGAGGGTTTTTGCTTTGACGATTGCCTAACTGACAATTATATCCAAAATACAACAAAATGTGACAATGAGAAACAGGCTAATTTGCATAAATTACAAAACGTCCGCCATCAACAAATTGAAGGTCCCAAAAACTGAAACCCCAATTATGTCAAATGGTTGATGTTATACCACAAAATATTATTACAAGTGGACGGAAATATAGTATGACAAATGAGATGACAGTTTAAAAATCCATCACGACATATTTATGCCATCAAAATGCTAATATGCCGTTATATTACGTCATTATCGTATAAAATGGTCATAAACTTGAAAGTTAGTTAGTTAGATGAGGTTTAACGGCCCAGTTTCCAACCAATTGGTTCAAGTCGAGCCGGCCACGGCCTTTATTCCAGTTGTGGCTCACTGGCTTGTTTTCCCTCACTCCATTGCTTATGCGGAGCATCACGCACAACGGAAGTAGGTTCCATTTTTAAAGTCTTTGGTATGACTCGACCTGGGAATCGAACCCGGGCCTCCCGCGTGAGAGGCGGATGCTCTACCGCTAGACCAAACACGCGGCATAAACTTGAAAGAAAATGTGTTCATTCGCAAGTAGTTGAGAGTAGATATAAGATGTTTGAGGCGAAATTAGTTTCTTTTAAAAATAGGGCATGACGCCGTAAGGACGTCCTGAATTTGAATGATCTCATATATGTCACATAATATCTTCATACCTGTAGTGGGTATACCTACTTGGAGAAAGGTACCGTACCAGCATAATGAAACTAGTTCAACCATTATCTACCATGTACTTACGTCGAGAAATTAGCATTTAGCAATCTCAAAGTTTCGAATCAATTGTAGACACCGCAGTCACGATCATTCTGGCAATCCGTGTAACGACATGCCCCTGTGGCATGCACTAATTTCGCGTTCAAACGCCCACAATTCCCGACAAAAGGCAATGAAACAATCCAAAATGACTCTTTCAATTTTGACTCAAAACTGTTGGAGGTGAAATGAGGCGCAACAGTGAAAGAGGATGCAGGAGGTTTTGAAAACATTTTGAGAGAGTAAAACTTCTCACAGTTCAGGCGATTTGTTTCATTTTTGTCGGGGATTGTAGCCTACGTAGACTACACTGTATTCATTCATGCCCTGGAGCACGGAATGAGCCATTTTTACCCCCCAAACCCAAATTTCCTTTGTAATAGGTTTTGCCCCGAACTCGTATGGGGGGTGGGGATAGGGGTTACTAGCTGCAGTCTTTAGTCCCCTGGCTTATGCATGCATCCCACATGCAGATTTGCAGCTTTTGGACCACTTAACTTTTTAAATGACTCATGAACCACGAGAGTGTCATTATGGAAGTAATTATGTCCTAAAAGAGTTGATATGTTCTAATGAGGAGTATTGTAGGTACTTCATGTGTGATCTGTCCCTGTTATATGTGGAATATTAATTCTTTAATTTTAAGGAAACAACAAGACACAGTACGTACTACTTAACCTTTAGCTACCTTACACTTGTACAGTACCGATGTTGTAGTGCCGTGGTTCTCAACCTTCTCCCGCTCGTAATGACCTTTCCTAATTTAGCAATGCGATGACTCTCCACCACCCCCACCCCAAAAATACAATTAAGGCATGGAATATTTAACTTGGTCTATTATATCAATTAATGCAAAGAAAGTAAACCAGTGAACTATATGCAAACTTGCATTAGGAGTTAGAACGTGAAATTTGAAAGGCCATTCTACAATCAAGGCACGTAGTGAATAATACGGTTACCATGTCTAAATCGAAAATATTACCTGCATAACAACAATGAATAAAAAGGATGATGAATAAATTTTTTGTGGAGACGATCTTGACAAGACCCCTGAAATTTGAAATGACCTTGATGTACCCCCCCAGTTTGAGAACCACTGCTGTAGCGCATAGACGTAGGAAGCTGTTCGAGACTGCGGGGGGGGGGGCTGGACGTTGTTTCGGATCGCCGTCATGGGGGTGGGGTGTCCCCCTCCCCTTTGGAAAATTTTTGATATTTTTGAATTTTTGAATTAGATGCAATTTGGTGAAACACATTGGACAAATTTTAGGTAAATTACCGCAAATTTTTTTAACTTCTTACAGAGGAAACAAATAAGGGGTTTCTTCCTTGGATTGAGAGGATGGTAACATAGTTCCCACCACATTTTTGACGGGGGATAAAGTCCCCAGCTCCTCCCCCTCCCCGCTTCCTACGCCTATGCTGTAGCGTGTAGAGGTTTAACCTTAAAAGAAACGTTGATACCTTAAATGGTCTCTCGGCGTCAGGATATTTCCAACGGAAGTAGGGGAGGGAAGCTGTTGCCATGGCAATAAATACCCATCTACTAAAACTGAGGAAGTTGATGAGACTATAGACGCTGTCACTCACCAACATCAACGAACCAATGGGAAGCTAGGATCAAATTTCAAAAAAAAAGGAAATTATTCAAAAAGGAAAAAGCAGAAAACGGTATGGACAAGCTACGAGTGTCGTAAAACGTATACAACTCCAGCTACACTCCAAGAATCCTACAACAACTCTCACTTCAATGTTTAACTAATTTTTGTGTGTTGGACGGGGGGGGGGTGACAATAATGTATCTATACGTTAACGAATAAGTATACGTCCGCGGACACGTATGTGAATGCATATGGGTAAACTGGTATGTAGATATTTCTCTGTTTTAATTTTATGATTGGTTAGCATGGTATTTGTGAAAAATACCCCCTAAGCGAGCCTGAAAAAGCGCTTCTATGAACATTATGTGACATCAAAGAAACAAAAAATTCACGCGTTCTTTGACGGAATATGTAGAGAGGCTAGGTGATGAAACGTATCCAGTCACTCTCAGCCAACCAATTGAGGAACTCTCCCTCCCCTCTTAGTGTTCGCCGTTTTTCCTAATTACTCTATAATTTTTGATCAAATTTGAGCAGATACATACAATGATGGCTGCGGCTGGTAGCGGTGTCTTATTATCAATGTGAACCATTGAGAAAACTTCTGGAAACTGACCGTCTCTGGCCGCCACATAAAACTGACTGTAGAGAGGAAAATGATGTTTAGAAAAAAGTGGAAGGCCTATAAAATAAAAAAATAATAATAAAAATAATACTATTATACTTATCATTGGAAAAAATTTTCTCGTGGCCAAAACTGAAAACCGATACATATGCAAGTAGCCTAAACTATAACCAAACGAACCTACTTGACGACGAGTGATTAATTCATTTGAGATACTCTTTAAGATAATAAATTCTCAATAAAATCAATATCACTTAAGATTTAAGTCTATTTGCATAACAACAACTAGAAATTTAAAGGTATTTGGCATTTTACGTCAATCAGAAAATCATATCAATCCTAAAGGGTAAAGGGACCAAATCCCTTCGTTACAGGGGAAAAAAATTAATATTTTACAAAAAGGTTGAACAACATTTATTAATGTGGCTGATAGTCAAAATAACTGAAGTGGTTAGAGAGTACGCCAAACGTTTTATCCTGTATATATATTTTACGACAGTAAAATCACAGTTAAATTTGCATGTCTTTATGCATTAAATGATAAATTAACATGATTTTGAAAAAGGAAGTATTACTAATGTCATACCGTGATGCAGTAAAAACACCACCGTTAATTGATCCAATGCAGGAGAGCGCCACAGCTAAAGGCATCAGCAGCCACCAGTTACCAAGCACTCGAAATCCGTAAGACTAAAAACAAGGATTAAACAAAAGTCGTTTAGTTTATTGTGTACGTATATTATCCACTACTAAAATGATAGCGGTCTTCGGAGGGGCGAGGATGGAAGCATATTTCTCAGGAGCCCCCCTCCGTCGGCGAAGGCTAGCCGCGTCGAAGAATTTTCCAATTTGTTCTAAGAGCCTTACCGGGTATGATAAAGCATGCGACCCTCGACATTTTCCTTATTTTTGCTCTCAAAAAGGATAGCAGATTCTTAAATAGAAACCCCAATTGTTTAATTTTCGTCAATTAAAAACCCAAAAATTTTCAAATTTTGTCTACAAAGACGCAAGCTTGTCGGGGCGTCGGTTGCTGCCCCGGTCAGGGAGCTCCCCTCCAACCGTCGGGCAAATCCTGACACCATCACTAAGATTTGCCACTTTGTAAAATGGCCAATAGGCAACGATTTGCCTTTTGAATTTTCGTGACTTTGTCGGTCCGAAACATTCGGGACTTTTGTTTGGCTGGAATGGACTTCCGCAGAAGTCTTTTAACCGTTATGAACAGACCATTCTTTCAACATTAAGAAGTTAAGTATCCCACAAGAGAAACATATGCATACCTTAATATTATTGACCGTAATGTCAGTGTAATGATCATATACGTCGTTATATCATCGTGCTACGTAATGATGATATATGTACAGAGGTTGTAATATCAGTAATATTCAAAGGTGTCCAGTCTTAAACATCAGTCACAGTTCCGTATCTAGCCATGGTCAAAGGGTTCGTTTCCCCACTCATGTACAGACCATATTGCCTGCATTTTGCAAATTAGTAGCCAAAACAATTTACCAGCAACAAAGAATTATCCATGTCAACTCTTCCTTGTAGTGTTATGTCCCCAATTTATGATATTTCGATACAGACCTGTTCAGTCGGGAGACTCGTGAAAAAGTATAGGAAAGCAGGGGATGAAAGTCATTAAAGAGAACTTAACCTGGAGAAAATTTTAAAGTCATTGGTAGCATTTTCGAAAAAGGGTCAAGCTATGTATACACATACCAAATGTGTTCCCATGGTAACAGACTCGGGAAATCAACATGACATATCTATGTAAATGTGTAGAAAGCTTTATCAAAGCGTGTTATATTTTGCAACTTATACAGTGACTGATCTATAAAGGACTCATATTTATGGGAGGGGCAGGGTTTGGTATATGGGAGTGAAGTCAGGGCCGTCGCGACCGGGGGTGTGGGGGTGTCTCACCCTCCAAAGTTCGTCAGAGCGACGATAGTCGGAAAATCTGAAATGCCAGTTGGAATTTCTGATATCTCAGTCTAGCACATTTGTCCGACTGAGCCTGTGTCAACTTTGTGTATATTTTCCAACTAGACCAAGTGGGAATAATACCAAACGTTATTTTCCTCACGTAAAATCAAATCAAAAACTGTCCTTTTTCGCAAATTCTTCTCAAACTCTCAAAATTTTCGCGCGCTTTGCGCGCTTCAAACCTTACCTCAGCGTTGTTCTTATTATCAATATCTTCCGATAGCAACTTTCGGAGAAGCACAACAGCAGAAGTTGAAAGCTGTTTACAAATTATCAAGTAAAAGACTGACTTTTTGAGTAGCATGTTGCTTTGATGGGCAATTGAAAGTATCTCGATTCAGATTCTGAATGCAGGCTTTATGATGGAAATCTTATTTAATGAATATTTGGGTGCGCTTCGCGTCAAGATTTACAATCAATATCATGAACATTATTAAGGTAATTATACCAGACACAATCTATGGGAGCTAGGGCGCTTTAACCCCCCCCCCCCGCCCCGATTTTTCCGAGCCCCACAAAATTGCGCAAAATTTTAAATAGACTAATATTGGTGAAGACATAGATATACTCAGAAAATATTCCAAACGTCTATTTATCAGGCTCGTAGCCAGTAAGTTCTGTAACGATTCTTTCTATAACTTCAAAAGATTTTCTCCCGCTACGCGCTTTCATCTATAGTTCTATCTAGTGGTAACGCCCCCGTTTCAAAGATATTGGATTTCAACGTTTCCACAAATGTTG
The DNA here is from genome assembly GCA_029531755.1 of Holothuria leucospilota. NCBI lineage: Eukaryota > Metazoa > Echinodermata > Holothuroidea > Aspidochirotida > Holothuriidae > Holothuria > Holothuria leucospilota. The sequence goes on from CM055965.1 coordinate 11,710,811, forward strand.
TTCTTCCGTGTAGGCGTGATTCTAGAGAGACACGAAAATGCATCGTCGCGAAGTTCTTTCCTCTTTTTCCTAACTTTTGGAAGATCCTTTCTTCTTTCTTGGTAAACATATGTTGTAAGAAAAAGATTTTTCAACTTCGTAGGGGATCCTTAATGGGTAAGATGAAGAATGTAATCCCCGACGACGACCATGCAGTCACCCGGACAAATTTCTCGGTTTTGTCCAGATTTTTCAATAAAACCCCAACTTTTTTAACTTTCCTTAATGAAAACAAAAATGTGAAATGTTTTTTTCAATATAACCCCAGTTTTTTTCGACGTGCTTCGCGCGCCTTATATTTTGAGTTCGGCCACCCATTGCATCTGTCGGGACTTAGAGTAGCTGGCCCCCAGTCAGGGCGATTCCCCCCATGTCGGCAAATCAAAGCACCACCTCTGGCTGAGCCTGCGTGCAGGATTTTCATTTGGCATTGAAGTGTACCCCCAAATTTCGGCGCGCTTCGCCCGCAATCATCACAATCCACGTTGTATCATTATAAACATTATAAGCACAAACGTACCAGTGAATGCTTATAGCAAAAACTAGTTACATCCTGAAAACGCGCTTTTTAGTCCTAAATCCCTCTTGCTGTACCTGTCTGGGAGGTCTAATATCATTTTTCTGCACCTATACTCTCCCTCCCGCCCATTCCCCATTGCTGGAAGCTGTTCGTCTAGATTTTCGTTCAAAATTAGTAAAAATAGGGTATATGCTAGCCTGGGATGCCAGAATAGAAGGCATTAAAGCAGTCAAAAAGGGGGTCTTCAGGAGGTTTGTTGACAACGTATTCTTCTCTAAGACAACATACTTTCTACTTTCACCTAACCAAATCTAACGTAACTTAATTATGGACATTTTCCAGCCATATATGATCAGTTCCAAAAGTATCCCAAGATAGCACCATTTTGCATCTAAGCAACCTTACCTTAACAAAAATATCTCAAAGGGGAGGGAGTGTCCCCCTCCCCTTAGACCCCACCCCCAGGACGGCACCTTTATGAAGTGACAAAGGAAGGATCCCCACTGCTGTATCATATAAACGTAACTCACATAAAAACGAAGATGCAATTTACGGGCCGCCACTCATTTCGAAAAAGAACCAAACCAGTCGGAAAAAATAGAATTCACTTAATCCTGGACATTTTCTAGCCATATATGATCAGCTCAAAAAATATCCCAAAGATAGCTCCATTTTGCATCTAAGCAAACTTTAAATTAACAAAAATTTCTCAAAGGGGAGATGTCAACCCTCCCCCACGACGGCACCTTTATGTAGTAACAAAGGAAGGATCCCCACTGCTGTCACCCCAATTTGAATTAGTGTACCTGGGTATCCTAACTATGAAAGGCTTTGTTTAATCATGTGACAATATTTTTGTTACGGTATTGAAATGTCCAATTCATGCAGAATAACCACTCAGATTACCTTGGATATAATTAATTTTGCTTGGACACATTATGAAAAATAATTGTAAGGGAAATAAGAGGAAATTTGAAGGTAAATTGATCAATCGTTTTTTATAAGAAAGGTGGGGCGGACATGTGTCCCTGCATGGTTTCCGCCTGGTATACCTAAGGTGGATTCGCCTCATACATGATTTGAGACTTCTTACCACAGCAACGGCGTCGGACCTTAGCACCTCTTCTGGTGATAATGCTGCGAAGTAGGCAACATTTGTAGTTAAGTAGACGAATGTTATACAAGCCATGGCGGCGATGATAGACTTTGGTATGATTCTGTGCATAAAAAAATAAGCGAGAATATCCTAAGAATAAAGACCAACTACTGCTAAATGCATTATATGATAGACTCAAGTTTATATCACGTTTTTCCTACAAACATTTGTTACAATTTTGTATGCAGCCTGAAGTACTTGACATCTCAAAGAACAATGATAACAATATATGTAAAAACGTAAGTGGTACCTCCGTATGTAATGTAGGCTACCAGCATTGTGAAAGGTAGACCTGCTTGGAAGTGGGCAGATCTTCGGTAGGTTCGGTTGCTCGTCTACTATTATTTTAGGATAAGACAATATGTCATTGGGTGATGAATGAAAAAAGGATGAACAAACATGGTAGTACCTTAAACAAAACCTGCACTGCTGCATATAAAAATTGATCTGTAGTTTATTCATTTTAAAATAATACACGTTCTTAGCCTGAGTGATTATTTTATGTGTAGCAGACCCGTAGCAAAGGGGAGACCAGGGGCTGTTCCCCCTAGAAATTTTGACCCCTCAAAAATAAAAAAATCGCCTTAATAGATTGTAGCAGATCCCCCTACCCCACATAAGTATTGTTCCCAATACAGTTCCTTGTCTGGCAGCTCACCTGATGGAGGGGGGGGGGTAATGTCGTGTTAGTAATTAGAAACACCATGAGTAAAGGTATACAATATGGGTAAAGGTAAGTACCCGTACTGGTACTGGTACGGTATTACTACACTGTGAGTAGAGTTGTACGATAAGCTTTTTCTGTCTCAGGTTTATGTTTTCCACAGCTGTCACTGAGGTAGTTACGCTGCATCGCATGGGTATTTTATCCGTTTATCCTTCTGGTTTGAAAAATTCTGGGATTGGTCTATCTTACGACAGAGAGGACGTCAGATGTCGGTCTCATCAGGAAACATTTGCTGGTTGGAAGCATTTGCAAAACGACAATGTCATTATACCCTCCAAACACTAGGCCTATACTTAAAAAGAAAAGGCAATATTGCCGGTATTTTCCACGGCCTACTTCTCCATGGATCGAGCCAGGGAGAGCTTTTCTTGCTCGGAGCTAAAGTATAATTAATTCCAATTCCCGTGTGATCTTTCATCTAGACCTCTACATTTCCAGAGAGATTTAGGGATGTTTAAAATGAGGCCTCATGCCATCAGGGACTCTTAATGAAAACCGGGCCCCGAGCAGTTACCCAGGCTTCTCCGCCTTGTCAACTGATCTGACTGAGACTACACCTTTCTGTAGTCAAGGTACAATCGATACTTACTTGCCGGGATTAATCATTTCTTCTGTTATGTTTGTGGTATATTGCCTGAAAGAAATTCAAATTTTATCGTTATATTAAACTATAAGTAAACAGTGGAAATGTTATCTAATTCAGAGCAAATGGTAAAGGAACATAATAAGCGTAAGGGACTACTTTTAGTTGAGGGAAGGGCAGAGGGCTAAGAAATTTTACCCTAAATTTTCAGGCATATTTGCACAAAAGTAGCATATATTTTGCTCCCCAGATTGCAAGCATTCTGCCTGGATGGGGAGGGGGGATGGTGCATCCCGCCTTCTAGAACCCATGGAAAGAACGAAAGAAGCAAATCAGGGGTACGTGAAACACCAAGTACTGTTTGTCTACTTAAGTGGGATAGCTTAACCCTTAGAGCCTTAGTAGAAGTATGACGATATGATTGGGAGAGTACCATGGTCACAAAACCTTACAGGGCAAATCAAGAATAAAGAAAAGTAAGACCAACGATACTGACAAACGAGTTTCACCCCTCAAAGAAAGAATCTGTCACCATCTAAACAGCGTAACATTGTGATGTGATTTGTATAAAATTAAAATTAATCTAAACGTCGTTGTGTTCCATACAGCCTCAGCGGCATTCGCCGAGGATGCTGGGCGCATGGTTCTCTCACAATTTGGTTGGGGGACGAAATACCTTTCGACGATATTTGGTCACGGACGTAATATTTTATCAACTCAGAATTGAGTAACAGATGATTTAACCATTACTTGATGAGCAGATCTGACAAATGTATACTTACGCATGTAAGTATGCTTAGGTTTGTGTTGCCATTGTGTGGGGTCCGTAAACAATCCCATAGACCCTTTTCCAAATATCAGTCCCAAAGGATTGTGGGATACAGTCTTGGTGTGCGCCGTTCTTGACTACAGTAAAATACCAGTGATAAAACTGATGCATACAAAAGCTTTATCCCACAATCCTTTGTAATTGTTATTTGGAAAAGGGTCTATTCCCATGTCTAATAAAAACAGCTGTCTTTTTATAGATTAAATTTTCGTAATAGGAAAAATTCAATTGTAAACGTTACAGGACAAATACAGTAAACCCAATTTGAATTGGCATACCCTGTTATCTTAATTCATGAATGGCTTTTCTTATCAACAATATTTTTGCTACTGGATTGCTAAATTCGTACAAAATGGCTCATTGGTTAACATTTCATATGCAATATTTGTAGGCTGAAACAACATAAAAATCTACTTGTAAGGGAAATAAGAAATTATTTGTTAGACCCATTTGAAGATGCAAAAACAGATTAAGGTATACCACGATTTTAGTTTTGAAGATTCCGGATTAGATGAACTTTTTGAGGACATCTATAAACACGTCCGTGTGCAGAGACCGTGAAATGTTTAAGTATCAAGCTGGGATTCACATGACCACATTTATGAGGAGCTTCTGTAATCTTTATGGGACTTTTTTGACCTGATTGGCAATTGTGTGCAATGTTACGTCATGGAAGCAAGATAAGAAATGGAAACTGTCGAACTTTGTTCATAGGCCGGTGTGTCACACCCTGTAATCACTGGTTGGTGCAAGAGGACTCACAACCGACAAACCATAGTAACAGCACAAGAAAACATCAACAACAAATAAAATTTGTTTGAATGCATTCTTTTTTAGTTTTGTGAGGCCAAATAAAGTATGGCAAGGGCTAACTGGTCTTTCTGTATAACGTCATTCCATGGAACGACATGAATATTTTTCGATAGCCTGCTCTCTTTGGCTTCGATCCCTCGTAGTGATGCTCTGAATGAAAAACTTTGCTCTGTTGGCCACTTTTTGGTAGATCTAAGCTCACGGTTAGTTCAATACTATTTTCATCCCAAACAGTTTTGCTCGACAGCTTCCATATTTTTATTAAACCGACTACTATTGAAATAAGATTATAGAGAAGTGCCAGGCTGAGGTAAAGAATAACGTCCTAGTGATGACGTCATATCCTAGTGAAAATAGCCGTACATGCACAACTTATTATAATAATATTACATACCACCCCGAGTATGCAAAAAGTCCAGAGTAAAACGCCAGTGGTAGCTGCTTCCAATCAACTTCTTTTACGTTGAAAGCATTTTGAAAATTCGAAGTGTTTCCTGCATTAGAGAAATAAAACAAATCAGAGAAATGAGAAAAAACGGCAGTAGCTTTAACATTGTACTGAAGTATGGATTGATTGATACTTGGAAGTTTTCGAATGCGGTGGCACTAATTTAATAGAATTCCTCCGCCAAAATTGTCACTTTACAAAATTAAGTCCCGTTAAGGAGTGGGGTAAAGAGTGGGGGCTTATTATATACGGTACCTTTTTGATTTAGATATGCTTCAGTTTGTAATGTAGATGTTGTCGTTAAATGGAGTACTCACACGCAAATATGATCACATTTTTAAAGATGTTTATGTACATTTTCCATTTTTTCCCTAGCTTTCTCAGTAAAAATCGTATTTTGAGGGAAACATCAAAGAGGGAATCACCACCAATATTACCGAAGCTCTGGTAGCCTGCAAAATGTCAACAACCATGGTTCAAAAATTTAAAAACACTGTGAAAAATCTGTCTGTGGGCTTGAATATGAAACTGATGACTGAAAAGTAACACAAGTCACAATTGCAAAGGTTTTTAGTAAATTCACCCAAGGAGTTTTAACATCAGCTTCAATCAACTTGAATACTTTGTGCGAAAGGATGGGACGGGGTAGCTAATATTCTTCTTGTTTGGGCAGTTGAGTTGGTCTAGGTGCCTCATAAATGAGTTATGAAAATGTCCCAAAGTGATCGTCTTTGGAGCTCCAGTCGGAGTAGGAATAGGGCTGGACTTGGTTAAGTCTCTCATGGTGACAGGTCTGTCTGCATAATTGTGTGCACTGTGCAGACCAGCACAGTATACACGACTATGCACAGAGACCTGCTAACTTAGCCAAGTCTAAAATAGGCAACAAACAGGCCCGTAGCCAGACAAGGTGCTGAAGGGGGCGAAAAAGCTTCTAGGGGGGCGAAAAATTTTCCAGAGGGGGCGAAACATACTAAAATGCATTACGGCAATGCTAATTTTTTATCTTCGGGGGGATTTTCCAAGGGGGCTTCGCCCCCCCTGTTCCCCCCTTGACTACGGACCTGGCAACAAATCCCACCATTTCGACTGTCCTGAACAAGTGACCTCCTTTAGATTCTCGTGTTTCACCCGGTTGTGATTCCGCAGTTGGCGATTTGTCCCGGCTGACAAGTTTGTTTTCAAAAAGACCCTTGTAGAACCTTCTTGATCCTACAGTTGTGTTTATAGTCGGCGGACCAGTGCTATAACTTCCTTTTATGCGAAAATGATGTATGCACTCACAAGAAAATATAGGTAACAAATTCTCTGGGAATTACATGTTGCAATATCACATTTATTGGACCAAAAAGGAACAATGTTCATCTGTCAAACCAGCGATTTTAGGTTCCTTTATTATTAGAACTGACTTTCAGTTTAGAGCCGATAAAGGATATGTTTTTTTGGCTAGGTAAGTCCACAATTTATATCAGTAGAAATAAAAGTATCAAGACCACTCAAAACCAACATCAGTTTCAGGTAGTTTTTCATTTGTCCCCGGTTTTCAGGTTTTGAGTGATATATGCCAGGGCTGTGCATCCCACCTAACCCGATTCCGGACCAATTCCGTTCAAGTGACCACCATTGCGGGCCAATTCCGAGTCCAGTGTCCTCCCATCCGAGCCAATTCTAATTTCAGATGTCCCAATTCCGGGCCAATTCCTAGTCCGGCCATTTGACAATGTCGCTCCCAGTGCAAATGTTTTTGTGCTATTTTGCAATTACACTTAACTGAAACGGACGTTTACAGGGGCCAATTTCATAATCTGACCCACTCTGCAGTTAGTTGACTGTATGTGACCATTCATGTGTTAAATTGTGCACCAGTAATAATGTAGCTGTAAACGGTAACTTTTATGCAACTTCCATTTTTGTGAATCGACCGGAATCGGTTCCGAGTCCGAATCCAGCTGCAGCTGCATTCGAGGCCAATTTCGAGTCCGAAACCTCCCATTCCGGGCCAATTCCCAGTCCGACCAAAAACGGACTCGAATCCGGAATCAAATCCAAGTCCGGAATCGGACGTTACAGCCCTGGTATATGCACACCTTTAATGAAAAGGAACACTTCGTTAAGTGACGAATTTAGCGCGGAAAATGATACTACGTAGGCTATAATGCTTTCAATTTAGAGCATTCTCTGTGACTCTGACAAAGAAAATGTAACTTGCAGTCACTGTGGCTATTTGTAACGAGAATGCAACGGGATAAAAATGTAACGCACTAGTTACGGTTACTTTAAAGCAGACTTGTAACTATAGTTACTTGCTCTGTAGACTTGCCCAAGTCTCTCGTAAGTGTCCTCGTACCTGCTCGTACCTACAGCTCACCGTATTTACATTTGGTTTAATACGTCCTCTATCCGCTGCTTATTTGTTTTGCTTCTCAATGAGAGAAGCAATAGAAATAAGCGCCCGATAAAGGGCGTATTAAGCTAGATAAGGGGGCTGGGGTCGGGGGTCAGCTAAGAGGGCTGGGGTCGGTGGTCAGGGGGTAAGGGGCGGTGACCCTAGAAAATTTTTCCCCCCTCGAAAATTCAAAAGTACCTTAAACCTTAATTTCATTTTAATATATCTCGCCTCCTAGGAAAATTTTTCCCCCTAGAGGCTACTTGCCCCCTTCAGTACCTTGTCTGGCTACGGACTTGGTCTGGAAAAGGGGGCTCATTCTGAAAGGCGAAGCCCATATATAATAGTTCCGAAAGTGCCTGCACAACAGGCAGTGGGGAGGTTAGAAATTCTTAATTTAGGTGAAGGTACCTTAGTCAGTTAGTGGGGCTCCGTGCGGGATCAGGGGCTGAGATGAGAAAATTTGACATTCCTGCCCTATGTAGCAGAAAAATGCATTCTACGACGTAGTAGTTCTTCGCCTCCCGTGCGGTTGTCGTCAGTATGGGGAGGAAATTTGACCTCCCAACCACCGTAAATTGTAGGAAATTGCACACTTAACCGCAATTTGTCATTAGGGCTCTGCGTGTACCATGATGGTGGGTGACCTGTTTGGGGGAAAAAACGGCATTCCAAACGTTCTACACTGGAAGAATCTCACTTTTAGCATAAATTTGTAACTAGACGTTTGCTACCACCATAGACCCTTTTCCAAATAGCAATTGCAATGGATTGTGGGATGGAGTTCTGGTAGGCGATGTTGTTGTCAATGGCATTTTGCTGTGGCAAAAAACGATGCACACCAAAATTCTATCCCACAATCCTTTGTAATTCCTATTGGGAAAAGAGTCTATGTGTGAATCACATGTTGGCCTAGCTTTGGGAGAAGTTGTGGCATCGAATCGTTCTAGACTGCAATCAGGAAGTTGTAGGTAATAAAACGAGTGGGGTGTTATTAGCTAGTAACACCTCCCTGATAAAACGTTCTGGCTCCTTGGATCTCCCGCGGCCCACATTACTGGATGTCGTGGACGGCCACTTGAGAACCTAGGCCCTAGACATTTATCTCAAGATGGCGTTTTGAAACGCACAGCCCCAGTTCTTCACAGCTAAGTTAAAACTTCGAATACCGACTTACCCTGAATGAGCAATACAATTCCCGACAATATGATGATAGCTAGTCCAAGTAATTTGGCAACGGTGAAGATGATCTGTACTTTTCGAGTCAGAGGTACGCTGATAGAATTACAGAAAGTTGTAGCAACTGGCAAGGAGAAAGAGAAAACATAGTTTACTTATAAGGGGACATAACCAGGAAAGAGGATTCAACTTCCTACAACCCATAAGGCCAGTGGAGCCCTAAAAACATGCCCCCTAGCTACTTTCCAGCAAATGAGAAAAATAACTCCTTTTCAAAAGGGCCCTAATGTAAAGGTGAAAATTACCCTTCAGATGCTATGTTTCCACATTTAAAAGCTTCATACTTTTTTGTTAATACCATGGTCTCCTACTTGTGTTAGACATTGGGAGAGGGTGATGTGCGGAATACGGAGTCACATGTATATGCTGCACACATAATAATATGTGCATGTACGCATACATGTGTACGAACATGCATACCTTTACCTGTTTACGTGTATAAATGTTTATGTTTACGTGTATATAGGCCTATGTATATCTATGTATACAAACACATAGGCATTCAAGTGGTTTGCTCTACAATTTTTCTAAGTGCAGGAGCCTGGTTGATCAGTGAGGACAAATCAGGCAACAGGGGTCGGTCGAGTGAGGCGGGCCACTTTAAACAGGGGCTATGCCTAGAATTACTACCCAATGATAAAAGCCTGTAACTATACCCTTAGGCCTATCCATTCCCACTTCCGTATAACCGCATAATTGCAATTCATTTCTTGCCGCAACAGCCTGGGCACACAAAATGGGGTATGTGGAGAAAGGTGAAGTGTCGTGGAGGTGCCCCTGTGAATCTTAGTACAGGGATTTATTTGTTCATACGGGACCCGGTTCAGCTTTATTCTCAACATACGTGCCTTTATCCGATCCACCGCTTTTCATAATTGTCTTTAGCACCTCATAAGAGTAGTCCCACTGCCTGTGGCCAATTCCTTATTACTGACGACACTGCAGTGGGCTTGTCAGCCCTTTCCAAACAATCTACAATGCGTCTTCGTGTATAAACTGATTCTCACCATGATAGTACTATATAGGCTTAACCTCACCTATCTGCGCATGTCATTTGTCTCAAATTTGCTTATGTACTCGTTTGGGGATTAACATGAATTAAGTTTTTCTATATGCATGCTACTGAGAATGTAAACTGAGGTGATGAGAGATTTTGAAAACGATAGTGAAGATGTTTGATCCCTTGAAAACCGGTTTGTTATGGTATAGCAGAGAGGGCAAGCCTCTGCCCTCTTGAGTGAGATTTGCCAATAGTAAGAACAAAGTCGACAAAACTTCTTATCTTTTGATCATAAAAACACACAAATGTAAGTACTGCCAGATAAACACTGTTAACTGTTTGTGTAGACCATAAAACACGGCGATAACGACATTAAAATAAGACGCTCCTTCGTGATTGATTGTTCCCTGTAAAAGACCAAGATTAACCTCCACATAGGTAGTAGCCCGCGTAGCGGTTCTCTTTGGCTTCCGCTCACCCTAGCTGCTATTGTTTCGAAGCGACTAGCTCAACAAAAACTTCGGGCTACAGTAGGCTACTAGTAGCTTGATGGTTATTCACCAGAGCCTACAAATATTTCGGCAGAGAGAAATAAACATTTTATTGGTAAGGAGGGTAAAGTGGTTGAATTATTTTTTCTGAAAAGTACTTAGACATTATCTTAGCATAACGCCATTATTCGTTGGTGCGCAGCGTGGTCCAAACGTTCAGGCGAAAATCAATGAAAGCGGCATGCCCTATGTCTTTCAAAGTGGCAAATAATGACAGATAAATGAAAGTGCCATAAACTTTTGTAGCAGCCAGATGATCATAACTCTCTTGTAGAATTTTCTTATTTTCTTGAGGAATCTTCGTAGGTCTTAGAGACAACGCCTTTGGATAACTTGCGCAGATGTGAGAGTACGATCAGATGTTCTTCCATGGAGAGAAGGGACCGACTTCATGGTCAAGTGGTTCGAGCATCCGACTTGCAGCCGGAAGGTCTGGGGTTCGAATCCTGGCCGGGTCATTCCAAAGACTTTAAAGTGCTCAGCATAAGCAATGGAATAGGGAAAGCAAGCCAGTGAGCCACAACTGGAAAAAAGGCCGTGGCCGGTCCGACTTAAACCAATTGGTTAGAAAGTGAGCCGTAAAATCTCATCTAACTCTAACTCCATGGAGAGAAGCCCCGAAAGTTCAATAAAAGTAATGCAAAACTTGAGTGATTGCAACTGTGGTGTAAGTGTGAATAATTGCCACCTTCAGGGTCACCATAAGTGTAAAGCCTGGCTTACCATGATGAGATCCAGGTAACCACTGGAAGAAGAATGAAAACTCAAGCCTTTAAAAAATGACATAATAATGTTACATTGAGGAATATTGTAGAAATATTCATGAAATGCCACGAAAAACATTACTTGATTTCCGAGTCATTTTCGTTTGAATTTTCATTATACACGAAGAAGTACTCTGCCATTTTGTTAAAGAATGACGTTTAAACAGCTTTGTAATGTAAAACCTTTTTTCTTTATATACGTTAGTATGATAAAGCTATGGGAAGTAAGGTATAGCTTGGAAACGTTTAAGACGGGTGCCAACTCCCGCCACCTCTCCCTCTGGATGGCAAAAATGCCGATTTCAGGACAAAAGTGTCGTTTTCATCGAAAAATGCATGTCATGATTACTTGCCAATTAGGTAATTTCAGGGCAAACACCTTCCGCACTTTGTAAAAGGCCTTCCCATACGCTTATGCACACACTTGAAGCAAAATGACAGCGCTATTTTCCAATTGTATAACTTGGAAAAGAAACAATAGTTTTAGATGAAAGTTTTGGAGATATTCAGTCTGCAAATGTGTGGACGCTTTCAATTCTCCACGTTTTTCGAAGTAATGCTCTAGACTATAAACATGATTTGTTATAAGTATAAAAATAAAAATTTATAAAGCGCTTTATCCAATCAAAAGATAAAAGCTATAATGTGCTGTACAAATATAAACAATAAAGAGCAAACGGCGAACATAGCAGTTATCGAAACAGAAGTTAAACTCAATAAAAGAAAAAATACGAAAAGCTCAAGTTACAAACTTCACGAACTTTGAAATCAACAGACAGTAAGAAACACTAATAGCAAGAAAATGTACACTTAAAGAAAGGGTTTAAGCAAAAAGTTAACTTTCATATTTGAAAGAGGAGTTATATCACTTCCTCATATTGATGAGAAGTGCTTTGCTTCCTTTGTTTTTTTCAGCCGGTTGTATTGAAGTTAATAGGGATAGGACCATCCCCATGTGGAATGCAAAGTTTGTAAAATTCCCATGCCTCTCATACAATCACATTCCGATAACATGGGATTGTGGAACAGAAAATTGGTTGTAAAGTTTAAAGAAAAACAAAAGACTGCTCATTAATGTGAGGCTATGACGTCATATGTGCTTGCTTCAAGTTCACTCGTGTTGAGAATGTGACAACTTTAACTGCTAATATCTTGAGAACCGCACATGGGATTTCAATACAAATTTTACAAGAATGCTTACAATAGGTACCCTTCTAACATATCAAAACTTGATTCCAGCTTAGACCCTTCTTTTAAATGTACAAAAGACGAAAATCTTAAATTAGAAAGACTTACTAACTTTAAGACAACAGGCTATAAAACAATAAAGCAAGATAAAGAAGACTAAAATATGTTCAAAATTAATTAGAAGCTTTTTAAATAAAGGTTTTAGTTTTAAATGTGCTTTAAATTCATAAATTTTAATGGTATGCTTACCTCCCTCAGGCAAAATGTTCCATAATGTGTTGGTGCGCACCTATAAAACCTTCTATTTTTGTACGTAAGAATTCCAACTTTGGGAACAACCAGCAGAGATATGGACTGAGAGCTAGATGGCTGATGTTTTTTAACCTATCCCGAATGTACACTGTGACTGAATAGTTCAGTGTTAGTGTACGAGAGAATCCTAAACAGTGACCTGTAATGTATACTGACACCCAACGCTGATTTTGAAGAATTGGCGTCGATATGTTCATGCTGGGGAGTATACGTGTCACGAGTGCAGCATAATTCTGTATTCGTTGAAGACGACCACTGAGTGCATGAGGGAGGCCAGAGGATAATGCGTTACCAGAAATTAATCGTGATCTGAACATTAATGAATGTACTCGCAATACATCATACACTCAAGAGCTAAGACCCTTCTTTGTAGGCATGGTGCATCATTAGACTATGGTCTAAATCCTTTCACTTGTTTCGGGTATACGACAAATATTGTTGCTTGTGTGTTGCAGGGAATGAACACATCTTTTGTCGTTGGGGTAACCTGCAGCTGCCCCCTTTCACAGCTTCTGGTTAATGGTGGTATTCAGCCTTTGTGGTATGATTACAGTTTTGAAATTTTAGGCTTTACTTACTTAATTGGAACATCAAAACGACTATATCAATAAATATGCGGTATCTTCAAATTGAGTGAGTAAAAAAAAATCATCGTTTAATTATTACACGTGTCTAATTCAAAATGTCCTTATTTTATTGAAAACAATATCTGAATAATTAAACATAGAGGATTGTGTCATACAGACAATAAAAAAATAAAATAAACGGCTTGCATGAAAAAACGGAGAGGGTCCTCGTATGCGCAGAGATCTTTGGGTCGACTCGAAACAAAGTTTCGCAAGTGCCTTTAGTTCAAGTTCCGCTACGAATGGATTTTTCGCCAGGTACTCTGGCTTCCCTCCTACTTGGCCTGGTTAAATGATTTTTCCAGGATAAATGGGTTCCACTACAATTTTTCTTCCTAACCTGAGCATTGTTTTTCATTGTTCATGATTTCTATTGAATATTTCAAAGTCGCCCCCATTCGTCCTGGGAAAAATTCCGCGGAATGGCTTGTCATCAAAATCGGACTTGCTGAGTGAGTCAACAAGGCGACCTTGCTTTAAAGCCAGACGGACAGGTGCATAACTTTGATAACGTCTATTTACCGTATATGAAATGGGAATGCGGGAAAATATTTGTGTTCAAAGTCTATTTATCTTTTATTTGCATTGTTTTGTAATTGGCGTAAGGGCGCTTTGATAGACGGAGACAAACGTTATACTGTATTAACAGCTGATAATCGTTTTCTTTCTCGAAGGACCCAGTTCAATATAAAAAGCATTACAATCGTTTGTAATTGCAAATTTTACAATTGCTACAAGACGTAGCAATTTACAATTGCAACAAATGGACACTTTATATATATATATATATATATATATATATATATATATATATATATATATATATATATATATCATATTGATAGAAAGAATCCTGTTTGTTTTGATGTAGTCCTGAGGTCATTTGAGGTCACTAGAGGTCATAACTGATAACCTTGTAAATGTGATATCTCACTGACACTTTTCATAATGGGAATGTAGATGCGTTAGGCAGCTAGATGAAGCCTATTATTTTTCCTAGAGGTCAAAGGTTTTCTTAGATCATTGAAGATCAAGTGGTCAAAGGTTAGTTGAGTTCATTGAAGAACAAAGAACAAGTGGTTAAACTTTGTAAACTGCTTGCAAACAAGGTATATCAAGACGGGTAACATTGATGGAGCTCATACGTAGCATATGGATGCCCCAGTATTGAGTTGAAAACATCGTTTTTCGGGTTCAAGGTCAAAGGCCATTTGGGGTTACGAGCCTAAGTCAAACGGATGAAAGCCTTGTAAATTCGATATCTTATGAAGGGAAACGTTGATGGATCTTATAGTTGGCTTTTCTCTTCTCTTACCTGTCAGGGTATACCATCAAATCACACAGCTAATGAAGTTAGTTGCACTCAGTACTAGTCTGATGCAACCTCTGATGGCCTCTTGTTAATTCTTGTGTCAAGTCAGGGTTGTAACTCCTTTGAGGAGTCGTTTCAGGTTTTTGTCTGCAGTGGGAGGTAACTAGCAGGACTTTTCTTAAGAAGCACTTTGGTGACCAAACTGTGTGTCAATTTAAAAACCGGGAAAGTGACAATACTTAATTATATTTTCAGAGGCAAGGAATTACTAAGCCTTTGGGCTTTCTGGTTGTTTACAGTAATGCCCAAAAGTGAGGGTGTGGCTTCGTGCGGAGGTCCCTTCTTTTCAAAATATTGAGTGGGGGACGCGTCCCTGCCCCCTTATGATCCACATCCATGTTGATTAATGATTACTTCCCTGGCTTTTATCCTCAGTTGACAGGTTATACTGAACATTTTACGAAACACCAAAGAATCTGCAAATGGGGAATTGCAGGCAGGTGACGGTTGCCCCAGGCAAATTTTGGTGACCAGAACGGCTAGTGCAGTCTACCAAACTAAAAAGGAGAAGGAGGAAAGTGGACAACTGCGATAAATTTTAATATAATGATTAGTTTTCACTAAGCAAAATGAAGTAAAACATTACTAAAATGTCCAAGTTCCCATGAAACTTCTACCATTATTGTTAATCCTTACCCAGAATGCCCCTCCTGCATCGTCAAATTGTCTCGCCTTTAGAGTAACTTTAGGGGTAAGAAAAAATAGTCAAATTTTGATCTGTGTGCTGATTCTAGTGTTCATCTAATGCCATCTAATGTCATTTCCTTTTTTCTAACGACTGTAATGTTTAAGATCCCCATCGATGATCTATTTGGTTCCCAAAGAAAGGAAGGGTGAATCCCGCGCATTTCCCGTAGCTAATTCGGCTAATTTGGGTCATATTAAATTGGGTCCCTGTCAAAATGTTTTGCCTACCATGAGGTGGATCATAGGGATGAAAGCCTCTTTTCCGCCTCCCTTTATCTGAAGGGAAAACTTCCACTTACAAAGTTCCTTTGTCGTAGTTGGGCATAGCGTTAGGGGCAGTAGGGCAGATTTTATCACACTGAACTTTGAAATCTTTGGTTATTACAATTGCCGAAAGGTTTGTTGAACATAACTTGCAGGCTAAGGCACTTTAACTGCCATTTCCAGCCATATCGGGGGCATATTTGGCCACTTTTCCTTGATTACGTATCTTTGGGAAAAACACAGCGCTTTGTCTTTGGGAAAGGTCACAGCGCTTGGTTAAGTCTTTGTCTTTGTCTTTGGGAAAAACTATTTATTATGTGCATACCAAACTACGGCACTCTTAATAAACGTTCGGAATTTATTTCTACTTGCAGACACTCAAGAAGGTTTCTACTTAACCCGTAGGGTCTAGCACTGCCATTCCACTTTGTTAAATTCTTCTTTGTTTTTGCTTTGTCTTGTGCCACCTATCACTTTATCAATTGCACTGAAGTATGTATTATATGTCTGCTGTATTTTTGTAACTGGCTGATCGTTTACTTTGCTTATTCAAATTGTTCGACGTATCATTCGTAATGTTAACCGCCTGACGATCGGGTCTTACCCGTGAAACTTGAAGTAGCGGAAATAAATATGAATACCTGTTAACCGGGCTCACTTGTAGTCATTTATATATATATATATATATATATATATATATATATATATATATATATATATATATATATATATATATAAATGTTTACGTTCTCGTATGTAAACGCTGTAATATACTGTACGTGGGAGAAACAAAACGTCGTCTTGCTGACCGAGTCACCGAGCACCTGAGATCAATCAAACAGAACCTCCCAGGGTTCCCGGTAGCCACCCACTTCAATCCCCCGTCAACATGCTCGATCCGTGACTTGATGGTTTCGGCGGCCATCTCGTGTCGAGGTTCCGATCATGACCGCCTAGCTGCCGAAAACCGCCTAATCATGAAACTTGGAACCCTGTCCCCACATGGTCTGAACGCTAGACTTGAACTGTTATAACGCAGCAATTCCTGCATTTTTTTGACTTGTGGTAACCACTTAACACTGTCTGTTTTCCTAGCCGAGGTTTACCGTGCCCAATTTTATTGTGTATTTTTTAAATTGTACGTTTGACCGTGTCAACGATCAGTTGCATTTTTGCCACCTGATGAAGGGTTTAAACCCGAAACGTCGTGGAATTTTTCACAAACTTTTAGCACTATTTACTACTTCATTTTTACCTACCTACTTCATAAGTGCTACGCAGTACTTTGACCTTATATATATATATATATATATATATATATATATATATATATATATATATATATATATATATATATATATTATATATATATATATATATATATATATATATATATATATATATATATAGAGCACGAGGGATTCAATCACACCATACCGAACACACCCAAATGTCCACTTGGATAGAAGTTCCTATGACGAGTCAGGATGCCTCATCAAGAACCAATTTTTGCCCGAAATCCGGACTCATCTGAAAAAAAAATAAAGCAAGTTCATTCGACCATTTCAGGCTTTCACTAAATTTGGTATGCTTTGGGGTCCACCTTTAAACAAGTTGGTTCTAATTTGCAGAGGGGTCCACGCCCTTGCTGTGGTGCGGCTATGCGCGTAATAAAAACACATAGTTACTTGTGTGCATTCTCTGAATGTTATGTCTGCAAAGTGGGTCAGTACGGTGTTCACTGGAATCGCAAAAGTCTTTGCCACCTCCGACAACTCACACAAGTTACGCCCCTGCTACGAAGATCAAAATTTTAACTTTCGTCCTACTTCTTATATTGACTGTGTCCTAGGATTTCTCAAGTACATACACGGTCTCCTATTTGTTTTTTGGAAACACTACAGCTCTTTCAAAATAAAAGTGATGAAAGAGGTTTCAAATTGACAGTTTGAAGTGCACAAGTGAACTTTACATAGAACGGTTACAGAAGATCCTGACAAGCTGTACAACTTTGCCTGCAGGCTTTTTATTTCCACAGATGGACTGTTGTAAGACACATAGTGCAAACAATAGACACTTTTGAAAATGACCCTTCGTTAATTAAATACGCTTTGCCAATTTTTATTACAAAACTAAGCTTTCAAGGTTGGTTGAATAGGTTACAGAATCAAACTTTCGGTTTGATTGATGGCCCCAAAAGGTGGAGGTATACGTAGGCCTATAGCCCATCTTTAAATCAGCAAGGTAATTTGTGAAGTTAGGACAGAGTAGGCCTAGCGAAAGTGTCATACCCATTTAATTTCCTTCCTCAGTAGAGTGTTACCAGCGAAGTACCGGGAGTTATCTGCTAATTATTTCGAATAGCAGTAGTCAGGGTTACCCTCCGGCAAGGAAACGAGTTTTCGTTTGGTCTTTACCCTTACCAGTTGAGGGGTAAGTGAAGAGACCAATTACGAAAGTACGTCCTTTACGGAAAGGTTTCCCTGACTAGAGAAGCGGGTACAATTTGTGTTTTAATAAGTAATATAACTATTATGTTTATCTGTGTTTGTCGATCCTTATAAACAACCAGAACTGTAGAAGTGAATGATCTCATGTAATGCAAGTGTCCTAGGCTTCGTGCAATGAGCCATAGGCCTATCATGAAATGCATCATGCAGAGTGAGTTAACGTAGGCCCATATAAGTTCCTGAAGTCACTAACCGTAAGAAAGCTACCATCGTCTTTTTGCGGATCACTACCGGAAAACTCCGAAACTTTCCCTTCCGAGAAACTGAACGGATTGTAGACGTAAAAATAGGCAAGGCAGTAGCAGGTTCTTTTTGGTCGCCTCTACGCGCTGAGTAGGGAGTAGGGGAGTCTGTGCGGGAACTTGCACCCTGAAGTTACAGCTTAATGCACTCTAAAAATAAAGTACTGATTTTGACATCCTTTTCTGGGTGCTATTTCAAATCAGCACCAAAAGTGTTAAGTTTGCATGTGCATGGTGCGAATTTGCATAGTATTTTCATAGTGCTGAGACAAATGTGTTGTTTCAGCACTTTCATGGGGCTGATTTGAACCGTTTGAAATATACTGTTTCAGTGAAGTGGGCTGAGCCACTTTATTTAGTCCTTTCTTTTTTTACAAAGATTATATAGTGACTAAATGATGCACGGTGTGCTTGATTTTGTTTAGAAGTTGTCAGCTAAGTGTTTGCCGTGCTTGGAAATGCTTTTCACCAGCAGTTTGGTATTTGTATGGATTATTCCAAACGAGTGTTTTCACTCCCCGAGAAAACTATACTGACGAAATAGATATTTCAAGTCCTTCAACATCAAGTAGAAAGTCAAATGCTTCTTAACAGTAAATTTTTTCATCGTGGGTCATAGCCATGGTTTGAATATTTTACTGCATGAGGCCGCGGGGGTGGGGGGCGGGTAAAGCACCAGGTGAGAAATAATTTAAGAAAAAAAAAATGCAAAATACGTATTTCGTTGACATCTACGGTAATATGATCACACCTGTGCTAGGAAATCAATGTAACACTTTTCAAAGTTATTTGTGGCACTTAGGGTGCAGTCCCTATTAGGCATGGGTGTCAATCTTTACTCGAATGTAGGGGGGGGGGGGGACATGGCCACTTCTGTCAAAAATTTACTGTGTAAAAATCTTAAGTCAATGAATGTATTTCCAAAATGTGGGGGGACGTGTCCCCCTGTCCCTCCCCCTCACAGGATTAACGCCCATGCTATTAGGGAACCAGTAAGAGTTAGAAAAACTGTTCTTTAAGTGCTATTTTTTGCACTTCGTTTTTTACAGTGTAGTGACATTGATAAAGTTTCATCCCAGCTAAGTCGGCAGTGTTGACACAATCTTCAGTGTCAAGTCAGGGTTTTTTCTCGGTATAGCGAAGGTTGTGAAAATAAGGGTGGAGTAGTAAGCTAGTGAACAGTGGGTAAACACTGACTCGAGAGGGTCTCTTTTCCAAAAAGAAATTTTTTAGTTCATACAGGGCCAAGTTTTGTTTGTGTTAGGGGCTGCATCAACAGTGGCGTAGTGTTGGAGAAAGGGGTTCCCCGTGAGCAGAGGTAGGCATACTCAGGGGAACCGAATTGCACTACTTTTTGTGCCCTTTCATTTCATTTGATTTGTGGGGGATGCAAGGGATGGCACCATTTGGTAGTTTTACTCCGTGGGCACCGATAGTGCTAACAAGGCATTTCTGATTCCTTGCCGGAGGTGAAAGGAATCTATATAATCACGATTGTGTGAAAATGTGAATGTGTGTGTGTGTGTGTGTGTTTGTCTACGTGTTTGTTAGTTTTGTGACCCTAATCTCAGTTATCATACTTTATGGTAATTACCACGACTCCCCGGCAAAACTAAAAACATTCCCCAACGGGAGGGGGCATCATGGTCCCCGCCTCCACTCTGTAGTCACCACTGGTTTTCCCCGAAATAATCTTGAACCATGCCAGTGCACGTTCCTCAAGAGATTTGTCTGCGCATACATTGGGGAAGTGAAACCATCGATGGATCTGTTCAGAGTTTGCCATGAGGAGCTGATATCCAATTACCGAACACCATGAAAAAGTCGATCGAAAGCAAGTACCGACTGTTACCGTCTTCGAAGCCTGCGCAGCTGCTCCCTACATCTCTACTTACTCTCCGTGGCTTACACTACAGGAGGCTACCACCAAGTTCAATTTTCGTAGCGATGAGCGCTGAACTAAAACCGTAGTCCGCTTCACAGCTTTCACTGAAAGGGCTGAAGGGAGCACACCCCCATTAGCTTCTCCATTGACCTACACACTGTTTTGTCTCGGTTATATGCCCCCTACAGCCTAGTTAAAGTTCACAGTACAGACAAGCCACCCCTCAAATGAAAGCTGATGAGTTGGCCTATCCGTTTAGATTTTGAGCTACAAGGGGATAAAGTTTAGAGGGTATACACTTACTTACACTTATTAATCCGCAAGATGAAGGAAATCAGCACTTTCTTCTGACAATATTTCTAAACGGTCTAAATCACTTTCAATCAATCCACAGTTTGCAACACCCACACATTAGCATGTCCTCTTTCATATCCAGGAAGAATCGGCATCAACTGATCCTCTTAAGATAAGTTATTCACAAATGAAGAGGACCTAAAATTGACGGTGTACTTTGGAACTACTTTTCTCGAGTGGGCTGTTTCTCTAATGGGGGTGTGCACCCTTAAGAACCAAGGGTCTATACCCTACTACAACGTTATTATGCACGCTGTTTTTGGATTCCCTTCTTTTTTTTGTTAATCGTCCAGAAGCCCCATATAGGCGATACCAACTATGCCTGTTGGGTAATCGACAGTGTTGGAACGAGACTTTGCAATAAGGAAATAAAACTTTTACTACTGTCCCTGTTAATCTCTACTTAAATTTAATCCGGAATATCATTGAGGAAATATGAAAAACTTACTAAGAATTGTACACGCCAGCATTCGGGTAATAGCGAAAGGAACCCCATTCTCACAATCCGTAAACAGCGGGCTTGTTAGGTAGGTAGCCGCTGTGATAGATAACACAGCATTACTGGCCGTTCTCACGGCGAGTATGGATGTCCATACCCTTAAAAAGGCAAAAATTGGTCCTGCCGAGTCCATGATATAAGTATAGTCACCTCCAGACTTTTGGATACTCGAACCTAACTCTGCGTAACATAGCGCACCGAGCGTCGAGAATACACCACAGACGGCCCATACGATAAGAGCCCATCCTACTGTCCCAGTATTTTCAAGAACTCCCTTTGGCGATATAAATATTCCAGATCCTATAACTGTTCCAACGATGAGGACAAAGCAGTCGAAGAGATTTACTTGTTTCCGAAGAATGACCGATCCTCCCATAGTGTCGGTTTTAAAAGTTTGCATCAATCAAAAAGATGCCTTAACAACGTCTTTGTCGTATAGGCGTACAAATGGGTTATCTTTTTCGTGTTCAACAGAAAATAGTGAAACAAAGATCCCTGGCAGACTATTTACATTCTGCCATACCAGGCTCTGAAACCAAGTTGTAGAGATAGTGAGATAGTGTAAAAGATAAATCAGCAAGTTGTGTCAACATAACCTTAAAGGCAGTAGGCAGTCACCCCAATCAGAGTGAGTGTATCCTGTCACTCTAGTTCATGATTGGCCTATTTTGATCATGTGACAATATTTTTGTTGGTGAATTGTAAAATTCAAGCAGAATTTCTCCTTGCTTTACCTATTGTCTGTAATAATTATGTTCGAAACATCTTCAGAGGTGCTTGTAATGCAATAAGAGGAGATTTGCAAGAGTTTGCTGATATTTCAAAGAAAATTTTGGGGCGACTGCCTATTGCCTTTAAAGACCCACAACCTATAGATCCTCAAAAGATAACGAGAAGAGCTTTGTGTGTAGTATTTTCATCGCTTTTTGGTGTTCACTTAAACCAGAGTCATTCGACTTATGGGTGGCACTTAGGGGAAAAAAGCCGCTAAACAAAGAGGTAAATGTCAAAAGGAAAAGACAAATCTCAACCGGAAAAGTCGAACCCCAAAAAGAAAAGGACCAAAGTGAAGTGGAAGAAGCAAACGTGGAAAGAAAAGTGCAGAACTCGAGGACGAAAAACACAACGTCAAAATAGACAAGCCTCCTAAAAGCAAGTTCAGAGGAACAATAAAGAGGGCGCACTGTAGCTGTAGGGATGATTACGGGGGCAAGCGGGGGCACTTGTCCCTCACTTTTTCCAGAGCTTAAAAAATAAAAATAATAAAAAATGAGTGAAAGTAGCCATGCCAGAGAAATTATAAGAGAATTTTTAATAGCCTATTATGATTAAATTTTGCAATGTTTAATGAAGGAAAATATTCATATCAAAACCATAAAATTGGAAGAAAAATTTTTCTCGGCTCGCTTCGCGCGCACCTCTAGGGAAAGCTGACTAACACAGTTGAAAATTTTGTCTGGCACGGTAAAATTTCTTTCCTCCTACCCGCCATGTACACTGTTCTGATTTGAAGCTCTGAAATAAGGGGTACTGAAAGTACTAATGTACGTCATAAAATGTACCACGGTTCCTTGCAAACAAAGTCCCAAACCCTACCCATGTATAGGGAACCGCAATTCTCAAAAAAAGAAAAAAATGGGCGTGCTTCGCATGAGCCTCATATAAATCGATGTCTCATTAGTACTGCTGTGCTGCTGTGCGTAGGAAAACTTTGGTGGAATTGCCTCGTTATTACTTCCTGTAGGACAGCTTGACTAAATTACCATTTCCAAAACCCTCGCTACACCTCTCGCTGTTCACTTTCCTCACCAACTACCAACATCCCCAACAAATTGACTGACGGTTACTATCTTCAATTTGCGATCATCATATGAAAACTATTTCATTAGCATTTCAAATTACACCTGGGGGAAGCAGGATTTTCTCAAGAAATGGTCCAGAATGGCCGCAAAAGCCGTCAAATTTAAAAAAGATTTCTCTGGAAGGACCCTTAGAGCCCTGCCTCCGGCTTCGCGCCTTCGGCGATCGCGGTTAAAGACTTCGCCGGCCACAACTTCCCAAGATGCAGCCTCCAAGAAAAATTACATTCCTGGCACTTTGTCAAGTAACTGCTGATGCCCTTGACAATGTCCATGTAAAACTACCCACCAAAAGATTTCAATGACTTCTTTAAGTATCACATAATCTATAACCTTCAAAATCGACAGTAACCTTATTTTTCATTCTAATAAAAAAGTTGAGGGGCACTTGTCCCAGACCATCGACAGAATGAAACATCAAAGTGAGCCTCCATAGAGCAGGATATAGGTTCCCATATCCTTCTCTATGGAAAGAACAGGCAAATGGGGAAAGCAGGAAATTTTTTATGCAATAAAAATACTGCATTCAAAACTAAGGAAAAACAATAGCCTACAATTAAATGTCTCAATGCTGTTTTCTTCTGCACGCTTCGCGCGCACCCGTTTTAAATATGGCTTCGGGGTTTCGGGGTTACTTCCTGTAGAACATCCTGCCTGCCATAGCTTCGTTCAAACTCTTCTAATATCATTGAAACCACCGATTCCCTCATGGCCGTACGCAGCGTAGGAGGAGTTCCCCTCCTTCAGAAATTTTCAAAGCAAAATTATTAACACCATCGATCTGTGTAAATTTACCGACCCTTTAAAGATTGTTTAGATGCAAGTTGTAAGGTACGGAAGATGTCATTTTCGATAGCGTAATAAGGGACAGGCGCTAGCGAAGGGGGAGGGAGCAAGAGCCCTCTCACTGAGGATACTTTTCTTTCTTAGCATTTCTATTACTCATATCACTAAAAAATATGAAAAATGGGACTTTTCAGCGCGCTTCGCCCGCACCCATTCTGGATACTAGATCTCCCATTTTTAAAAGTATTGTTCCAAAGCCCCGGGAAACCCTCCAAATAATCCATTCTTCCCTACTTCCTCAAGTCCTCAGCATTTTCGACCCTATCTGACGTCTCATGGGGTAAGAATATAATTGAAAAAAGTCAAATTGTGATTTTTTTGTGGTATGTTAATTGCCCGCCTTATGTCATTTGAAGCTGAAGCTAAAATGCATCATTTGAATGCCTAAAATTTGGTAAATACCCGGGAGATTCCGGGAACTTCGCCCAGGCGCGGTTCTAGATCGAGACTTTTGGGGGGCTTAGGAGGGGCTTGAAACGGAAGAATCATAAAATTTTCACTCAAATATGTAAATCGGCCACGCGCAAGCTGAAACCAATGATAATAAAAACAGTACCATAACCAGGAACGGCGCAAGGTTATTTTGATAGGGGACATGGGTTGAGTGATCGCCGTCGTGGGGGAAAGGTCTAAGGGGAGGGGTGTCCCCTTCCTCTGAGAAATTTTTGCTAATTCAAGGTTGCTAAGATGCAAAATGGTGCGTTCTTTGGGTAATTTTTTGACTATATTACTGGAAAATGTTCGTAACTTTGTGAATTCTAAGTTTTGGTTGGGGGAAAGAGGGCCTTCTTAGGAAAGAGGTCTAAGGGGAAGGGTGTTCCCCTCCCTTTGAGAAATTTTTGCTAATTTAAGGTTGCTAAGATGCAAAATGGTGCGGTCTTTGGGTTATTTTTTGACTGACATATATGGCTGGAAAATGTTCATAATTTTGTGAATTCTAATTTTTGGTTGGCGGAAAGAGGGCGGTCCTAGGGGAGAGGTCTAAAGGGAGGGGTGTTCCCCTCTCCTATGAGAAATTTTGGTTACTTTAAGGTTGCTAAGATGCAAAATGGTGCGGTCTTCGGGACAGTTTTGACTGATATATGGCTGGAAAATGTTCATAACTTCGTGAATTCTAATTTTTGGTTGGGTAAAAGAGGGCTGTTCTAGAGGATAGGTCTAAGGGGAGGGTTCCCCCTCCCCTTTTGAGAAATTTTGGTTACTTGAAGGTTGCTAAGATGCAAAAATGGTGTTGTCTTTGGGATATTTTTGGACCCGATCATATGGCTTCAAAACATTCTTAATATTTTTAATTAGGTGAAAGAGGAGCCTTTTGTGTTTAAGGGTATGTATCAACAAACCTCCTGAAGTCCCCTTTTGGACACATTACTGCCTTCTAGTCGGGGAAAGTTTTTACGCAAAAATACGTACGTGGAGTCCACAGAAATATTCTCGAACTATTAAGAAAATTTGCCTTGCTTCATTTGTGCATTATAAAATCGTATCTTAAGGCTGGTAGAAACCGGAATATGGCCTCTTGGAAGCTCTGGATTAACTATATGGATCAGATATAGGCCTACCCCGCCCTCCTCTTTTCTTCTCCTTTCCGTCTTCTTTTCCTACTCTTTTTCTCTTTCTTTTTCTCTTTTCCTGCAAATTACTGGGGGCATAGGCCTCCCTTCCCCCTGAGTGGCACCGCCCCTAACCATGACATAGATGTAACGTATATACAAGCATATATTTTTGTTTATTTGGAAGAACGTTACTGAGAGATACGAGCAACTGGACCTGTTCACATTAATGGGAATGACGATTCGGCCTGTAGATTTGACTTAAAAGGACTGCTAGTATAGCTTGACGAGATCAGCGACGAAATGACTCGTTTTGAAGTTCCAACAGATGATTAATCCGTTAACTTGATTTACATGTACGTACATACTACCATAGATGTTACTTATGTTACTTATCTGTCCCAACTTCCATTGTATGAAATCGTGAACCTAATATGTGATTTCGAGACACAGGCGACAGTTTCCCTTGACAAACTAAATCCACTGGACCAAGATGTGTACAAGTGTATTGGGCAATTTTGTTTTTCTCAGTACGCGCAAATATAGCATAACACAACCTCTGAAAATTTTGGGGGGGCTTGAACGAATTTTGGGGGGCTTGAGCCCCCAAAGCCCCCCGTAAAACCGCGCCTGACTTCGCCCCTTGGTCCCCCACGGGGGCTCTGTCCCTGGACACCGCCAGGGCCCTAAGGCGGACCCCTGGACCCCACGCCGTATAGGAGGCGCTTCGCGCCCCGGCGCCGTTTGACAGTCCACTCAGCTTTGCCCCCCCCCCCACTTTCAGACATTAAATCCCGCCCCTGACTGTAGCCTAGTAGTGTTCCGACTCCATGTGTTATTTCTTGCCGAAGGCGAAAGGAATCTATGCAATCACGCTGGTGTATGTACGTGTGTGTTTGTGGGTGTGTGCATGTATGTTTGTGACGCTTCGCTTGTAAACACGATATCTCGAGATAGCAATGACAGACCACTTCTCATACCTAGTACATGCGCTTCTTATATTAAGACGAAGAACCTCCCTATTGTTTTTGTTAGAGGCCAGACGTCATGTGAGGCCACCGGAGGTCATTGACTGAAAACCTTGTAAACACGGTTTCTCTAGATGGGAAGTATGGATAAGTTTTCATACTTAGAATGTGGATGCGTTATATTCAGAAAATGAACCCTATTGGTTTTAAGTAGATGTTAGATGTTATCTGAAGTCACCGGAGGTGAAAATACCGAATTCGTAAAAATTGCTAGTAAACACGATATCTCAAGATAGCAATGATGGACACTTCATACTTGGAATATAGCCTATAGATTTATCATATTAAGAGGACCTTTCAGTGAAGGTCAGAGGTCATTGAGGTAACCAGAGGTCAAAAATCGAAAACCTTGAACACACAAGATATTTCAAGACAGGGATGATGGATAGTAGGCTACTTTTCATACTTGGTATATAGCTTCGTCAAAAGTTTAAGAGAGAGAAGGCCTATGGGTTCTGTTGAAGCCAAAGACATCTGAGGTCACCAGAGGGGGAAACTATGAAACCGCTTAAACTAAGCAGAAGGTGGACGGTATCTCCGAATTGTGTCGTTTCGTGTCCACCAAAAAGTTAGGGCTGAATTTTTGTACCATTCCGAAGATAAAATTATAGAGAACACCATATGATGTTTCAAAAGCATTACTTTTACAGTAATGTGGTAATGCTAATATTATTTACCTAATTATGAACACGTGTGAAGGATGCTGTGACTAAAAGATAATTACAAATACCACTCGCTATGAGTTATACAAAATGGGGCACTGACATGATGATTATTACCCGACATCCAAATGATACCATGCCGAGCACTTTACAACTACTAAGTCTGAACGAAAATCCAGACGAACAGCTTCCAGCAATGGAGAATGGGAGGGAGGGAGAGTATAGGTGTAGGAGGTCTAATATCACCTAACTACACCTATACTCTTCCCCTACAGATGTTGGAGATGCATATCTGTTTTTTTCGGGAAAGTGTTGTGATCAAATTGGTGCATGTATTATTACCTTAATAATGGTCATGACATGGAGTGCAAACCGTGATGAATGCCCTCGAAGCGCACCGAAATTTTTCATTGAATAAGATTTCCATGGCAAAACCTGCATTTATTCTCTGCATCGAGACACTTTCAATTCCCCAACAAACCGATATGCCAATCACAAAGCCAGTCTTAACTGAGAATTCGTGAACAGCTTTTAACTTTTGCGGCTGTGCTTTGCTACCGGAAGGTATTGATAATGAGAACAATACCGAGGAGAGGTTTGAATCGCGCAGAGCGCGTGAAAATTTTTGATAGTTTGCGAAGGATTTTCAAAACTTCTGATAGTTTGAGAACCATTTGTGATAGAAAATGGTTTCAATAGATCCACCACTAAGTCGAAAACACCACTCATCCTACCCCCTGCAGAAATCTATAGCTTAAACCTCTTTTGGGATCATTTTAAAATTTTCAAAAGAATTCTGAATCGATAGGGGGTACGCGCGCCCCCCATGCCCCGTTCTCGCTCACTGCCTGGTGGTACATTTCCATCCTCTGTACGGACCTCGCATTTGGGGGGGGATGGTAGGGCAATTTAATGTCATTTGTAGTACACTCTAAAAATAGTTGGATAAACTTTTACTCAAAGTTGGGTCCGTATGCCCTCCTAAAATGTTGGGTAAAAAACTGCCCAAAGTTGGTCAAAAAGATTCCCATGGTGGATAATTTTCCCCCAAATAAAGGGTAATTTTTAATCAACTTTGGTAGTTCCTTACCCAACAGTTTATGATGTGGCATACGGACCCAACCTTGGGTAAATGTTTACCCAACTGTTTTCAGAGTGTGGGCCTGTGATGTTAAAGATTGGAATTATATATATGTATTTTGTCGTTACTTATTTTTTCAAAACATATTTAAAGCACTCTTCGCTCTTACCCATTATCAGAAGATGGTGAATGCTAAAAACTTTACAAAGAAAAGACATTCTGAATTGTTTAGTCCGCCACCCTATAGTTACTCTAACCCCCTCTCGCTCACCCCCAGTCGCATGCTGGTCGTCAAAGTTTTTATTTCATTATAATATCGCCATTTAGTATTTACCACAGAGCTTCCGGATCTTTTCCAGAGGGAACCCGTATATTACTCCTGAAGGGCCTGGTACAAGTAAAAGGGCCCTAGACCTTGCATTTTCTAAAAGGGGCTTCTCGGGGCGCCTAAAGGCATCATTCTACCTCCTTTTACTTGAAGAAACTGTTTACTATACCCAGGGTCTTTTTTAACCTAAAATGAAAATTTCTCCCACAGGAGATCGCAAAATAAGAACAATTTACAACTTACGGCATGAACTGAGTGCCATTTTTTGCAAACATGGGAGGCATTTCAGTGAAAATTTTCTCCGTACGCTTAGTGCCAATTGATAATGGCTTCTGCTTCGAGTCGTAATAGTTTGGCAAAGTTTCCTAAGAGCCTGCTTCCCATACCTCGATATAGAACGCCGGGAATTTCCACTAAGGAGAGCAAACCTCGTTCGCGCCATTCGCTGGTTCTATACTTAAGGCCGATGGGACTAACTGGAGTAGGCTTGCGATGTTCTGTCAATGTAATGCCCCAGTCTCCTGGTAGCACCCCTGTCTGCAAGGGGTAGGGGAGGTGCTCTTCGAACGAATGATGGATGTATTTTAATTTTTTCATGAAACATCTTTTGCAAACTACCAAAATTTTCGCACTCTCCGCGCGTTTAGGTTCACTTTTAATACTGTCTCAAACGTCGCATTATTCAACGATAAGGCTTTTACAACAATTCTTATGCAAATTATTGGCACGTTTTGCGCGAGATTACCACAGTTTCCACTCCATGGCTGATAACGATAAGTAAGACGATAATGCACGGATTTTTCTGGCGGAAACTATTTCCCGAAAACTAAAGGTACGATTCCAACCTTAAGCTTGCTCCAACAGGGAATAATGTGGTAATCTTGCCTTATGAGCAGTACTTGTAGCATGATATACATAATTGACTCACTCATTACACAAGCTTATGCAAAGGTCATTAACTGCTTATTAATACATTTCTAGTGACTGAGTATTATGAAACATGCTTATTAGTTCTCCACCCCTTTGGTTATACTCCCATTTTGCTCATTCCCGTTGGAAGCTTTTCGTATGGAGTTTCTTTCTAAATCGGTAAAGGTACGATTTTTGTGAAATACTTGGTGTGCTCCTCTTTAGTGTCATTTGGATGTTAGTTAAAAGCATCCTGCCAGTACCCCCCAATTGTAATAACCCCAGAGCTTCGAGGAAGGAATATACCCGTCTCTGGTACCAATCTTTCAGTGAGGTGCCATGTCACAGCCACAATATCACTAAATGAAGACAATTGCTAAGCAGTTAAATAAGTATTTCCATAAACAGCACCCATTTGCATCTAAGCCATCTTAGATCAACAAAATTTCTCAAGAGGAAGAGGTTGTCAGCCCCTACTTAAATAAGAACAATTCACTTATTCACTTCATTATGAGAAGTTCGAAACTTTGCCAAATATAGCACCATCCAAGACACACTTTACTTATGGTGATATGCTACCAAAAGACCTGTTTTCACTTGGTAGTTAAAGTATAAATTACCCAATGAAAGATCCGCTGGAATTTTTCAACATCCTTTACCTCTCTCAAGATATACCTCTTCAAAGTTGATGGCTTCTAAAGTAACTCCTCGGCACCTCTGGTGAAGACAAAGGGGCGAAACAAAACGTTACTCCCGAAAGGAGTTCTGCTCCCCAAGGGAGCTACGTCCCCGAAAGGACAACAAACTTAACTCACTAACCTCTCGACCCTCAGACCTCTACATCAAGGGTCTGTCATCTGATCATGCGTGGTGCTACTTATTGCCTATACAAAAATAATGATGTGGAGTGTTACACAGTGTTACGATTTCTTTTGTCCACCCTATGTAAATTATCTACTACCGATCAGATAGTTTACAGTTTGGTGGGTGATATCAATAATTTTTTAACAAAAAAAAAAAAAGAAAGAAAAAACAATTTTAACTTCCGCAATAAATCCCTCTGGGGATAACAATGCTACAAGTGTCCTTATGAAGGTTGAAAAACAAAACCAAACATTAGACATATTTGGCATGTCCATCTTTTGACGTCCCAAACTGGCATATTTAGCTCATGTTTATTCATGTTATATAGTAAAATAGAAATTACCTTATGAAATGATCAATATTTGATGGAGTTTTATGGGAACTGAGGCTATTTTCTGGATTATTAATGCTTTTTACATCAGATATCCAACTATGTAATTTTCATGTCACTAGATCTTTAAAAAACAAAAATTTCTCAAAGGAAAGGGAAACCTCTCCCCTTATTACCCTCCCCAGGACACTACCAGTTCCCGAGGTGCCAAAGGAAGGATCCCCTGGTGCAAGCTGTCATAGGTACGCTTATGTGCAGTTAACACCCACTTCCTGGACTTATGAAGGTGGAATTACGACATTATCTTCTGTGCCCTCCCCCCCCCATCTTTAAAAAACAAAAATTTCTCAAAGGAAAGGGAAACCTCTCCCCTTATTACCCTCCCCAGGACACTACCACTTCCCGAGGTGCCACAGGAAGGATCCCCTGGTGCAAGCTGTCATAGGTACGCTTATGTGCAGTTAACACCCACTTCCTGGACTTATGAAGGTGGAATTACGACATTATCTTCTGTGCCCCCCCCCCCTTCCCGGCTTCACCGAATTCTGGTGGCACAACGTTACTGTAAATAGGTGGGTTCCGGAGCAAATTTTGGTAAGTTCTCTGTTTATGTACTCACTAGACGTAGACGTGTTTGGTAGAATCCTTGGCACTGACTTTATGAAAGGCTGTCTATATTTCCGGTAAAGGTGGCAAACAAATTGAATAGCCCGAGGGAGAGAGCAGGGGAGCCACCGAGCATTCTGAATGGAAGGGGAGGTTGTGCGCCATGTTTTGCCGACTAAGAGGAAAGAAAATGCCGACAGAAAAAATGACGTGCGTAGGGCAAAGCAAGTATATGCGGGGTCCAGGGGCCACTCAGGGTCCCAGGTCGGGTTCACAGGTAAAGCCCAGATGGGGGGAACGGGCGAAGCCCCGGAAATTCTGGAGCTATGGGCATTAAAATCAAGCATCTGACCATCTTCAAGGGCAGTAAAGAGACCTCTAAAAAATCACGATTTGAACACTTTCATAATTTCTCAACTCGGACTAACTGCCGTCCGAGTTGTTGATGCATGGAATTGTGAATGGGGAGAACGGATAACTGTAGGAGTTGTATGTGGCTTTGGAACAATGACTATTGTCACTGACGCTGTCATACAGGAAGTAGGCCTAATATATTAATATATATGCCAAGTAGCAGTGGCGGATAAACCGCAGCTCGCCGAAAGATATTACATTTTCAAGACAGTTAAGAAGTACTGAGTCTAATACATTGCGTAGGAGGCTTTTCTTATACTTACTAGTAGCCTATATTTTTAAGTACCCGATTTAGTTGGGGAAGGGAAAGGGCAAATATGGAGGGGAAATTGACCCCGTTGTGCAACTGTTTGCAGACCACTTTGAAAGCAACTGGATGAAATCATATTAGCAGTGGCGGATCCCGGAATTTTCATTGAAGGGCTTTTCATGCTGAACATACATGGCTTCACTACGGTTGGGGACTTAGCCGGTTGCACGTCAGAAAAACACAAATTTGTCACTATAGGTATTACTCTTCCCCACCTGTCGCGGGAGCATGGAGAAAATTTGTCATCCCAAACGCTCTTGCTTGAAGGAAATCGCACTCTTATTAAAACCAAAATCCATCACTGAGATTCTGCGTCTACTATGCGCGTGGCACGAGTATGTAGAAACTTTGGTATACCAAACAGGTGTGGTGGAAGAAGTTTTTCGATATAGGGTGCTACGTTGCCTGACCGAACAACACCCCGAAACAGAAGGGTTACGATAAAGGCCGAGACAGTGGATGAGGAGCGGATTGGTTAGAAAGTCTTTATACAGAACCATTCCATGACAACATATTGTTTACCATACAGTGTTTTTCCGGAAAGTCATACCTTACCGAGAAACGCGCAAAATTTAACAGTTTAGTACTTAAGTACGCTGTTGGGGATTAAATTTTCGATCTGTTCAGGAAACTGTGAAAACTATGTTTAGGTTACGGTAGAGGGGGCTGTGCACCGTTGAGATGTATGGAACGGAACTATGAAGGAAATGGAAACAACGAAACCCCAAAGCGCACGAAACTCGCCAAAACTACGGAGATTCGACATTGGTCTAAGAGTAAAGGGTATCCCTTCTTCTTTGGGAAATTGTTTTCCTTTCAAGAGTCCTAGATGCAAAATGATACTATCTTTGGCAAAGCTTTGAACTTTTCTTTCTCGGCAAAGCTTTGAACTTATTATAGGTCGAAAAATTGTTCTTGTTTTTGTTGAGTATAAAGGAAGGGCGCTGTTTCTAAGTAGAGGGATTGAAACTCCTTCCCTTGAGAAATTTTTGTTCAGGTAAGCTTATAGATGCGAAATGATGAGTCATAACGGAACATCGTGATCATTGCAGCAGAAAGCTCTCCTTAACTGTGTGGCGCATGTGTTGTTATTGCTACATATTCGCTTCTCAAATGATCAGATTAGAACATACCAACCTAGTTCAAACGGGTTTTGAAAGTTCAAGATGTCTCCTTTCTATTCATGTAACATTTAACTTGATATTATGGCGGGAAGGTTACGCCAATTTTTAATAAAAAATACAAATTTCGACATTTTTCAATGGAGAATCTCCCAAAGAGTATGTTTTTGAAGGGTTTTCCTCCACTTAAATACACCTAACTTTTGTTAGCTTGGTCCTAAAAATCTAGTTCAAACGTGTGCTTAAAGTATAAATATTCATCCCCATGGTGCTCAAGTTTCATCTGTTTGGACCAATGGGAACATTACGCCTTTTTCAAAAGTAAAAAAAAATCTTGATTTGAAGATCGAGCGGTTGCTTTGTCCTTTGTCCGAACTGGTCAATGGTCCTGTGACGGGTGTCTAGAAAAGTAAGACCTAGAAAAATAAGACCTAAGACCTAAGATCTAGAAACATAAGACCTAAGACCTAGAAACATAAGACCTAGAAAAGTAAGACCTAGAAACATAAGACCTAAGACCTAGAAACATAAGACCCCGAGAAAAATTCATACTGCCGTTGTCAGGAACCATCAAAGATAC
Source organism: Holothuria leucospilota (assembly GCA_029531755.1). Taxonomy (NCBI): domain Eukaryota; kingdom Metazoa; phylum Echinodermata; class Holothuroidea; order Aspidochirotida; family Holothuriidae; genus Holothuria; species Holothuria leucospilota. The sequence continues at coordinate 11,744,294 of CM055965.1, forward strand.
TGTAATACATATTTCATACTATGATTAATGCAAAAATAAACCACAAACTGGGTGTTGGTGATTTTTTCATCAGGGTCTTATGTTTCTAGGTCTTAGGTCTTAGGCCTTATGTTTCTAGGTCTTACTTTTCTAGACACCCACACAGGGATCTAGAAACATAAGACCCTGATGAAAAAATCACCCACGACCAGTTTGTGGTTTATTTTTCCATAAATCATAGTCTGAAATATGTATTACAGTATCTTTGATGGTTCCTGACAACGGCAGAATGAATTTTTCTCGGGGTCTTATGTTTCTAGGTCTTAGGTCTTAGGTCTTATGTTTCTAGGTCTTACTTTTCTAGACACCCACACAGGGATCTAGAAACATAAGACCCTGATGAAAAAATAACCCACGACCAGTTTGTGGTTTATTTTTCCATAAATCATAGTCTGAAATATGTATTACAGTATCTTTGATGGTTCCTGACAACGGCAGTACGAATTTTTCTCGGGGTCTTATGTTTCTAGGTCTTAGGTCTTATGTTTCTAGGTCTTACTTTTCTAGACACCCACACAGGGATCTAGAAACATAAGACCCTGATGAAAAAATCACCAACACCCAGTTTGTGGTTTATTTTTGCATTAATCATAGTATGAAATATGTATTACATTATCTTTGATGGTTCCTGACAATGTTTCTCAGGGTCTTATGTTTCTAGGTCTTAGGTCTTATGTTTCTAGATCTTAGGTCTTAGGTCTTATTTTTCTAGGTCTTACTTTTCTAGACACCCACACAGGGATCTAGAAACATAAGACCCTGATGAAAAAATCACCAACACCCAGTTTGTGGTTTATTTTTGCATTTGTCATAGTATGAAATATGTATTACAGTATCTTTGATGGTTCCTGACAACGGCAGTACGAATTTTTCTCAGGGTCTTATGTTTCTAGGTCTTAGGTCTTATGTTTCTAGGTCTTACTTTTCTAGACACCCACACAGGGATCTAGAAACATAAGACCCTGATGAAAAAAATCACCCACGACCAGTTTGTGGTTTATTTTTCCATAAATCATAGTCTGAAATATGTATTACAGTATCTTTGATGGTTCCTGACAACGGCAGAATGAATTTTTCTCGGGGTCTTATGTTTCTAGGTCTTAGGTCTTATGTTTCTAGGTCTTACTTTTCTAGACACCCACACAGGGATCTAGAAACATAAGACCCTGATGAAAAAATCACCAACACCCAGTTTGTGGTTTATTTTTGCATTAATCATAGTATGAAATATGTATTACATTATCTTTGATGGTTCCTGACAATGTTTCTCAGGGTCTTATGTTTCTAGGTCTTAGGTCTTATGTTTCTAGATCTTAGGTCTTAGGTCTTATTTTTCTAGGTCTTACTTTTCTAGACACCCGTCCTGTGACGTCAAGGACAGACATTCAAACAAACATCATTTCGCTTGCACAGACCTAGAGAAATGCTGTACAGTTTCATTGCCCTTATCCTATTTTAGCCTCTATCATTTTCCGAAAAAAATACATCACCAGATTGAGGAATCCGTTCTTAATCGAATCGTAAATTTCATGTTTCGAAAAATTGGATGGACAGTGGAAAATCAGGAGATATTTAGGACGCCTCAAACTGCAGTGAAAGTCAGTAAAAGCGTGGGTATTTGGCACATACCATTACAGAAAGTTAGGGGGTTAAATAGGTATGTGCAAACTATCTTGCTTTAAGAACCTGTGCAATGTATTGAGGTGTCTAATTCTAGGAGTTTTTTTGGAAAAGGATAAATAATGTGGTACAAAAAGCTTAAAAACGAATATTTTTGACCCTCTTACATCATACATTGAGCAAGAAGAAGGAACTCTTACACCACTCTAAATGGACTTTTCCGATTTTATTGCATAGGAGATTAACGAAGCTGCCGTGGTGTGTGCGGTCAAGCGTAAAAACCACAAAAAAGGCTGTCGTGATGCAGCAGGCAGTGAAAAAGCAATCATCGTTTTGGGCCAAAATGTTCCGTTATGGTAATCTTTGAACCGATTACACGTTAAGAAATTAGTACCATTATATAGTGATATTTTGGCTGTGGCATATGGCACCCCTCCAATGCTGATACTATGAGGCCGGCATAGGGCCTCCTGGGAGGTCTGGAATAATAATTAAACAAAAACGGGGTCGTTGGTATGATGCTTTTAACTCACACCCAAATAACACTCTTGGAGAGCTCACCAAGTACTTCAAAAACTTAATCGTACTTTCACAAGTTCTGAACGAGGTTCCAAATGTATAGCGCCCAATGGGGAATGACCCACAAGGGAGGAAAGCTATATAGATGATTAATACGCAGGGGCGTAGCCAAGAATTTTTCAAGGGGGCGAAGTCCATAGACAGACTCTCAGCGCTCCGTGCCAGAAAATTTTGGCTCAAAATGCCTCCCAGATCGCTGGAAATGGCACTTCCCAGGCTTTTTTACTGGATATACATAGGAGAAATACTAGCAATATTGTAAAAATAAACATTAAAAAATACCAAAAATATGCTCAAGGGTGGGGGGCCGCATCCCCCGTCGCCCCCCTTCCTTGACTACGCGCCTGTTTACACGTTGCATGTTTCATAATGCTTATTCTCTGCGAAATGCACTTAATAAACTTTGAATAAGCTTGTGTAATGTGTAATATACTTCGAATCATGAATATCACGCTACAAATCTTGCCCATAAGACAAGATTGCCATATAATCGCCTCTCAAAAGTTTTCGGGAAAATAGTTCTCTCATTACATCCTCCTAATAATGGTAAACAGGTACGGAGTGTCCCGTAAACCGTGACAATCGGGCGAGGAGCGCGCTGAAATTGGAGCGCATTGAAATTGTTATAAATCATGTAAACATAACTTTGAACAAATACGTCTAGGATGGTCTTAAAGAAAAATAAAGTTTAAAGGTAAAAGCTCGCGGATAGGGTAAAAATTATTAGTTTGAAAATTACTTACGAAAAATTGGATAGTTTTGGAAAGATTTGTGATAGAAAATGATCAAAATAGATCCATCACTCAGTCACAGTCGAAAACACGCCTCATCGTACCTCTACAGAAATATATAGCTTAAACCCCAGCAGGCCCGTAGCCAGACAAGGTGCTGAAGGGGGGGGGGCGAAAAAGCTTCTAGGGGGCGAAAAATTTTTCAGAGGGGGCGAAACATACTAAAATGCATCACGGCAATGCTTATTTTTGATCTTCTAGGGGGGCGAAAAATTTTCCAAATCCCCCCCCCTTGACTACGGGCCTGAACCCCAGTTTGGTTCATTTAAAAAAAATCGACAATTTTCGAAAATCGCTTTGGGAGAGGCATGCCTCCCATGCCCCCGTGATCCCCCTGTATCGGCCTGAAGCCCCCTGAAAGTTTGTCGACCAATGGATTTCTAGACTGACTTATAATTTTATACTGTTGTAATCTTCTAGTTACTGATGGACTTGCTATAAATACTCGTCTCGTAACAGAAATTTATCATCTGAAGGATACTATCTTCAGTGTGCTCTATAAATTCACAAGCACCCTTCAAGGGCTGTGTACACCCAATCTAACAGATCCATAGCATTTTAAGACAGATTTCGCATATATTTACCAGCATTGATTGATTTATGTTTTTAAATGAAATAGATATGTGCTCAATTTTGTGGAGTGCTTTGCAGATACCGAATTGTTGAATTTGATGCCACGAACTTCTAGTTTGTTTTGTTGTTGTTTTATCACCTTTAAATGTTGACACAATGTGTTGAAATACTTGTATGCAGACATCGATCATACCATTATCTAAGGGAGTGAATGATTCAACTGCTACAAAAAATACCTACATACCTGGTCACGAATCTCATATAGCAGACCAGTTATTTGTAAGGGATCTATTTTGAGATACCGTTACTCAAACTTAAGTGATGTTACACGCATGTACTCTGTTATCTAATGCTATATTACAAGAATGAAGTGAGGCAAAAACGTTGAAAAGTCCCCACTCATCAAATGCAGGAATGTAACGTCCGAGACCGGAATCGGAGTCTATGAGTCCGTGTTTCGCCGGACTCAGATTTGACCCATGACTAGAGGACAGGGAATCTGAATTGACTGGGAATGGACTGGCAGCTGGACTCGGATTCGGAGCCGATTCCAGCCAAGTCCACAAAAATGAAAGTTTTATAAATTTTTCCTAAGGCTACATTGTTATTGGTGCTCAGTTAAATAAGTGAATGGTCTCATACCAACACCTAAATTACAGGTGATCCAGAGTATGAAATCCTAAACAGTGCCCGTTTTTATTACCTGTAATAGCAAAATAGTAAATAAAAAATCGTTTGTATGAGATTCTACTTTGTCAAATGGCCAGACTCGGAACTGGACCGGAATCGGATGACCTGGAATCGGAATTGGCTAGGAATCGGAGGGCACTGGACTCTGAATGGTGGCCAGAAGAATCTGATCTGGCCCGCAATTTGGTTAATAGATGGACTCGCCGGATACAGCCAAAGTGAAGTTATATAAGCCGTTTGCAGAAAGTTGCCACTTGGTTATCTCGTGGCAACTCGCTGATATTTGTGTTCAGCAACAGCAGCTGCTACTCTGTGACAATAACGGGGGAAGGGGGAGGGGTTGTGGACGTCAGTTCTTAGAACCAACTTAGTAAACTAAGTACTTGAGACGGAACATTATCCGATGGTAATGCATAGGCTATGTAGACACTGTGCATTGTCTACATAGCCTCGGCATAACCATGTCGGGGAAACTGCTTGGTATACACTGTACTGCCTTCCAAACCCTTATATATAGTGACATATGGATACGATGCAAAGGGTAGGGGGGTAGGCTTCAACTCCTACGTTTTGGCCAAGAAAATATTTCTTGGCCAGAGTTTTGGAAAAATTGGGCAAAATCCTCCGACAATATAGGCTTTTCTCGGGCAAAAACAGCAAAGCTTTCCAGAAAAAATATCCCGTTCGCCTATCTGCAGTTCATAAACACCCTTTTTTGTTGTTACCGGAGTTGGCCAATCAATGTTATACGTAAGACAGTTCATGGTTTACTGCGTGACAGGCTGTGCGGAAATATTTTTGATCAGTCACATCTACTGGGACGCAGTGATAGAAAGTATAGATTCCGTTAGGTAGTTTCACGGCCGTGTCCGAGCTGTCAACTGTGACGCGATGGTGGTCAATATAGTGGGAGTCAATGCGCTCCTTAACACTCCTTAACAACCTCCCATAGAAAAGATCGATAGACCTCAAGTCCCGTTATATGATTTAAATATGAATTGAAGGGGCTCAAAGAAGATCATTAAATCAATAAGACCTGAAAAGCTTGGGAACTTGAAGAAGTTAAGATTGGTTTGTGTTGCGTTAAACGTGTGCAGTATTTTGTTATTTAATGCAAGGATAGTTTAGTAATATGCAACCAGAAAACTCCGTCCGTTGATTGCAGAAAACTTCAGTTACTGTTGTTACCATTGCTTTCAGCTGTCATCGAGAAAATGAGAAAAATCGGGATTGATAAGTATAATTCTTGAAGCAGGCATTGTGTAAATTATAATCACGCATAGTTGAGAATATTTTGTATCATGAGTCAAACTTTTTTCATCTGCAGATAAAAGCATATATCAAGGGAAGGCTCTATATTGCTTGAAATATCCTAAATGTAAATTTAACTTACTTTGTAAGACATACCATACCGGTATTGAGTACGTAAAGGATACGCAACGATTAAGGCTATCGTTTATGTCGTAATATCGGTAAGACAGGTTCTGAATGTTGAGTCAACACTCTATAAACATAGTCAGTAGGGGACACGAAACGCAATTTTGCAAACTTCTAGCTAACAGGGGTTAGATTCTTTTGAAATTTATAAAGCCTACCGTCATGTAGCAGTGTACATAGTCAAACAACAGTTAGCATACGAACACAATCAAACGTTAAATTACTCCCATTTCATAAATTAACGGATCCATTTTTTCAAGCCTGTATAGCATTTGCATTAAGTCTCCATACTCCCAATAGAAATGCTGTAGCCCAACTCAGTAGGCTCAGCAGTATATATCTCGTCATATGTATTTCATAAATGTTTAACTAAAAAGTCCAGATAGTTTTAGTTTATGAGATTCATTTTGACCAAATGATGTTTCATATCTTTGAGTACCGGTAATTAATGTCGTTGTGACAAATTTACCTTCGTGTATTTCAATATCAGTATATGACGTCATTGATAGTATCAGTTGAGGAATAATATTGCAGGAAGCTATCCAAAGTTTGGAATTCACTGGGACAAATAGGTAAAGGTGTAATACAGTGAAAGGCTAGGGGAGCCGTAGGGAGGGCCCTAATAGGAAGGGTTTTCCGGTTCAGGCTCCACTCGTTAAAGTTGTGGGCTTTTGAGGTTCTCATTTGCAAAATGGTATGGTTATATCTTTTGTTAGTTTTACGTTAATATTATGTAAATATTAGGTAAGAAAATTGTCTCTCCAGGGAAATAAGGTAGACCCGTTTTAATACTAATTGACGGGTTTCTTCAGTCTAGCTATAGGATACGTACGAGGACAAATGTTAACTGGGGAAGGAACATTGGAATCAGAGACTGTGCCCGGCCGTCTCTGGTCACCTCATACTGTACGTAGGCTATGATAATTTGATTGATCCCACTTGAATCTTTGCATAATTCCTCTATCGCGTTGTGATGAAAATTACATGTACTACGATCTTGTATAGCTGTCATTAAAATTGCCTTTGTTTTTTCTTACCCACAGGTGACAAATTGGAATATGTGCTTTGACTTTTTTTTAATGAATTATGCATTCCACAATTTGTTGTGCAATTCTCAATATCCGCTTTGCGCAATTCTTTTCCTTTTGCATGTCTCTGCTCGTGCTGCCCCTTTATTAGTGGTCTGTTCTCAATGATGCATTTATTTGTGTATAAGTTAATGTAACTTATTTTATAACTTATATATGAAAAAGTTATTTTTAAATCATGTAACAGTACAGCAGGGTTTCACGTTTGATGGTGAGTATACTCATCTTTCTTTATCTTGATTTGCAGTGGTGATGCCAGGATATCAAAAGTGGGGGAAAGTCGGGCAAGCAAAACTTTGGTGGGGCAAAATGTTCGTGCGCATTGTTGCTGCTCTAAAGAGTAGCCTTTGTGCAGGAACGGACGGGAGAGGGGAAAGGTCATGACTGGGCGAAGTTCCCCCGCTCTCCCATTCCCCCTGACAACACCACTGATATTATATCTTTGATTTATCACTTTTTCAAAGCTACGTTTTACTAAAAAATACTGAATACAGCGCGGCCTACATAGCCTTAAGGTGGGCTATGCCAAATGCAACATCCGGTATAATCAAGCATAGCCATGATAGGCCTATGTCATACAGTTTGATTTATTAAGACCAGCTTTTATGAAAACTGAATTATTTTCCGTTAAATAAAAGAAAATCCTAGGTTACATATTCTGTAATTATTAAAGATGGCATAGAAAATTGATATAGTAAATGGATGCTTGTTCCAAGGCAAATCAGTTGCCGATAAGGGGTATTGTGAGGAAAACTAATTGCACAACCGCGGCTAGGGTTGGCCCCAGGTGGGGAAAAAGAAATTTTCCAATTTCGTCCTGGAGCCATAGTGTGAAATATTCAGTCCCTGACGACGGCCAGTCGCCCTGACGATTTACTTCAGTGATTTTGCTCTTAATTTGGGCCGGGCAAATTTTTTATAACACAAAATTCTCATAAACAGCCAAAATTTTTCATATTTTCTTTAATGTTCGATAGCCCCAAATTTTCGATTTTTTTTTTCAACCGAAACTCAAACTTTTTGGCAACCCGTACGTCACCTGTCGGGCTTCGGGTTGCTAACACCCTCTCGAGCTGCCGGACAAATCCAGGCTGGAGCCACACGTAACTAACTGGCACTGGCAGCCCACAGTACTTGCAGGGACTATCGGGGCAGGTGGTGGCGGTGGGATGGGGTGAAGTTGTGGCAGTAGAACATGAACTGGGGTGACTTGGGAGAGTGGGCGTCGAACGTTCCTAATATTTCACGGCTATTGTGGCTTGGCTTGTCGATCGTTCGGTAATGAATATTTATGACGCGCATTATTGGTCGTCTATAGCAGGTCCGGGAAACAAGTGTATACATTTGTAATACCTGGATTACTGTAATAAGCAAATAAACACGATAATATTCGAACAACAGAAAATGACGACTTGATAACGTTCATTAAAGACACTTATTTGGAAAAGTATATTGGAACTACAAGACTATACTGGAATGTCCGGAATGTGTTTTGGAAATTTCTTGCGTGATTTTTCTAGTCACAAAGAAGGCATCCAGGTCAACATTTCATTTGCGGAACTAGTACCAAAGAATCCTTACCAATGGTAAATTTAGTAATAATGAACATGGTACATCATAGTTGATGCTTAGCATAGGCCCATGCTGGTTCAACTTCACCGTAGGCATAATGACAGTCCCTTGTTTGGAAATAGGCGGCGACTGTCAGTAATGGAAAGCGGAGTACATAAATTCCTATCATATACCATTTGGTCAAAGGATGAAGTTACATATGTATGTAGGCTAGGCCTTAGCCTAGTTATTAATTAGGTACAACTATAGAATACCCCGCCTCAGTGATATTTACTGGTCATCCGGATTCCTAGTCCTAGTCCCACTTGGACTAGGACTAGGAATCCAGATGAAAATGGATTCCTAGTCAGGCAGCCACTTCCACTAAGACTAGGAATCCAGATGAAAATGGATTCCTAGTCAGGCTGCCACTTCAACTAGGACTAGGAATCCAGCTGAAAATGGATTCCTAGATAGGCAGCCACTTCGACTTGGACTAGGAATCCAGATGAAAATGGATTCCTAGACAGGCAGCCACTTGGACTAGGACTAGGAATCCAGCTGAAAATGCATTCCTTGTCAGGCTGCCACTTGGACTAGGACTAGGAATCCAGCTGAAAATGGATTCCTAGTCAGGCTGCCACTTGGACTAGGACTAGGAATCCAGCTGAAAATAGATTCCTAGACAGGCAGGCACTTTGACTAGGACTAGGAATCCAGATGAAAATGGATTCCTAGACAGGCAGCCACTTCCACTAGGACTAGGAATCCAGATGAAAATGGATTCCTAGACAGGCAGCCACTTCGACTAGGACTAGGAATCCAGATGAAAAGGGATTCCTAGACAGGCAGCCACTTCCACTAGGAATCCAGCTGAAAATGCATTCCTAGTCAGGCAGCCACTTCGACTAGGACTAGGAATCCAGATGAAAATGCATTCCTAGACAGGCAGCCACTGAGTTTTTGAAGCATTATGAATGACCTAACATATCATCACAGAGTGTCGTTCTCAAAAAAGAAAAAAGGAAATAACCTAGGCTACGTTTGAAGCACTCAAGCTAATCCTGAGCCACTGGGAATCCGTATCCATGGATTGGAAAAGTGCCTTCTGCTGAGGCGGGGTATTCTATAGTTGCTCCATTAATTAGGCCTACATGTAGCCCACATATACTGAGGCCAAGGGAATAAAAGTCATAGATTTTCATCCACTGCCCACATGTTCTCAAAGCTGCCCCTCAAAATTGTCATTATTTACAAAAAAACAAAAATAAATAAATCATGCTTTGTCCAAAAATGCATATTCACCAAGCAAATAAAATTTCCAAATCATTTCAGTTAGCGAAATCATGTTTAGGCCTATAAAATAACTGTCCATCTGAACCTTGTGTATTACAGTACTGTGAGCCATTGATCATGTTACGAATACTGTATGTACATCACTAGAGCTTCTTCAATTCACATTTGTTCAGTTTAATGGATAATGGCTATTCACATCATGCACTTAGATTTATAACACACATGTAACCAGCACATTTGGAGGGAGAATAAAAGTCTGTGCATACGCCTGAGCTTTGTAACTATGTAGGTCTAAATAATGACCAGTGACCAATAATAATGAAAAATAACTGCATGAGTTTTCAATATTTCCTGGACACAAATCCATGACTTCCATTCTCTTGGCCTGATAGTAATAGAGAACATCATCTTCAGTTGTGTTATAAATGCGTAAATGTTAAGTACTTTATCTTGTTACTTAAAAAGTTCATGCAGTTAGTTAGTGTTAGGGTACGGTCTCAGGTTATTAGTTTGTCAATTGATAAGGGTTAAGTTACGGTTTAGCAGTTATTGTGATTATGCAGTTTGTCTCATAGTACTATTGCGCTTTTGTTTGCCTTCTGTAGCTTATCCACCATGTGTGTGGACGCCATGTGGACCTGGGACTTGCAATGATGGTAATGGTCTACAGGACACCTACACCTGTGACTGCTTAGGAACTGGTTACACTGGTACACATTGTGATGAAGGTTAGTGACAGTAATTGGAGGAATGTGAATATTTTTTGTATTCTTAAATTTAAGCTTAGTGTACTTGACAAAGCAAAGATTATGCACTAATGTCATGGTTTTCTCCACACAGGTTTGAATTTGTGTACAGTACACCTGTAGTACATGATCATGTACAGTAGAAGTACTAAAGCTAGCCGTACACTACACGACTTAGCACACTGCAACCCAACTCGATTGTCGGGTCGCCAACAGTCGTGAGGTGTGCAAGAGTTTAAGACTGCGATTGGCAGTTTTAAGATCAGTTTTAAGTCGCGCCGACCTCAGGTGGTAAGAACCAACATGTTCATTCTTCCCGATTGAAGTCGGCGCGACTTAAAACTGGTCCTAAAACTTCCAGTCGCAGTCATAAACCCATGCACACTATACGACTGTTGGAGATCCGATGATCGAGTTGAGTTGCAGTGTGCAAAGTCATGTAGTGTACGGCTGGCTTAAGTCTTCCTGAGTCAGTCCTCTGTAACATCTATCTGATTTTATGTATTTATTCCCTCTCTGTACTGGATACATGGTAAAGAATCATTTTTGCATTGTGTAAGCAAGGTCTGTCTGATGCAATTATTACCAAAGAAACAAATTTTTTGATTATGGGAATGTTATGTAACTAGTACAGAACAATTAGAGCAATTTACCTCTAGATATAACAATGAATGCACAAAACTTTAGCTGTTTTAAACAAAGAAACACCACTCTGGCCAAGCAGTGTAATTACCAGTATGCTCCTGAATACTGTATATACAGTATATGGCAGTGCACTGCCATGATTGCACAATGCACGGTTGAAATGAAGGCAATTTTAGTTTGTAAATATCAAGGGCGGATCCAGAAATTGCTGTAAGTGGGGGCGGAAGAAGTGCACCCAAGGTGCACCACGAGCGCGAAGCGCGAGTACAATCGCGTGGGGTCCAGGGGCCCGCGTTAGGGCCCCTGGCGGGGTCCAGGGGCGGAGCCCCGGTGGGGGTCCAGGGGGCGAAGCCCCCGGAAGCTCTCGCAATATAAGACAATTTGAACAAAGAAAATTAGTTTAAAATGCCCCAAGAGTCGAGAAGAAATGAGCAGCAATCCCTTCAGTTTTACCTTTTAATGATCCGGGAGGCTCTTTGCAAGGCAGTGAGAGTGCTTTCCAGTCAATGGACAGAGTTTTACGATTATGAACAACCCAACTAAAGAGGAGGATGTTACTCGAATTTATACAAAAGTTATTTACAAAATCATATGAAAAATGCCAGTGTAGTGCAAAAATGAAAATTACAACTAATTTGACAGAGGAGATCAATTTTGTCAAAATAAAGCCTTCAAAAGGTTATAAAATTTGTATTAACACCCCTAAAGCGAGCTCTGACTTACGACTTTTGAGATAATAATTCAAGGACTATCAGTAAATTCTTTGAACGTGCTCCGTAGAATCATTCTCTCATGGAGACAGGTTGGCATATTTTTGGATCTAACTTAAGTAATTTACCTTAAAGACCCCCCTTTCGCCTCAAGTCAGCCAGCTAGGCCTATCTGCAGCTCTTGTCAGTCAGGCCCGTATCCCAGAATTCTGATAGGGGGCACCGGCACCGTATACGGGGAACTAAAGAAGATTATACGTTTGTAGTCAGTGGTGACGCCATATGATAATAGTTTGCGGAAACCACAGGGGGTCATACCTTGAGCCTACCAAAGATAGCTTAAAGTGAGCACATGCGCGCGAAGAGTGCGAAAATTTCGCTCCTCTGGTGGGAATTTTGCCTTCTTTTGCAATGCAGAGACGTGGAAGGTTGCCACCAGTGAAGGGAATACGGCTATGATCATGATTACGATGATAGTTCTTCAGCTCCGCAAGAGCAAGCGATGACGAGTACTTTGCGAACATAGAGGGGACCAAAGCAGGTACTGTCATAACTGTCATATGGCAGGCTTGGTGTGGTCCAGCATAATTTTGGATAGGATCCGTTGTGAAATTCCCCGAATGTCCGAGAAATTAACAAAATGGGAACACTAGTATGGAGCTTCAGCAGGAATGTGAAAGGCAGAACACACCAAGCTCTTCACAGTTCACAACTGAAATGGTCGTTATTGTATTTCACTTTGAACGAAATTTTGCATGAAGAGAAAGAGTAAATTTTTGAGTGAATTTATGGTACTAGTCAATTTAGTTTCAAGCCATATACCCATCTCGATACGAATGTTATTCAAGGTATTAGAATGCCACATGAAATCTCCTTGACGGTCCGACATCTAACTACCAGCATTCACCTAGCGTTGGCTAGAATAATTCACTGAAATTGTGGGTCTTATGATGTTCATTGGTGATACAACTTCGATTGTGATAAATGAACGCGAAGCGCCAAAATCTTGCAGGATAATGATTTACGATGGTAATACCTGCATGCAGACTCAACAAGGGGGTGGTTAAAGGATATGCCAAATGGGCCAGAAGCAACAGAATGCCCAAAGGAATGATCGATGCGGAACTCAAAATTTGGGAAGCGCGAAGCGCGCCAAAAAATCAGTGGGTTTTGTTGAAGAAAAATTGAAATAATTGGTTCTTACTGAGAAATTTTAGAACATTTGGGTTTCTATAGAAGAATCCGCTCCCTTTCTTATCATCCCAAGACAGTTCCAATTTCCCCAACTTAGGTACTCCTAGCCACTCCAAAAACTGTCATGAACCCTTCCTCTTGAGCAGACACAAACCTAGTTTTATTGCTTAAGACTATGTCCTGATGGGCATATAAGGCCAAATGTAATCAGAACACTCTCTGTGCATGCTGGGTAATGTAAGCTGCTCTGCATCTTTTGCCTTTGATGTCAATCAAAGAGCGCATTCACCAACTGAGAGTTTTGCTTTCTCAGAACCAGAAATGTTAGGGTGATGGGTGTCTGTGTGTAAGAGCAAAATCAAGACCCTGGGCGACTGGTCATGGGGAATTTCCTTTCCACGACCCCTGGTCTCAGCTTCGAGGCCCTGTGAGTTTCTTTCATGTATGATAGCATGTTTACCATGACTGTGAGTCTTATTTAAGAATCTTCAAAATTGCAAAAAAACTTGGGCCTCACTATACCCTATATGCCGGAAATGTACCACAAAATGTGTGAGTTAGATCTGATTTTGAAGTTTTTTTTTATTTTTTTTGCATTACATTTTTTTTAATTTTTTTCGGTTGGCCTAAGGGGGGGCGGTCGCCCCCCCGCCCCCCCTCTGGATCCGCCCTTGGTAAATATATCATTTGAAGCCATGGCATGACAGGTGTAGCTACAGTAGCCAAAAACCTGTGGTGAAACAGATCTACAGATCTACAAAACCTCCCAGAAAACACCATTCGGGCAAGAAAATTAAGCTTTTAATTTGTGACTTGCCAATAGTTTTGGAAGTACTTGGAATAGTTTTAAAGCATTATATTGCACTCTCATTCATTTAGTGAATCATTTTTACATTGTGATATGATGAAGTTCAGTCTTAAAGACAGACAGTCATCACCCCAAAGTATATTTTTAGTGTAGGGGTATGAAAATTCTCAGTTGGTGACTGCTCTTTGATTGACATCAAAGTTTGAAAATTTGAAAGATGCAGAGTAGCTCACATTCCAAACAAGGCAGGGAGAGTGCTTTTGTTACATTTTATAGCCTTGTATGCTCACCAGGACATGGCCTTAAGGAATAAAACAGGCTTATACCTGCACAAGGAGTAGCTTCATACAGTTATGGGAGGAGCTAGAAGTTGCATAGTTGGGAGAATTGGAGCTGTCTGGGATGATGAAAATTCCCCTTTAAGACAAAAGAGGTTTCTGTTTGTTTGGATCCAGTGGCTCCTATCATGTCAAACCTGGATACAGAACCAAACCCTCTTGTAACTTAATATTAATTCTGATGAGTCCTTATGGTGATTTTTTACGGTTGATTTTTTTTAAACAAACCTAACTCACTAAATACCTTACAGCAGTGTTTACACTAGCACCAAAAATCTGGGGGGATTTCCCCCCTTTCTTAATTTTTTGGGGATTTCCCACCCTTTCTTAATTTTTTGGTGGGGATTTTAAAAATAAGGGGGGGGGGACAGTTAAAATGTTAAAATATTTAAAAGTTTATTTGTTCTTCCGTATGTTGTTACGATATTATTATTACTTCGCCCGTTGAATCAACTTTGCAATGTCACGTACGAAAGGAAGAGGTTTGCTGAATCAGGCATCAGAACGATGTAATTTCTGAATGAAATTTTGTTGTTTTTACTGTTTTCCTTAAAATGTTTGCATTATTTCTGGTATTAATTGAATGTTTCTAGTGCTGCTTTACATTTTTTTCATTTCTTTGTATCAAACACATTGCAGGAATTTTCCCACAATGAATTATTTTTTAGCGGGAGTCTCAATTTTTTTGTGGGAATCCCTGTTGTACAGAGAAAAAGAGAAAGGGATTCAAAATTTAATTACAATGTGATTTCCTTCAACAGATATTGATGAATGTACTGAAGACACCCATGACTGCCCATCACCTGAAAGTTCATGTACCAACACAGTTGGGAGCTTCTTCTGTTACTGTAATGATGGTTGGAATGGTACTACAGGATATGACTGTGAGGGTAAGCATGAATATTTGTTTATTGTGTGTTCTCTGTCATCTTGAAACACCAAGTGGGTTTTTGTAAAAATAAATATAAATTTTAATGTCCTTCTGTATCTGATATGAATTAAAAGTGGAAAGTTTATGTTTTTGTATGGGCAGAGATTAGAAAATTAATTTTCAGGTAACAAAGGCAGAATTTACACTTCTTTACACTAAAGAAAATTACAAAATACATTTACAGTAGTAAACACTACTGATTGGCTCATTTGTTATGTTTTTATCTCCACTGAGGCTTTGGGCAGGCAGCTGAACTATCTTGGCAAATTATTTGCTTGCTACAAAGTAGCATTTATCCTCACCTGTAAACTAACTGACTGTTAGTGTCGTGTCCAATTCCTTGCAGTGTCCATGGCTATCCTAGATACATGTGCTGTGGTAGATAAAATATGTACTAGAGCAAAGTTTAGACATGCAATATATTGCATTCCTTGTACTTCAGTATCTGACAAGTAGCTATTGCTTTCTTGGTCCAAAATTTCCATGCAAAGATAGACATGAGGGGGAAATTGTAAGACGTGCATTAACCCCTAGCCACCATCTTGTAATAGAAACAATATGTTTGATTACCAATGGCTCATTTGTTAGTTATGTTTTCATCTCCGTTGAGGCTTTGGACAGACAGCTGAACTACATAGGCAGATAAGAAACTACCAGCAGAAAACCTTGCAAGTGATTTTCAATTTCAAAGCTCCTTTTACTTCATATTTTTCCAAATTCTTTGTGAAATTGTTTGTTTTGGCAATAAAATGAAAAGTCTTCTAAAAATTTGGTAGTTTTTAATAAAAAACTTTGTGAAGTGTTGGTCCCCCACCCCTCCTCCCCCATTATTGTTTTTTATGAATAATTTAAACTACCCTTTTACAAAATGCTCCGAACATAAAGAGTAATTATTTCTCATCATTAGGCAGACTATTTTTTTAATTTTTACTTAATCATGTGGGATTGAGAGAACAGTAGTGCACTCCTCCTACTTATGAGGGCTTACAGTATCTGAAGCCATACAATGAATCTATCCAAGAAGTGGTTATGTTTATAAAATACTTTCCATCCATTGTTTCTTTTAAGAGGTAAGAAAAGGGAAAGTGAGGGGAGGGAGAATTTTATCTTCAGAATTATGAGGCATGGGACAGCTTCAGCCTTGACACGGCAGGTACAAAAAGCAAAGTTAGATAGGTACAGTAGCTGGTCCACACCAAGGTGCCTCATTCTGGAGTGCATCTGAGTTTGGCAACTGGACTACAGATTTTGATTGCAAACTGTGCCAAGTGGGGGTAAGCCATAGTACATGGAGAAATACCCACTTCTTTTGAGCAGGATTCCAACCTGCAACATACTTCCAAACACATGGTGCATAACAGCATACATGATTCTACCAATCAAATACTTGTTGTCTTATACAAAATCATTTGATTATTTGTATACTTTATTTGCAGATATTGATGAGTGCATCAGCTCAGCAGACAACAATTGCCATATCAATGCTACCTGCACAAATACTGCTGGCTCTTTCACATGTGCATGTGATACTGGCTTCTCAGGGGATGGAGTCACTTGCTCAGGTGAGAAAATTGATGGGATTTTTGGGGTAAAGGTAGCACTCTAAAAACTTTTACTCCCATTGAAGTACAAACTGCTGTTTGGTCCATTTGTGGCCCCTCAGTTCATGTAGTTTACAAAGGTACAAGCTATATCTCTTATGATAGCTCACAAGGAGGCCTTTTACACTGTTTTCAAATTTGTGTACCATGATTCTTAAAATTTTGGGCTAGGAGACATTCATTATTTTTGTCTTTTTCCCAAACATGGCAAGTATGCTTGTGAAAATTTTCCTTGGCTTTCATTTTACACAGTGTTAGGAGAAATTGCTTGAAAGGAATTTTCTTTTATGAGTTACTTAAAAAGTGAGATATGTGTTTAGTATCTATATCTAATTGTGTTGGAATTCATTTTACAGACATTAATGAATGTTCAGCTGGTACAGATGATTGTGATAGCACAACAGAGTATTGTGTTAACAATATTGGATCATTTACTTGTCCTTGTCAGTCGGGCTATGAGAAAGACATGTCTGGTGACTGCCAAGGTAAACCTTTTTCAGTTTTAGTTTTGTTTTTACCAACCTCATTTCATTCAGACAATCAGACTTCAAAAGTTGTTATATGTAAGCAAAATATGAAGAAACTTTAGTAGTACACAAAACACCACAAAAGTAGTATTGCATCTTAATTCAAATAAACTATTCAGGTTTAGGGGAATTCAAAGAAGTTTAGTTGCCCCAAACAAGCAATCAGACAAGAGAGCTAGGAAACAGCATCTGGAAGGATTGATCACACACACACACATGCATGCAAACACACACACAAAACAAGGAGGCAATCCATAGGGTTGTATTTAAGACTGTTGTGTTTAAGTTGTATTTAGGACCTTTGACCTATGACATCATCAGTAATGCACGCTTAGTAAGATATTACATGGTCAGGAAGGTGAGTTTGAACTTGATTAAAACAGGGGGTTGTTATATGGATGGAGATATATTGAAAAAATTAATATAAGTTAATACTTAAAGACCCACTAAATAGAGGGGGGATTATCAACGAAAGTCGTTTATTTGCTGCAGGGGGATTCCTTTCCTTTGTTTGGTAGTTCCAATTTGATATCATGTACCTAGCAACATCATTTAAGTCATGTAATCCTTTTACAAGTGGCAGGGGCAGAACAATACTTTGATGTGTAGGTTTGCCCCACCAGCACAGTTTAGAGGAAGTGATATTAAACTTAAAAGGACTGTTTAACTGAAATGAAGGAATACAGTTAGTCCCTTCCTTTACAAGATACCGTACCACATGCAAATGAGTTGACAATGTGGAAGTCTAACTTTTGTTACAACAATATGAAAAGTTTCTGGAAGTTTCCTGAAATAACCAGATATAGACTCTTGTTTATAAAACCTTACTGATGTACTGCCACGTGCATCACCAAGCGTCAAAAGGTGTAACAATTTTTATTTCCCTGACAACTGGCAATGTTGTGGCAGTGAAGGAAACCCTCCCAGTCTTACTGTAGATGTAGCAGACGACAAATCCCCTTTATATTAACTTCCTAATCCAGTGTAAGTCTTATAGAAATTTCAAGAAAGATGCAAATGATGGATTTAATACTGAGTGACCTTGGCAGTACCTACCTCACCTCAAAAGGGATGTATCTCCATCCAAATAACAACTCCCTGATTAAACTTTATGGTTCAGGAGCTTAGGACAGTATTTCTTGAAAAATGTGGGCCAATTTCACTTTGACCTATATTTGAGTTTTGATTTGAACCCTTAACAACCAAAAAACTATTTTAATGTTTGTCTCATTATTCTTTATGTATTTTGTGCTTAATCTCTTTCCAACAAACTGATTAGAAAATAAAAATTGACCATTGACCTCTGACCCTTGATCTATATGCGACCATCAGTTATATGTGTTCTAGTTTTTACGGTTAGGTATCAAACCACCAAGTTTGAACTTACATTAAGTCTTGGTTAAGGAGGAGGCTGTGACACAACCTTTGCTCACACACACACAGAGACACACATACACTCGGATATATTTTCACATTTCTGATATTAGGTGAAATACAATGTCTTATCTCTGTACATATAACATGTATGGTAATTTGATCAAAGGCTATAATACAGAGATACATGCATTCCTCCTAAGCCATTAATGACATTGTTGCTTAAAATGAGAATTGAAGATAATGAAGCCATCTTAAGTACTGTTACTTAATATAAAGAAATGCAGTGAGTGCAGGAAATCAAGGCATTCTTTAAGCCTAAAATTATAAAAATTTGTATAGCATTTGTTGTTAAATTAATATCATTGGTCCACTATCCCATTTACATAGTTAGTTGCTAAAATGTAAAATGTAATTTGTTTACTTAACTTAAAATAGTGGATGACTCAATAGTTTAGCATGTCCTTCTGGTAAAACTCATATTTCCTACATTTTTTTCCCTTTAAAAAAGATGTAAGTATCACTTGTATTAAAAAGTAAAACTTGTCTTTGAAATGAGGTGTACTGTATGTTTGAGAAGAGGGCTCGTGTGGTCAAGTCATTCTTAAAAATTGACCCCAATTGGCAACAAGGTAAAGTAATTGGAGGCCAAGTGTGACATCACAAGTTATTTTGCAACATACCTGACATTTTAAGTCAGTATCCTGTTCACATACTGAAGTTACAAGAAATGTGTGTCAATTAGTTCCAAATCCTCAGTTTTCACATGTGTCTGCCATGGGTAATCACAGGTATTTTGTGTGAAAACCTGAGTTTCGCTTGACATTGACACAGGTTGGCAAGTTGCCACACTTTGACACAGTTTTACATGCAAAAAGTGTGGCAGTTAAAACCACTATTAACAAAGAACTCTGAGCCAAAACCTGTGGCATGAAATTGAAGGCAAGAAAGGTGTATCAGCCTGTGTCAAACCTGGGTTCAGGGGGTTCCAAATACTCAAGTTTGCCACTGGAGAACATGTGTGATTTCTTTGTTTTTCACGTGTGATCTTGGGTGTTTATGGGCACAACTCGAAACACGTTTTTTTGTAAAGGCTAGCGGAACCTATGGAATTGTTTTGTCACCCTTTGTAGAATAACTTTTTTTTTGTACACTTATGCTTATGGTAGACTTGGACCGTTGACACTAACCACTCCTCATATTTAAATGAATGTTTTATTCGTTTTCACAGATATTGATGAATGCACACTTGGCACTGACGACTGTGAGAGCCTTGCCACCTGTGGAAATACAGCTGGGTCTTACACCTGTACATGTCAGTCAGGTTACCAAGGAGATGGCACAAACTCAGGAACAGGTTGCTCAGGTGAGTAATAAAGTCGTTCTGTAGTAAGTGAAGCAAATTGCGAACTTTTTTTATCAGAAGCTGGGAAATAATGTAGTAACATGAAATGGATTGTACGTTTGTATCCTGCATTTAAGTGCCAAATTACTATAGGAAAGCATTTTTTTAAATCATGAATGAAATTTGTTGCAGGAATTTTCTTTTGTGCAAAGTTTGTTGTAACTGTAATAAAATACTTAAACTTTAACATTTATATATCAACTTTGGGAATCTTTTCATGTATTTTATGTTGAAAATTGAAATATTTGTATCAAAATCAGGAAATTCTATGGGTGCTTGTGATTTTAAAAAGAAGTCCAGTTTTGAGAAAGAAAATTTCAATACTTACTTGTAGTCTCTGTATAATAAATTAATTTTAGGGGTATTTTACCCTGCCAGAGCATGTAGTTCATTGTCTCTTCCTTCCCCCCCCCCCCCAAAAAAAAACAAGCATCTCAGACTTTGCTGCATAGTAACTTGATTTAAAATGGTACTTTGTGCCCAGGATTCTAAGACAAACAAAAAAAGTGACAGCAATTGAAATTTACTTCCCTTTAAAAGCTGAGTTTTATCAGTGCTTTGTTTTTTATGTTTGTGAACAATTTGAGGCTTTTTTAAATAAGGAGTTGGTTCAATTCCTTCTCACCATACACCAGTTTTCTGTTCTTGTTAGTCTGGACAGGTCATTTAAATTTTCTAATGATTCATGTCTGATGGTTATTCAGTTGTTCTATGGTGCTTGTGGGTGTTTGTTGCATTTCTTATATGCACTCAAATGTATTGGCATAGCTAAGGAAGGGGTGGGGCAGCTTGGGGGTACAAGACTGCCAAAAAAGTATCCCCTCCAGAAGCCCCTTACAGGAAGATTCAGCAGTGAAAAAAATATACTGATTCCACATTAAAAACCCCCACCCCCGGACTCTGGTACAGCCCCACAGTAGCCGACATGAAAGATTTTCTGGCTATGCAAGTATTGATATGAACTGAATTGTTATATGTTACCCCTCGTTCAGGCTGTGAACAATACCTGCAGGCAGCTTTGGTCAAATATTTTGTTAAACTTTGTCACACATTTGTTGTATTCTGCACTAGATATCGATGAGTGTTCCACCAATACCGATGACTGTGATACTGTTACAACTACTTGTAGCAATACTGTTGGATCTTTCACGTGTGATTGTAAATCTGGGTATGAAGATAACGGGAATGGTGGCTGCGACGGTAAGTTTTTGTTTATACAATGTTTTAACCATGTGGCAATATTTTCTACTGAATAGTTAAATTTGTACAAAATAGCCTCTTATCTAATCTTTTGTAAGCAACATTTTATTCTAAAATGTCATTTAAGATACATTTAAGGGAAATAAGAAACCATTGTGTAAAACATAGCTTACATTACAAAATACAATGTTGGGGTGATTGTTGGTGCTTTTGAAGGAGTTACTTGTACTAACTTGTTACATACTGTAGCTGTATGCAACCAGCTAGACTCCCAGTTTGCTTATACATGCTTGTGATTCTCGGTTTGGGTTGTGCTTACTCTTCCCACCACCACTTCATTCATAGTCTTGAAAACTAAATGTCTTTTATCAGTTAAATTCACTTCATCACTTTCCTGGTGCATTTAATAAGCTTAAGTTGTAATTTTTGCTATTGAAGCATTGAACTGAAATGGCTGTTAGCACTACTGTACCATTAAAGTGCTGCCCAAAATCTGTTAAGGATTGCATTGGCAAGAGAATCTTTTGAGGTAAAAATGTGCTAGTTATCTTTGAAACAACACTTGGAATATCTGGAGTAGTCAGTATGTCAACTAAATGCCTGATTCTAAATGCACTTGAAAATTCAAATGAGAGGTGGATTTCCAAATCAAAAGTACTGCTTAGGTATAAATACTTATGTCACATATCTATATGATTATGCACATTCAAATGAACAAGATGCTTGCTTTATAGTGAATTAAGCCCATTGTTACTTGAACACAAAGGAGGTGCTTTATTTGAAATTTAACAGATTGGCAAGCAATTTGCTCTTCTGAGGAATATAAGGACAGCTGGTATTACTTATCTGTGGCAACAAACAAGTATAGTGGATGTTAGCATCACATCTGTCTTGAAAATTAATTTCGAAATGAAGAGGGTGTAACTTCTAGCCTGAACTCTGAAAAAGTGAACAAGATGTTTATTTTGAACATTATGTAAATCCTCACATACTGATACAATAATCAACACCATCTGTTTGTATGATTATGCATTTTATATCTTACTTTTTAAAGTGAAATATTTTGTTAGTGCAGGTCTTCAAAATTTTCATGCCTTTAAAACCTTATTTATAGGTACAGAATGATAGACAATTTAGGTATCTAGGAAACTTAATTTTTGTTATTACTGACTCTTTGAGAGAGAGAAATTCACCACTTTGTAGCTCATGAATAGCATGTTCAATGAAACTTTCTTGATGCAAGTTTCATAATTCTTGCAGTATGGAATATTTTGGGGAAGTATTAAAAGCCGTAGCCAGAGTTTAGTTGTGAGATTGAATCTTTTGTTAATTAACGTGATAAAGCTATTTTCTGTCTGTGTCAAATTGATGAAATGAAAAAATAATGTATTGTTTAATCAGGCACCATGTCAAAATAATTAAGCTGCAGCTGCCTCAGCTTAGCTGCAGGAGCTGCAGCCATGCTTTGTTTGATTACAGTAGCAGCTTTAAATTGATCTTGCTATTGTAATGTGTGTAGGAACAAACCATGGCTGCAGCTGCTGCAGCATGGATGAGGCAACTGCAGCCTGAAGTTTTGACATGATGCCTCTAACAGTAAAGCATATGTTCAATATGCAAAATACAAAAACACAAACTAGGAATGATTTAAGCAATCTGGAAGTTGTTTTGCAATTTTTTGTCAAGTCTTGAAAGTCTGAATGTGCATTTTATCCAGACATTGATGAGTGTACAGAAGGAACGGACAATTGTTTGGATTCATCTTCCAATGGCCGGTGCATCAATTATGGTGGAGGTTTCACATGCCAATGCCTGACTGGTTACTCTGGTAATGGAATCTCAGCATGCAATGGTGAGTCCTTATATGGAAAAGTATTCATAAGATTGAATATGGCCAGCTTGGTAGTGGGTCTAGCATTTGAATCAATGAATAGCAGCTGGTAGGCTCAGGGTTTGATTATGCAAAGGTGGTTGATCAATCATTTAGTGAAAATCTCTGGTTGAGGTGAAGACACCAATCCATAGGCCCTTCATGGTTTCTCACTCACTTGTTTGTGGCCAGGTAGAGCCCACAAAAGAAATGCCCTTGAGACCTGAAGTATAAAGTATAAAAGGAAATAGTCAGAAACTGCATAAAATTGTCACCTTTCAGTTTTCTAACCTTTTAGTTTTGGGATAAACCCACTTTAATACTGTACAACATGAGATTGACATTTGGAAATGTTAAAGCCCTTTTTGGAAGTTGGTATGACCTGGGATGGATATTGAATAGTTGAATTTTAGTCAGAACCATGTCTGATTAAGAATTTTGCCAATGTCAGTACAATTTCAAATGGATTTGCAAAATGCAAACACAGTGGGCATTGGTTTGACATAGATGTGAAAATGACGTTGAACTGAGTGCACAATGTTTACTGGGATAGAGCTCCACGTACATTGTGTGTGGATTCAACTCTGTACATATGAAGAAAATGAACAATGGCTCCTGGCTACTAAAATAAAAAAATTGAATCCCAGCCATCTTAAGCTGGAAATCTCCTAAGTGACATCACCTCAATACACTCCGAGAAGAAAACCTTTCGCATACAGTGACAACAAAGGAGAACCCTAATTGACTTAATAACATTAACGTTGCCTCCCTAGTTGCAAAGAATTTTACTGATGCACATGTACTTGTGATCATGAATGACGTCTGGTAGTTAAATTTTGCTGTCTTTTGGGATTTTACACTCTAATGATTAAAGTATGATTCTCTAAAATTACTTTAGGCAACAAATAGTGCAAAATGTCACTCACCACAAGCTAGCAGAAAAAATGAAATAGTTGTATGGACAAGAAAATGATCACCAATGTAATCAAAATTGATGAAATGTACAGGGTTGTGTGGAGTGCTATTATTATATAATTTTACCTCATACCTGACATTTAAACCTCTATGGGTGCTCAGTCTACTTTTATCCCCACCTCCAATTTAAAAAGTAACTTAAGCACATCCCAGACAAAGGTCAACTTATCTGCTGATTACACTACTGTGTGTATTTGCTGCGCAACTTCCCTGTGCAAAATAATGCTGCCAAATAAGTTGGCAAGAGCAGGTTATTTCCATCATTAGGCTTGCTGAAGGAGTTGCAATTGGCTCCCAGTGCTTTACAGAAATCGATTTAAAGTGTACCTAAAGTCTAAAATTTCAAAAATATACATTACAAAGCTTGAAAAATGCATCCAGGTGGTCCAACTCCCATCTTCACAGGACATTCCTGCTCTGAGATATAAAATGTTGAAGCTTACTCACTCAATTTGAAATGGTAGATTGCACAATAATTTGTGATGTCATTCTTGTGCTACTCAAATTACAGTCTTTGTTTTTCTTTGTTTTTTCGAAAGCCACTGCACCTTGTGCCAAAATGTGATCACTGTCTTACTGTTAGAGGGTGACTTGGCTATAAAAGCCCTCTCCCTACAACATGCTATGCAAGGGAACGGTAAATGTTTCAAGGTCACATAGGCATACTAATTTCATAAGGAAACAAAAGCAGGTAATGTGACATGATGGCCAATGCAGCCCATTAAAGATTGGTCCTGAGATTCATTGAGGGTGTAATAATTTAACACTTGATAGTAAACTAACTAGCAAAAGTGCTGCCAGTAGTAGGATTTACCCTTGAGTGCACACAAATAATTGCACCCAGCCATGTGTCATTGTAGACATACTGACCAAGTGTACAAGCTATTTATAGTGCATTATATGCTATTGTGGACATTTGTAGTACACCTTCTTTGGAAGTCAACTGGTGGTTATCTGAGAACCAATTTGTGTAGTCGAGCGTTCAATGAGGCTAATGTTACAAACTCGGGTAGATATTTAATCTCCCCTGTTTTTAGCCAAAAACAGGGGTATCGGGTGAAATTCCTTATGGGCTTAGGAGATCGTAATGAGTTGTACAAGAAGGGCATCACAAATTATTGCGCAATCGACTTTTTCAAATTAAGTGAATAAATTTCAACATTTTGTATCTCAGCAATGAAATAAGGTATGAAGATGGGAGTTGGTTGAATGGAATTCATTTTCCAACCTCTAAAATGTATATTCTTGTAATTCTAGACTTTAGGTCTACTTTAAGATTCTGCTTCTTGTGTATAAAGCCCTACATCACATGACACCACTTTACCTCTCCCATATGTTCCACTTCAGGAAAACCAGATATGAACTAAGATCTGAGACCACTCTCACTCTGGTTGTTCTAGTAGGGCAGATAAATGCATTTTTTTGGTAAAATCGTTCACAAGTGGAAAGAAGCACCAAAATTTGCATACATGCTCCTTAGGGATCGCTCTTGTGAAAAAACCCGTTAGCCACTCAAAATTCAAAATGGCGGCCGATTTTCCAAAATGGCCGCCATTTTCCGTTTGTAAATACTATTTCAGACACAATTTTGTGCAGAAAATATTCCTAAAAATATTTTTGAAGGATCTAATCTTAAAATTCGGTCAAGTTTTTAACAAAACTTCCAATATTAATTTTTGGGACTGTTTTGGCCGGACTCAGGTCAGTCAAGATGGCGGAAAAGCAAAAGGGCCGCCAAAATGAATGAAATATTTCCAAAAATTGTATAAAAAACTGTAAATTTCCAAAATCCCAATCCATAATGGTGTAAATTAAGATATTACAATTAAGACTGCGTTTTACAATCCTTGGTGCAAGAGTACTTGCCAGCCAGCCAATATGGCGGAAAATCGCCGAAAGAGTAAACACAATAAAGTAAAAACTCCCCCTCCATAAGAAAAATTGAAAAAATATACAAAAAATTCACAAAAAATAATAATTAAAAATATATTTCAATTGAAAATTCTAAATATCGTTATTCAGTGTTGCTAATAAAATTCAAAGCATGGTTTCTGATAGGTAATGCAAGACCTCAGTCCAACAAAGATGGCGGAAACAACAAAATGGCAGCCAATATAACTATCATAATGTGTAAAAATAATGAGAAATAATCATTAAAAATACTTTCGACAAAGTTTCCCTTAACATCTGGCCATATTTCATGACAAATAATCTAAAATGATCTTTAAAATGTTTCTTTTGGATTCAGATCAACCAATATGGTGGAAAAGCAAAATGGCTGCCAATGCAATAGTTATGTCAATATATTATAATAATAGGAAAAATAATTATTAAAAAATACTTTATACACAGGTAAACCTAATTTGTGCCCATATTCTATTGCAAATATTCTTAAGGTATTTTTCTGGACATTTTTGGTAGGATCCGGGACAATCAAGATGGCGGAAATAGCAAAATGGCTGCTAATGTTAAAATTTCAATAAATCAAAATAATAGGGAAAATAATCCTAAAAAATATATTTGTGATAATTGCTCTTTATATTTGGCCATATTTCGAGCCAAATATATCAAACATATTTTTCAAAACATTTTGTTGGAACTCTGTTCAACCAAGATGGCGCAAGAAGCAGAATGACCGCCACTTTTAATATAAAAATATTAAATAATAATATAAAATATTTTTAACACATTTAAACCTAAAGTCTAGCCATGATCTGTAATAAATATTCAAAAAGTATTTTTCTGGACATGTTTTACAGGTTCCAGGCCAACCAAGATGGCGGAAATAGCAAAATGGCCGCTAATATAGTTATCTTAATTATAACTATCCTAATTGTATGAGTTGCCATTTTGCTATTTCCGCCATCTTGGTTGACCTGGATCCTGCAAAATATGTCCAGAAAAATACTTTCTTAATATTTATTACAGAATATGGACTGACTTTAGGTTTTAATGTGTTGAAAATATTTTTAAGGATTATTTTCTTTATTATTATGCTATATTGTATCTATACCAATGGGCGGCCATTTTGCATTTTCCGCCATCTTTGTTGACATGAATTGCAACAAAAATGTTCTACAAAATGGTTTTATATTATTTGGCATAAAATATGGCCATATATTAAAAGCAAGTGTGACAAACATATTTTTCATAAGTATTTTTATCATTATTTCAATGTACTGTAACTATGTAATAGTTATATGGAAGGCCATTTTGTTAGTTTTGCCACCTTGGTTTACCAGGAACCTGTAAAACATATCCAGAAAAAACTTTCTGAATATTTATTGAAGATTATGGCCAAAATTTAGGTTTAAATGTGGTAAAAAGACATTTTACAGATTATTTTCCTTATTAATATAAAATATTGTAATTATACCACGTGGTGGCAAGTTTGCTTCTTCCGCCATCTTGGTTGACTTGAATTCCAACAAAAATATTTTAAAAAATATTTTTGATATATTTGGCTCAAAATGTGTAAAGAACAACAAAATGTATAAAGAACAACTGTCACAAATATATTTTTAAGGATTATTTTCTGTATTATTATAATTTAATGAAATTTTAACATTAGTGGCCATTTTGCTAATACTGTCATCTTGATTGACCCAGATCCTGCAAAAAATGTCCAGAAAAATACCTTTTTGAATATTTACAATATAATATGGGCACAGATTAGATTAACCTGTGTATGAAGTATTTTTTAATAATTATTTTTCCTATTATTATAATTCATTGACATAATTATTACATTGGGGGCTATTTTGCTTTTTCCAGCATATTGGTTGACCTGAATCCAAAAGAAGTATTTCAAAAAGTCTTTTGCATTATTTGTCATGAAACATGGCCAGATATTAAGGGCAACTGTATCAAAAGTATTTTAAATGATTATTTCTCATATTATTTTTATACATTATGATCGTTATATTAGCGGCCATTTTTTTATTTCCACCATCTTGGTTAGTTAAAAGTCCAGTATTATGTATAACATATCAAAAATCATGCTTTGAATTTTATTTACAATCTGCTGTAAAGATATTTAGGGTTTTCATTCGAAATACATTTTTAACGACTATTTTCTGAGTTTTTGCATTTTTTGTTATTATTTTCTTATTTTTGGTGCTTTTGGTTCTTCTGTGCTTTTCTGCCATATTGGCTGTCAAGAACTCTTGTGCCAAGGATTGCAAAATTTAGTCTTAGTCATAAAACATCAATTCACACCATTTTGATTGGGGATTTGGAAATTAACAATGTTTTTAGCCAATTTTTGGACATATTTCGTTCAATTTGGCAGCCATTTGCTTTTCTGACATCTTGGTTGACCTGAATCCCGCCCTAACAAGGTTTCTACTTTTTTAAATTTGAGTTTTCTGTAGTCTAAAACCTATTATTTGACACCAGAGTTATTAAAATCAACCTGGGAAGTGAAAATCTATGGCAAACTATATTATTCTTTGGCCAAAATGGCGGCCATCTTGAAAAATGGCGGCCATTTTGAAATTCACATGGCTAACGGTATTTTTCAAAAGACAGACCCAAGAGGTACAATCTTTCAAATTTTGGTGCTTCTTTCTGGAAGTGAATGATTTTTCCACTTATCTGCCCTACTATTCCCAGATACTACAGGTTCATGTTTGGTGAGAGAGCTCTTGCTGTCCAAGGTTCTAAGTTATGGAATGATTTGCAGCTTTTTCAGTTATTAGTCAGCAGGCTCTCTGGAACACTTTCAGAGCTAATTTATTTTAATATTACATTTAAAAGGAGGGTAAGACATGGTTAGCAAAGATTGCTATTAAATCTCCCTCAAGACCCTCATATAAATGCAGTGAGTGTACAGAATGTAAAAAACGGTAAAAGAATGGAAACAAAATGAACAAAAATTTAACTCTTTAGTTGTGCCTTCAATAGTATATGATCCTCTAACTTTGTGTATGGATTTTTTTTTTTTTTGCTTTTTTTCGTTTTGTTTTTTTGTTTTTTTTTTGCTTTTTTTTTTTTTTGCTTTTTCACTTTCTCTTTTGTAAATCACTTTAGAATAATTATTCTAAATAGTGCACCATATAAGTTTCATGAACTCCAACTTAATTTGAGCTCTCTGTTCAGTATTTTTTACCACATTTTGTCCCACATCAGTCAAATTTCAGTCTCCAAGTGTGAATACAGTTTCCCTCAAACCTAAAGTGCAGTTGGGGTGACGAGTGTCTGCCTTTAAAAGTTACTCTCTCAGTCGCTGGGTTAAATGTCGTATGACACCTTTCCCTTCATAAGTCAAAGGTGGTGTTGGCTAAGTTGATCATCCCTGTGCATTTTATGTTACTATGGTAACTTTCTCTTTGTTCCACCCAGACATGAATGAATGCAGTCTAGGTACAGATCTGTGCCATAACAAAGCTACCTGTACCAATACTGTTGGAAGTTACACCTGTGCTTGTAAAACTGGTTACTCTGGAAATGGGAGATCATGCAGTGGTGAGTACCATAGGTGTAGAATTGCTTCAAACCTGGGTGAGTAGAGATGGGGGGGGGGAGAAATGTTTATGGTGAAGAGTACAGAACACTGAAGTATGGTGGTGAAATATTATGACATGCCTGTAATGACATGACCAGTTTTGCATGAGGCAAGCCTTTAAAAGTCAACTAGGCATTATGGAAATATGTTCAGAAGATGGTTATTGTATTAAATGTAGGACAGCACTGCCATCTTACCCACTAATCATATTTACAACTTGGCCCAATGCTTCCCAGGCTCCTTTGTGTAGATGTGAAGTGAAACTCATGCCTCATCCCTCATAACTATGTCTTAAAAGAAGAAGAAGAAGTCAGATAATAGCTATGGAAATTTCTAGAGTGGTGTCACTTACCGTGTCATGGAATATTATTTTCAATCCCCACTCTTGGGAAAATTGTGACATTTTGTAATAATCATAAAGTCATGGAACTGTGATGGGACATTGTCAATGCTATGTGTAACTTCTTTTAAATGCATGTACATGAATTTTATTACACCAGATTTTCATTTTTTGGTGAAGTTGATCATGGATTTTGCATAATTTGATTATGAAAAGGTCACGAAAATGTCATAGAATTTGTATTTTCATTTAATAAAAAGCACAGGAACCTTGTTTATGACTGATATCAAAGGACATTATACCTCTAAAATTATTCTGTATAATTTGGACTTTTGCATTTACATTTTACAAGTGGATAAAATTCTAGTAAATTGTTATACTTTTTGTTATCATCTAGGAACATTGTTACATGTGATGCTACTTCTTTGTCCTTTGACTGAGAGTAACGTGGTTTGAGAGATTTAGGTCTTGTTTGTGAGTCTTTTATCCTTAAGTTTTGTCTGTTTAGGGTATTATAAGGTAAAACTCAAAATGCTGTTAAGGATGAAATTGCCACTTTTTTGATTCAGTTCTTTTCCTAATGGTTATGTTTCTTCTCATTAGATGATGATGAATGCACTCTAGGGACAGATACCTGTATGGATACTATTGGGGTCTGTACCAACACAGCTGGTAGCTACACATGTTCCTGTACCACTGGTTACTCTGGAAATGGCATTGACACCTGCAATGGTAATTTTAAATGATACCATATGTTTGACAGTCTTGTTGTAAAAGCTTAAAATACTCTGTTAAATTTAGACTGGTGTCTATGACATAAGGGGCATTCAGCAACCTATGTTGACCAAGACTTAAGGAAATCCCAAGCTTCTGTAGCCACAACCCGTAGATGTCCCCAAGCCCCAACCCTAGCATCCCCCATCTTTTTGATATATTCCTGAGATTGTAAAAGGACTACATGAACAAAAAATGTGCACAGCTTATAAAATGCATAACAAATAAATTTCATTGAGCCATTACATAAAATAATCAAACAAACTTCAAAGGTTTTTCTTTTGAGGAGAATGTTATGGGAATGTTCTAGGGAGTAGACATAGCTCTTGAAATGTCCCAAGTAAGTGTTTCTCACCTCTTGGACTTGTTCTCCAGAAAAGATTTTGTCAATGTAACAGTGCAGTCCTGATGAACTTATGCAAGAATGTTATCAGAATAAGAAATTGGTTAACAAAAATACCACACTCATATCCTCTCTGTTCTGTCCAGTTTAGAGAAGAAAGTCACAAAATATTTTTTTGCCAGAATCTGAAGCAGTTATGCCACCCTCAGAGTTTTGTTCACGATGCAGACATTGGGGTTGTGACACGTTGGTTACAGAATGTCAAAACACAGGATGCTCAAGGTTTCATGAATATTCACATCTTCTTTTGTTTCATATTCAGATGATGATGAGTGTACTGATGGCAGTAATAACTGTCATCCCTTGCTTGGTATCTGTTCCAATACTGTTGGCAGTTTTGCTTGTTCCTGCATATCTGGTTACAGTGGAGATGGTGTAGTATGCGGCAGTAAGTACAGTTATTTTTTAGGCAATGTAACTTATCATGTGGATCACATGTTATTCAAACCTTGGAGTCAATTTGTAGTGGTAAGTAACTATAATCATTCTTGAAGGTGGTTGAATGCATTGCAAATTTGTCTTGTCAAGGACTTTTTACTCCAACATTTTATCTTCTCGATGAAAGCAAAATGCACATGTTGTCTAAACTAATTTAAATCTTGTGTTTATTTGATGTCTACTTCATGTTCGTTTTATGTCTGCTTCATGTCTCCTCTATGTCTACTTCATGTCTTTTTCTTGTCTACTTCATGTCTACTTCTTGTCTACCCCATGTCTTCTTGTCTACCCCATGTCTTCTTCATGTCTGCATTATGTCTAGTTCATATGTACTTTATGACTTCTTCTTGTCTGCTTCACTCCTGCTTCATGTCTACTTCATATCTACTTCATATATGCTTTATTTTTGCTTCATGTCTTCTTCATGCCTACTTCATGTCTACTTCATGTTCGTTTTATGTCTGCTTCATGTCTCCTCTATGTCTACTTCATGTCTTTTTCTTGTCTACTTCATGTCTACTTCTTGTACTTTATGACTTCTTCTTGTCTTCTTCATGTCTGCTTCATTCCTGCTTCATGTCTACTTCATATATGCTTTATTTCTGCTTCATGTCTTCTTCATGCCTACTCCATGTCTACTTCACATCAGCTTCATGTCTACTTTATTTCTACTTCATGTCTTCATGTCAGTTTCATGTCTACTTCATGACTGTGTCATGTCTGCTTCATGTCTACTTCATGTCTTCTTCATGCCTACTTCATGTCTACTTCACATCAGCTTCATGTCTACTTTATTTCTACGTCATGTCTTCTTCATGTCAGTTTCATGTCTACTTTATGTCTGTGTCATGTCTGCTTCATGTCTACTTCATGTCTTCTTCATGCCTACTTCATGTCAGCTTCATGTGCACTTCATGTCAGTTTCATGTCTGCCCCATGTCTGCTTCATGTTTACTTTATGTCTACTTCATATCTACTTTATATCTACTTCATGTCTACATGCAGTACTGTCTCATGTGTCTTCTACACAGATTTTGATGAATGTGCAGAGGGCTATGATGACTGTCATTCAACTCTTGGTGTATGTGTGGATACTGCAGGGTCCTATACATGTTACTGTGTTAATGGTTATGAAGGAGATGGCAGAACATGCACAGGTGAGTATGAAATTTTCAGTTAATAATATCCATAAACCCAGTTAATGATTGTCAGAAATAAACATACTGATTGGATGGCACAGTGGTCACTGAGCATTGATTCTCCAGCCAATATGCCAGAGGTATGCCAGAGGTAAAATCTCAGTTGGTTCATACCAAAGATTGTAAATAAAGAACCATTCTGTTGCCGTATGCTTGGAGATCAGCTTAAAGGAAGGGTTTAAGCAAAAAATAAACTTTTATATGTGAAAGAAGAACTAAATCTTTGCAAATTGGTGAAGCTTCCATTCAAATCGGGCTTGTAGTTCGCAAGATATCAGCAAATGAAGTTACTACATTTGTGACCCAAAGTGTGCTTTAGGCAAGTAGGTACTCATATCACTTCCTAACATTGATGAGAAATGCTTTGTTTCCTTTGTTTTTACAGTTGTTACAGTATGTTGACCTTGAACTTAATAGGGATAGGAGCTCCCCATGTAGAATTTGAAGTTTGTGTAATTCCAGTGCCTCTTGTGCATTCACAGGTTTCAAAAACATGGGATTATGGAGGAGAAAATTGGTTGTGAAGTCTAAAGAAAAACAAAAGATTGCTCATTAGTGTGAGGTTATGACATCATATGTTCTTACTACAAGTTTTCTTTATGCTAAAAATGTGACAACTGTAACAGCTAATATCGGATTTCAATGCAAATTTCACCAGGATGGTTAGAAAAAGTACCTCTAACATAACAAAACATGACTCGAGCTTAGACTCATCTTTTAAGAGAATGGGGCAGGATTAATATTAAGACTTTGCATGAGATTTTAATGATGAGTGCTTCAATGCCTCCAAGCTTGGTTGTATAGTCCCTGCTAGCTTGAAAATATTTAGGAATGAAACATGGAAGTAGGTATTTGTAAAGGTTTGAGACCATAGCTTTTATAAGAATGTTAAATGTTTAGTATTTTAGTATTATTGTAGTTATTGTAATGCAGTAAAATTTAGATATTGAAGTAATTCAGAACTGTAAGGCTCTGTTTAATGGGTATTCTCATTGTTCCTTGAAATAAAAACAGACATTCATTAAATTGGTATACAGCAAGGGAGCAATTACTGTAGGTTTGAAATACATCAATTTAGAGTTCTGTAGCAATCAGTCAAGCAATTTCACTTCTGTACAAGTTTGTGTCTCATCACTCTACCAGCAATAATGAGTGTGCAAATACACTGATATTCTGTCGTTGAGGACATAGGAACTTGCCATTGCCTGTTTAACATTTGTCTTTGTAGCCCAGACAAGATAATATTTGGATTTTACCCGTGCCATATATTTATTGAACCCACCTGCCCAAGTTTTGATTGGAAGGCAACCACCTTGTTTGGGTTTTCAGCTTGCACTAATAAAAAAAACCTAAACATCTTTGTTAAAAGATCATGGTGGTGATTGGGAAAATGCTGAAATCATTCAGTCTGTTGGTTTTCTCCCTTACAAAAAAACATGTGTCAATTGGTTCCAAATCATCAGGTTTTCTCACGTGTCTGCCATAGGTTTCACAGGTTTTTGCAGGGAAACCTGTGTTTTCCTGTGAAAATGGCACAGGTTTGCCAGTTACCACACTTTGCCACAGGTTAACCACAGGTTTGACATGCAAAATGCATGGCAATTAAAAATAACATTTACAAAGAATTGTAAGTCAAAACCTGTGGCTCAAAACTGAAAGCAAGAAAAGTTGTGTAAACCTGTGTCAAACCTGTGTCCAGAGGGTTCCAAAAACACAGGTTTGCCACCCAGGAACACGCGTGATTTCTTTTGTCTTTCACATGTGATCATGCGTGGTAACTGACACAGGTTGACACCGTTTTTGTAAGGGCTGCAAGGTTTGAATATAATTCTTGTCAGAACCCATTGTTATACCAAGGGATAAAGTAGTGTCAGAGAGTTGATAAGAAATAAAGTCTAATCAATGCTTGATATGATCAGCAATTACTTCATCTCACAGATCAGTTTTCCAAATTGGCAGTTCAAAGATTCACCTGTAGGCAGAACTTGAGTAACTATGTTTTTTTTGCAACTTTTTTAAAGCTAAATTCAAATTCGTTGACATGTTGGATTTACTATGCCACAAGTTGTGTTGCAAATCTACCTATTTCCTTTTTCCTCCCTTTGCTACAGTAAATTTGAAACTAGAAATTAGAAAAATTGTTCTTTTACATTTTTAGACATTGATGAGTGTGTCGAGAACCTTGACAACTGTCACGTTGATTTTGGGATTTGTACCAACAACAATGGAAGTTACTCATGCTCTTGTATGAATGGCTATGCTGGTAATGGTCGCAAGTGTACAGGTGAGGGAGTGCTTTATGCTTCATTTGAATTTCAGATATATTTCAATGTGCTGCAAAACTTTTAGAACTTTAAACATCTGTTTCAGAGGTGAAGGTATGCAAATGAAGTTGTTCACACACTAAAAACAACACAAAATGCTTGAAAATGGTTTTGTCACAACAACAGAAGGAAAAAGTGCTGTGAGAAGAAACTGCAAAAAACAGCAGAATACCAGATAGTTGAAAGAAAAATTACCAACAGAGATTTAAGCTAGAGATTAAAGGAGAAAGCAAGCTTGAGAGGTTGATAAAATTGCAGCTCCTATTTGTCAAGCTTCCCAATTTCAGTGGTCAGTTTGTCTTGAACTATTCAATGCTGTGCTGGGTTGATGTTGTAGAAACTGAATAGTATGAATTCCTTGTGTTTTCTTGCTGCTTTAACCATTATGGGTGGGGAAGGGAAGGAGTGGGGGCTTAAATTAGGTTATTGTGTTCTATTGTTTTATGTGTTTAGGTTTCATGTTGGATAGGTTTGTTTCTTTTGAAATCGGTTCTTTCTTTTAGTCTTTGTAGTTGTGCATTTTCTTTATGTTGTTATGTCTTGTCGATGGGAGTACATGATTAAGCCCCAAAGGGTTCCGTTGCACTTTCTTTCACCTTGTATATATTACTCTGTAAGCTGTCATTCATGTTATATTGTACCTATGTGTATATGATGCAATAAAACAAATAGATGAAAAGAAACTTTCATTTATTTTCAAGCAGTTCAACATTAAGAATAAATTTTATCATGAATGTTTAGAAAACTGTAGCTTTTGTTGTGCTCCCTTAGAAGTTGTGAAGCATTTTTAGAAACAATTTTGAATGTTAAACATCTTTCTTTTGCTATAATAACAATCTACAGAGATCGATGAATGCATTGGAATAACATGCTCAGGACGAGGTACTTGTGTGGATCTAATAGCAAAGTACAAATGTGAATGTGAATACAGCTATTGGGGAACTGACTGTGAATATGGTGAGAGAAATGTTTCATAAGCAATAATTATACATTCAGTTTTGTGTGTTTTTAAGCAAAAATGAAGACTTAGGATGTGTAAATGTGGAAATTTATTGTTAACATTTCGAAATTTTTTATTTAATAGCTATGTGTGGCTCTTGAAACATTAGCAGATAAGGTTTATACTAGATTTAATAGCTGACATCAACAGGAAGCAATTATAAGTTATGTCACCTCCTTGAAACTAATGAGCAATTTAATTGTGTTTTCTTTGTAATCAGTCTATTGTTTTAACCTTGAAGTAGATAGGGATGTGACTCTACTGGTAGAGCATGTGACATTTGTAAAATTCTGCCCTCTACTGTACAAAATTTTTATATTTAAGGTTCCAAAAAGTAAATGTTAGTTTAATGCCCTTTTATAAGTAAAAAAGATAAAGACATGAAGGAGTTGTAGGGAAGAGAAGAAGTTGGAGTGGGGAGGGCAGGATGCAGAGATTTAGAATCCTCTGGCCTTTGTTATGTTTTTCCCCTCCAAATATTTGGGAGTCACTTGCATGGGGTCTTCTAGTGAGTGTCATTTCTGTTTCCTGTTTTGGACTGACCTTTCTGCTGTTTTTAATGGAACATTTGAAGTTGTATGACTTTAGCTACAATTTGGTGAAGCAATGATCATTACAAATAGAGATAGTCAGTACTTTGCTTTCTCTGAATAGTTTTTCCCAACAGAGAGGCATAAAAGTTGTGATGCACTACTATGTTTTAATACTAAATTTTTTAAAGTTTTGTGACTAAAATAACAAGACTTGCTTTTTCTCTTTTGAGAACTTGCTCTATTCCTTTTTGTTGTTATCTAAATGTGCTTGTTCTTTTGACCTATTTTTTTTTTATCTTTGATTCATAGAATGTCATATTCTAAGTGACAGATGTTTTAATGAAATTAGCATAAATAAATGAAAATATCAGACTGATGAACTTTTCACTTCTTTTACTTAGGTTCAACTTACTTGGATACTGTGGAGTGGGTGTTAGGATCTCTCTATTGGTCATTTGATCATTTCAATACCAGTGGCGATAATACATTTGCCAACCATAATGTGAATGCCTCCCAGTACAATGCTTACCCTGGCCTGGCTATTTCTCCATCCTATGCCATTGCTGGCAATCATTCAATAAAAA
The DNA here is from genome assembly GCA_029531755.1 of Holothuria leucospilota. Taxonomy (NCBI): domain Eukaryota; kingdom Metazoa; phylum Echinodermata; class Holothuroidea; order Aspidochirotida; family Holothuriidae; genus Holothuria; species Holothuria leucospilota. The sequence continues at coordinate 11,781,383 of CM055965.1, forward strand.
CAAGAAAAAATGGCACAGATGATTGTGTCGACTTTGGGGACTTTACAGGTCACTGTATCGGAGAACCGTATCTGTGCACAGAAGGAATGACCCTTTCTCTTTGGATGCGACTGACAGAAGATGAGATAAAGGAAGCAGGTCCAATATATGTCTTGAGTTCAGGTTTGTTGTCTATTTTGTGACATTAGAAACTTTGATAAGTCCAGTCCTTTGTCCTGCATTATTAAGGGATTGAGTGAGCAAGGGGTGGGGGATTTTCACCATCCAAATCCAGTGCTCAGTAACAGGAATTCAGGGGAAACTGAGACAAACTTTAGAAGATTTTGGAAAAAGGGGATGTCAGACAGCAGTGATGGGGTTGGCCTCCTCACCCTGAAAAATTTGTGAAATTTTGGTGCATATGCCACTGTAGAGTACTCCAAACCTGATTTAAAAGTTGATATTATGCATTTTTTCCTTGTTGTGGTTTCCCAACTTGTGAAGAACATATTCCAGCATCAAACATTCTTAAACCTAGATTACCATTTCTTCAATGTTTGTATAAACTCTCTGAAGAACTTTTCTTGTCTGAAAGTTGTTTGGCAGATACAAGAGTAGATGATTGTCTTTCATAGCCCGTAGTATTAAATTTTGATATTTATCAGAGATAGAACGAAATAATCACAGACTTTGTAACTCAAGGTTGACCTTTAAACTTAGGATCAGTAGAAGTATTTTGAGGGAAAGTGCTTGACCTTTGAACTCTTTTCTCCAGGTGTCCCAGATTCATCTGGGTTTGCTATTTATCGTGACACAAGAAAATTGATATTTGTTGTAAATGATGGCTCAACAGAGTGGACAGTTGAACTAAGCAATCTAATTCCTATCAACATTTGGAAGAACATTGGCTTTTCAATCTAATTCCTGTCAACATTTGGAAGAACATTGGCTTTTCCTGGTCTTCATCGGAAGGCTTGGCTGTAAGTTTGTGGCTGTGCATACTAGTTTGGATTTTCACTTATAAAAAATACTGTCTTCCCACTCTTCTAATTTTCTTGTTATGCAAGTTTTTTATTCTTGATATGGGTATATTTTCAAGAAGGTTTTAATTGAAAATATTGGTGAGTAGTGTTATAATTCTAATTTTTTCATATTATAAGTATAATTTGAAAAAGTTAGAAATGCATCTTCTTGTATTGAAAAATGAAATTTTGATAAAATATTGAAGATCATATATTCACTGTCTGTCTTTGAAATATAAACATTATTTGTAACTTCATATTTCATAACTTTTTTGCTTTTCTAATTTTTTTTTTTTGTTTTTGATATATGTTTACTAAAGGAGTTTACTTGAAAAGATTTTTAGGTTGTTAAATTCTTGTCCTCAATAAACAATTTTAAACTTTATTTTCTAATATTATAAAAATATTAGTTCATTTTCTGTCTATGTAAATTAAAGATATTTGTAATTTGGTAACTGCAATTTTACCTTCCATCTTTTCTTATACCCTTCTCTTTTTTCCATCCATTTATTCAATAAAAATTAAGTATTTACAAGTGTAGCATCCATGTAATGATAAATCAAGAGTAAATACTGACAGTAAATCATTGCCAAGAACAGGCCATACTGTACACTATTTACATGTAAGACATATTAGAGAGGAAAATGCAAAGAAAATGACATCAGCTCATCCTAATGAACTATTAATAAGGCCATGGAGGTAGACCCTAAATGAGGTAAGGGTCGATTGGCTGAGTGGAGCAAAAAGTACAGGAACATGATAAATAGCCATAGTAAATTACAAACAAGAAAGCTTTAAAAATGCAGTCATAAGAAAAGGTTCATTTAAAATGGAAACAAAAGAATATGATAAAGTTTTAAAAAGACTGCTCACAATATGGAGAATCAATTATTCAGTTGCAAAGAGAAGATACATCTTTATACTCTTCCTACCATGTTCATGCCAATAGATTCTAAATAGACTTGCACTGACAGTACCTTCAACTATTTTACCTCCATCAATAGTCCTTCCGTCTGTTTAAAAAAAAGAAAACACTTTTGGCTCCTACATCCAGGTATATATGGATTCAGAGATGGTTGGATCTGATACCACTGGAACCAGTAATGGTTTGTCATCAGTTCTCAACAAGTTGACTCTAGGCTGCAAGTACGATGGTAGTACATTTACCGGACATGCTTCAGGAATGTTTGATGAGATGACATTCTGGCCAACAAGGTTCAATGACTCAACTCGTATCGGGTGGTTAATGGGAGGCTGGGGTAAGACAGTTTTATATTGAAATGCCGTTCTGATGTGTTTGCATGATTTGATCCATATGATGGATTTGAGAGCAGAGAAAATTTGTAACATGAATGAACATCTGGGACAAAGGTCCTGGATTAGTTAACTTACAGTTGGCTAGTCTAGGAGAAGAGGCTCAGTTCCTGTACTTGTGGCTACAATGAACCAAACTCTGAATACATGTATGTAGCAAAGAAATCTTGCATCTTAGACTCAATCACCCCAGCCCCACCCCAACCCCACCCCACTGGCACATAACGGAGATGAAACATTTAAAAATTTAAGAGAAGAGATCAACAACTTTGTATGACATTTACGGGTAGAAAGGTACTCCTAGAATCATGGGCCTCAATCCTGGGGGGACGGGGGGACAAATCCCCCACATTTCGATGGGTGGAGGACACAATATCAAATGTCCCCCCACATTTGCGTAAAAGAGTAGTGTCGTGGCTCTATTTGACTGGCTTTTTGAGTGGCTTGTAGGTTTGTTGGGCAATTGTTAAGTATCTCGATGCAGATTCTGAATGCAAATTTCGTCAGGGAAATCTTATTTAATAACAAAATTTTGCACGCATGCGTCATGGTTTGCACTCCTTTTCATGACCATTAAAAAGGTAATTATACATGGAACTGTTCAGATCACAACACTCTCCGAAAACAGACACACATCTCCAAACATCTGAAGGGGCCCTCGCATCAATATGGGATCATTCAATCAGTGGCGTACGCAGAGGGGAGGGCCATTCGGCCATGGCCCCTCGCTTATTCCGATTTTTTTAAGTTCCTAAAAATACGTGAATTTTTTAAAATAAATTTACTTCAGAAGGTAGCATATTTGACACCAGATTGCATGTAAGGACACCAAATTGTTCAAAATTTTTCAAAGGGGAGGGGGACACCCCATTGGGCCTTGCCCCTTCACTGATGCCTATTTTTTTAGTTCCTAAAAATACGTAAATTTTTTAACACAAATTTTACTTCCAAAGGTAGCATATTTGGCACCAGATTGCATGTAAGGACACCTAATTTTTCAAAAAATTTCAAAGGGGAGGGGGAACCCCTCCCCTAAAAGAAGCATTCTGAAAACGCCCTTGCTAGTCCTTCACACCTTTGCTATACTATGATCAGCTCCAAAAATATCCCAAAGATAGCACCATTTTGCATCTAAGCAACCTTAAATTAACAAAAATTTCTGAAAGCGGAGGGTGATGCCCCTCCCCTTAGACACCTCCCCCTGGATGACACCTTTATACAGTGACAAAGGAAGGATCCCCACTGCTGTATACAAATGCAGGGTGCATAAAAAAGGTGCAATTTACGCCCCGCCACTGCAGTTAGTTAAAATGTCCAGTCAGTCAGAAAAATTAGAATTCACTAAATTATGAACATTTTCCAGCCATATACGATCAGCTCCAAAAATATCCCTAAGATAGCACCATTTTGCACCTAAGCAGCCTTAAATTAACAAAAATTTCTCAAAGGGGAGGGGGATGACCCCCTCCCCTTAGACCCCTTCCCGAGGATGACATATTTTGTATAGTGACAAAGGAAGGATCCCCACTGCTGTATACAAAACGCAGAGCACATAAACAAAGTGTGATTTACACGCCTCCACTCAGTTGGAAAAAACATCCACCCAGTTGGAATTTGGGACCTTTACACCCCCAAACATGTCACCCTAGCAACAGGCCTGGTCAGGTCCATGATCTCCCACAATGATCCACGCTGTGAAGCATGGTTTCAGCTATTTTGGGACATAGTGAGAATAACATCTTGAAGAAATTCCGTGGACTCTGTGTATTTCACCTGGCAGATTATCTATGATGGTCATGTTAACTTTGAAATGATAATTCTTATTAGAATAGGGTGTCAGTCATCATAAGGGGGGAGGGGAGGAGGAAAGGGCCTATAGGAAGACATCCCCTCATCAAAACCAAAGGAATTGGTTTGTGCTAAGTCATATATGTCCCCCGTCCCCCCCCCCCCCCCACATTTGAATACGGATTGACGCCCCTGCCTAGAATTGACTCCTCATCAGGTGGCACATTAAAATATTTTATAAATTTCAGGGCAGATTTATTTCTATTCTCTTTACAAAATGATGTTATTGGTATGTTTAAACTTCCATCCATGTCACAAAACAATCTTTTAACCAGTTATAATGTTTGTAAATGAAGTCACAGTGCTTATGGTTTTGTAACACTGTATCAGAAATCTACTGAGCCATCAATTTTACTACTATGTGTTAAGAGTGACCATATGTCATTTCTGTTAAAATAGTTAATCTTGCTGTTCTCCAACTAATCAGATAAATTGTTACTTAGGAAAACAAAGAATGTGTTTTACAATAGGAGAATGGCAAGTTTCATCAAAGCATTTGTAAGCAGATGTCTTTAACTTGAGATTTCTAAAGTAAAGATGTTTAATATTAATTTTCATTGTCATTTGGCTTAAAACTGACCTTTATTAAAGAACTGTGTTCTCATATCAGATGGTGATAACTGTGAAGTTCAGCCATGTGTGGAGGGTGTGTGTTGGGACACTGGTCTGATGTCATATCGATGTGACTGTTTTCCAGGTTACAACGAAACAGATTGTGACACAGGTATGCCAGATTTTGAAGAGGCACTGTATTTTCTCGAAGATGCTTTTATTATGCTTAAGGCCTGTATCTTGAATTTTAATTGTAGCATTGCCCATCCTACAAAATGTTTTGTAAACTATTAAGAACTGTTGCTAGAATGTGATTGTCTGCCTGGTTTTGGGCTAGATAAGAGTTGCTGTGGCTTTAGTATTTTAGGAGTTGTTTTATAGAGAGAATGGTGGTAATAATTTTAGTTGATATTGTATGGGTATATTGGGGCTAATGGTGTGCATATTTTAATTTATCACAGCATAGCTCATAGAGTATGAAAATTATGTCATCAAGATTATTGAAGTAATAACATTATATTATTGTTTGGATCTAAAGAAAGAAGTAATTAAGACCTATCTGACCTACTTCATATCTCTTGTAGCTACACCAAAAAAGCTGTGGAGCTAAGTTATACATTATGTGCAGTTGTACACATTTACACCAAATGACCTGCCAGTCAAAGTCAGCAGCAGTGCCATTGATGTGTAGTCAATACGTCATGTGTGCCCACTATGACATGTGCATAGGTGTAGCATGCATAACACATACAAGCTCTCCAAGCATTTATCCAGAATGATGGTTTGAAGGAAACACACAGTAAGGTGAAAAAGGTCTATTGCACAACTTAAATTGGCAGAGTGTGACATGAAAAATCTACAAACATTGAGTAATTTATCCAGTTTTTCAACTGTTCCAAAAAACAAAAATCTCAAATCTAGCAGAGCATCTCTTTGCTCCTTCAAATTTTCTCCTTTTCCCCCCTGATATTTCTCTTTTTTTCACAACTGTATTTTAACATTTTTCACAATATAAACAATATAACATTGTACATTACAAAATAACAGATTAAACATTTTCAAAATGCTAACGAGGAAATTTCTTAAGGTTTAAATGAAATAATTTTGAAATATCTGATTTTTCTTTTCATCTTTTTTCCTCAGAAATTATTGAGTGTGAATCAAACCCATGTCAGAATGGAGGTACATGTACTGACTACATAGCTTACTATATGTGCGCATGTCCTTTTGGATATACGGGATGGAGTTGTCAGCTGGGTGAGTGCAAATCATTTCTGTTAGAAAGTTAGATATATTTGGAAAAAACCTTGTAACAAGTTTCTCTTTCATACATCTTCACATATGTGCAGCAGTAGTCAGTGATCCTGACCCACTCTTCTTAGAATTTCACTTCCTGTCACCATTTTTTACTAATGTTTCAATTTGTCTGGAAATTCCCCCTCCATCGAAGGATAATGTGTCCTAAATGCTCGTCTCTGGGATACTTTTCTTAAAATCCACCTTTTGACAACAGTTTTTAAAATCTGCTCGTTTGAAATTCACTGAAAAGATAACCTTTTACAGTGAGGATACATCTTGAAGTTGATGGTGTCAAGGATTGAGTCCAATTGCATTTAGGCGAGGAGGAAGTTATTTTTCAATGCAACAACCAGGAATGTGAGAGAAACCTGTTGGAAGTTATGGATTTATATTATGTCAGCTCATTTCCAATCGATCTTTTCAACCCAAATTTAGAATTATCTTTGAGTTGAGTAAATCATGTCAGATAGGTAAAACCATAGATTCCTCATAGATGAAGAACTCTGACCCAGCTGGCTAGGAATCAAAACTTAAACCTCTCATTTACTGAGTTTTATTGCTTTAATCTTAATTTATCATTTAACCTGCATTATTGTTACATACTCCTGACTTCAGTTGATACTAAGTAATCATCAGTTTGATGTAAGGGCATTACGATCTTCTCAGCCCATAAGGAATTCCACCCGAGACCCCTGTTTTTGGCCAAAAACGGGAGATTAAATATCTACCCGAGTTTGTAACATTAGCCTCATTGAACGCTCTACTGCACAAATTGGTTCTTAGATAACCACCAGTTGACTTCCAAAGGTAGTGACTACAAATGTTCACAATAGCATATAATGCACTCTAAATAGCTTGTACAGTTGGTCAGTATGTCTACAGTGACACATGGCTGGGTGCAATTAATTGTGTGCACTCAAGGGTAAATCCTACTACTGGCAGCACTTTTGATAGTTAGTTTACTACCAAGAGTCAAATTATTACACCCTCAATGAATCTCAGGACCAATCTTTAATGGGCTGCATTGGCCATCATGGTAAATAAATTTCAAGTGATACACAATGTATTTTAACACACATTAGAATCTTCTGAGCCCATAAGAAGTACCACCTGAGACCCCTGTTTTTGGCCAAAAAAAAAGAAGACATTTTTGTGGTCAAGGGAAGTAGAATTTTCAGTTGCAAATGTGTCTTGACTATAAAATGATATGTCCATTTCTGAGGGATATCATGAGTTAAGTCAAATATTTACATGTAAAGGTAATTTTTTAAAGGCTTTTACAGTAAATGATCAGAGAGAGAATTACGTGCATATTAAAGATTACACTGGTAGTAATGAAACAGTGATGGTTTGAAAGGTCTGCAACCATGAAAATGTTACAGTACATGTGTCTTCTGAATCAAAAACTGGTGAAAACTTGAAAAAAGCATCCTAAGTATTGACAATATTACAAGGCAAGGTTCCTTTTACCAACAACAACTTAGATTCGAACATCCAATTTAATCTAACTATATCGCCTGATGCCTGTTTAACATGCCTTAAATCAATCTCTACATAGAGGAGTTTCACTGACATCACGTTATCGTGTGTCTCTTTGTTTTTGAAGGGCAAGATCACAGGTACCTTTGATTTTGAAGGGCAAGTGTCTATTGTGTCACAGTAGTACCTATGGTTATTCTGTGCGTGTGTGCTGTAAATATGCATACTGCATGTGTTTTGCCCTTTCGTACCTGGGAATGCCACTCGCGTGACGTCACATGAAATCCCCCTAAAATACATTCATTATTAGGAGTTATGTGTTTTGGTTTCATTTCAGATCTGTCACCAAATTATGACTACTCAAATGTCCAGGCACTTCGACCTGAACATCTTTGTAAGTGTTTTTTTTTTTTCTATAGATGTGTTTTATTTGCATGTAAAGATTAATAATCTACAGAGTGGAAAATCCATACATTGACCTGGAAAGTTAAATAGCTTCTGTATTTGAAACTAAGGATTAAAATCTGAGGGCAGTATGCCCAGTAAAGTAACTTTTATGTTAGGTTCATTAGTGTGAATGGTTAATGGTTCCTGGACAATTTTCACCCAGACAATACCCCTTGGACACCTTCCCCCCAGGATAATTCACCCCACCTAGTTCCCACCCGGGCAATTTCCACCCAGAGCAATTCCAAATTTGTGTTAAAATTGTCTGGGGGTAATTGTTTGGATGGGAATTGTTGAAAGTGGATATTGTCTGTTGTAGGAATTGTCTGGGGTAAAATTGTCTGGGGGGAGTTGTCCAGGGGGAAATTTACATAGTGGGAATTGTTGGGGAGGGGGGTTGAGTTGTCCAGTCTTGGGTGTGGATAAAAAAACAGTCAAATATTGCACTTTTTAATATTCCAAAGAACTAAAATGGATCCTCCTTTCAGATCTCTCCCAGTGGTCACCATATGTGCTCCCGACCTGTAATCCTTGCTGTTTGAAACCATGGTAACATATATCTGGTTGTTCTTGTACAGGTTTTTGCTACAGGTGACTTTAAACACATAGCTGATGAGATGGAATTCAATTTCTGTAATCATTCCTTCAATTCTGTAATATGTTTCTTGACATTTCAGTGGTTACTCCTGAGGTGAATAGTTTCTACAAGGCAGCATCGTTATACTTCCCTCTCTATGATTTACCAAACCTGGATATTTTTGGGAGTAATATATCTACAGAACTTGGCTGGGGAAACACCTCCCTCTATGCAACTTTTGAAGGACAAGATAACTGGGTTGATCTTGGTGATTATGGGTATGACTGCATTAGCTTTCCTGGAGAGTGTGTCGCTGGTTTAACAGTGGGATTGTGGATTAAGCTCCACCCTGGGGTCAGTCCAGGGATTGTCCTTACATCTGCTGGTAATGAATCAAATGCACAAATTGGTGTTACGCTCTCTGTTACTTCAACATTGGATCTGCAGTTTGTTGGTGAGTGTGATGTAGTCAGTAGGCTTGTCATCTAGTGATATGGTTATGAGGTGGAGAGCAGGAAGGGGCGGGGAGGCTTTAAAATTTGGCAAGATCTATCTCAGTATCCCTGGTAATTTTGGAGACAATGCTTCCAGTTTGTTTTAACTTTACGTATGCATCATGTTTAAAATAGGTATGCTTTTTTTTTCCAAGTATGCTTGTATTTTGTTTTCAAGTAGAATGCACAATTCTGTTTATCTATCACATTCTAGTTATTCCCAGCTAACTGGATAATGGTATTATCAAAAATCAAATGTTTCATCAAATGTTAAAGGGCTAATCTCCTCATACCATGCAGTTCCCATTCTCCAAACTAAGTTACTTTTAGCCCCTCCCATAACTGTCTTAAGCTCCTCCTTGTGCAGACACAAACTTAGTTTGTGACTAAAGGGCATATCCAAGTGAGCATACAAGGCCCTAAAGTGTATAATCAGAATACTCTTTGTGCATGTTGTGTAATGTAAGCTACTCTGCATCTTTTGAACTTCTGGTTCAGATGTCAATCACAACTTTTGCTTCCCCTCCACAAAAATGTAGTTTGGGGTGATTTAGTGTCTGTCTTTAAGCACATTATGTCCTGAAGCACCTGCTTCACATTTTCATCATATTTTGTTTATCGAAGCCAGTTTACTACTTTATGCAAAGCAGTGTCCCATAAACAGCATTTTATGAAAGACCATTTGAAGCTGTTCCTGGCCTGTAATGAAGTATTGTAATCCCTATAGGAGGCTTTCCAGTGACTCCTACAAAGCCTGCTTTTACCTGCACATACCCCGGCCTACTTTTGAGCCTTCCTTCTGCTGTGCTTTTCTCTTGAAATCATTCATAATCCTCCATTGGTCTCCTTTGTGCTACTTTTATTACTAACTACTCAAAAAAGTGAAAGAATAAAAGTATATGTTGCTTATTAAATTCCCCAAAATTAAATGTCTAAAAGAATCATAGCATGCATTGGACATTGATAAATATCTATGAGATCTCTTGAAATCCTGATGTAAATAGGTTTGTCCTGTTTTATTAATAGAATTTTGATCCTTCTTTTACCCTTCATTTTCCAAGGATCTATTTAAAAGTTGCAGAGGTTTCTCACAATATTTTTGTGGATTGCAACAAATTTAAATTCCTTTAATACAGTCTGACAATGCAGATTCACTCTGTTTGTGAGAAAGATTAACATACAGTATTCACTGGCAAGAAATGTATCTGAAATATTACTTCCAATGGATTGTGTGGTTCTAAGTATTTATATACCACCCATATGCATCTTTGATACTGTAATTTTCAAAACATTATTTGTAATGAAATTCTTGCTAATAAGGCTTCTATTATTTTTTTTCAGTATATGATGGTGTAAATAACAAACAAATTGTACAAGTTTTAGCTACTGATCTCATGTTTAATGAATGGATGCATCTCACATTTGCTTGGAATCCTATGAAGAATGTAATCAAAGCTTACATGAATGGTAAAATGGTACCACAAGTCCAAACATCCCTGGCTCCTGAGGAATTCAACTTCACCGTCTACTATGAAACATTCACAGTCGGGACTTTGTTTAAAAACCTGGTTTCAGCATACCCTGTGACTGTCACTGATGTAGTTGTCTGGGAGAGGATGCTTAGAAGTTTTGAGATAAATCATATGTTGGGAATTACAAGTGAGTAGTAGTACTGTAATTGTGATAGTAATAAAATCAGGAAACAGATAGATTTATACATGTTGGTAGTAGACGAACATCAGAAAAAGAATCAGTACTGTTCATCAATACGTGTATGGTCAATAAATTTCAGAGAAACCATTCTCCATCATCAGTTGGTAGTTGAAGAAATAAGGTGGGGGTGGTGGGGGGTTGAAAACTTTCCAGTATTTATGGTTCTCTATTGACAACATCTGTTGAGATCCCTTCACTATCTAGACATCTTAGAGAATCAGTCTGTCAAGCTTCAGTTAGCAATTGCTGATAACAGAAAATGGTTTCCTCAAAATGCACAGACCATAAACTTGAGTGTTGATGACAGTTGTAATTTAAACTTCTTTTCATATAGTAATGAAGGTATTTTTCAAGTGCAGAACTGTTATCACATACAAAATTAAGAGTAAAAATAGCAATAAAATACCAATTATGGTAAGCAAATGCCTGTTTCAGTAAATTAATTTCTAGATTACAAGTATTAAAGGAAATAGTATCTTGATAATGATGAACATATAGCAGAAGCAGCAGTAGCTTCTTCCAGAGAGTGCATTTCTTGGAAGCTCCATGTTGAAATGAGACCTTGCTTTAATGGACACCCATCTTTGTCAACTGGAGCAAGCCAGTAGAGTAAAGGCTGCTCTTGGTTACATACCACCAAAATTAATGTAAATACCATTTTACTTGCCACTGAAATTATCCTGCTTGTCCAACATTGATAACAATCTTAAGTGATTTGTAGCAGGCCTTTTTTTTTGGCTCAAGTTAAAAGGTTAACATTTGATATCACCAGATTTTAGATCATATAATATCATATGAAATCCAGAATGCAACTTTCAAGGAGGTTTCCTGGTACAGTATCTTGTGCCAGTGATCACTGTAGGTACTTATTTCTTGGAGTGCTTTTACACTGGTGAGTTCCTTTTATGCATTAGCTAGTATGCTACTAATCCTTTAGAAAAGTCTCATGTGTTCTTCCATTTTGTGGGAAATTTATGGAAATTCACTACAGTTGTGCAGGAATTGCAATCCCTTGTGGGGAAATTATCCCACAGAATTATTGTAACAGTAAACCTGTTTCTTATAGGAATCTGGGGGGCAGGGGGAATGGGGGAATTTTTTGTTAAGGATTGAGCTGCAGTGGCATATGATGATGGATTTCTTTTTTTTTTTCATTGTCCATCAGGGAGGGAATTGGACATGATGCAGTATGCTGACCACTACTGGAGTAGTGATGGCTTCCTGACCCGATTACAACTGACCCTGAGTGAGTATTATCCCTCATGGGTGAAAGATGAAGATGATAGATTGGACAGAGCTGGAGATACAGAGACTGTCTTGATGGAAGGAAGAGATAGGAAGGGGTCTGCTCTAGGCATCATTGGTGATGGAGACAACTGGTTATCCATGGGTGAGCACTAGTTGACCCTTCTCTTAGAGTCAATTGTTTAATTTTAGCTAAATATATCACATTGCATTCTCTGATTGCAGCCAAGCTGAGGATAGGCAGGGTCTGTAAAGGGGAGAGGAAATACAAAATTATTCATCTGTACCAGGTGGAGTTATAATACTAGGCAGGATTCATGATTGGTTTATGGTTGGTCAAAACTCTTAATGCCGGGTGGGCCTGCCAAGTGCCGCCATGCATGCACGGCACATATTGATATTTGATCAGCATATTTAACACTTTTATGTGGCTATGAATGTGTATGCAATTGTATGATATCCATATTTCAGATGGGTAAACTTCCACCATTTTCGTGACTGCACATTTGGACATTTTGGTAACAAGTTTGTGAATAGTGTTTAAATGATTGGTAATGAGTGGAAAATGATTGCAAATTCTTTCATATGAAATGAAATTGGTTTTAATTAAGTAATAGTTAATTAAGTGCCAGTTATTTTGTTGTCAATTTAAAGCATCTTTCCATTGTTATGTTGGCAACCCTACTTCACATGTAGCACAATTTTGATACAATTGATATTTCATAGCCCTTACCAATTATTTTTTAATTTAAATTTTCATCAGGTGACTTTGCCACACGTTGCATTAGTAATCCCATCAAATGTGCTGATGGTTTCTCCATGTCGGTGTGGGTCAGGCTAGCACAGGTTTATGACAATGACACCCACTATATCATCAGTTCTGGAGAGCAAGTCACCAGAGGATTTTCAATTTACCAGAGAGATGTTGATAGATTAGGTGCAGCTGTGACAGATGGAAGGACTCGATGGATTGTTGACATTGAACATATCCCATATATTCAGTATGATGGTAAGATTTGATATATGCTAGTGATGTATGATTTAAAATGTCTCTTACTTTGAGATTCAGAAGGACAGAAAGAAACATAGAAATAAATAAAAGGGATTACTTAAAACATTTAAATGTGGTTACTAAGTTTCTAAAACAACTGCTGCTGAAGCTGAAATTACATTTACTGATAAAACAATCAGCCTTAAATTATTTTTAACTTTGTTTTTTATCTTTGTCATCAGGAAATAACACAAACCCTACAGGTGTTTTTGAGATAGACTACCTTGGAAAATGGACCAATCTGGCTCTTATGTGGACTCAAAGATCTGGTCTAGAATTCTATATGGATGGTCGTTTGATAGCAATAGACCCTACAGGATATAGAAAATTTCGTGTGAAGGATGATCAGACGAGACTTATCCTAGGGAGGAGGAATGATTTCCTGGGTAATGCTGCAAACTTCTCCTGGGAGGAAACTGCCATTAAAGAAGAAATATTAGAACCATTCAAACTGAAGGAATCACTTTCAAGAATTGGTATGATATGAGTGAAACAGCATGATTTTTGCAAGGATTTAGATTTTTATGATTTTCTTTTATTTCTTATTTGACCTGTATTGACTGTTGTTGTTTGTTTTTACAAAACCTTGTTTTCTTTGTGAAGCATGTTGAGATATTTTACATGTATTGTAATGGAAAATAAAGCGTTATGATGTATCATTGCTACTTTTGTTACTATCATCAATGTTATCGTTTTCATCATTTTTATCGTAATTGTCATTGAGAAATTATGAGTAATATAAATAATAGCTCTGGAATGGAAAAGTTACCTTTTCCAGTATGAAATATTAAAATTGAGAAATGTGTTTATTTTCAGCTTGGATGTAAAATGTTCGTATTGCTGTGGTCACTCTCCATCACAGGGCTTCTTGAATCATTTTGAAGTAACCCTAACTCACTCAGTTTAAGTAACAAGTCAAGCATGGGCTTAGCAGAAGAGGTGGGGGTGCAGTGGAGAGGGGGGCATTTAGCTGGGTGAAAGTAAGGTGGGTTTTTATCCAAGATAAACCTACAGTTCTCCCATTTGACAGACATGCCCTTCTAAATAAAGAATTGAAACTTATGCTAAATGATGAATTGAGATTCACTTAATTAGCATGAAATGGTATTATGATCATGCAAGCTTCACCAGCATTCATGGTGACTTATTGTCATAATAACTGTCTTGAAGACTTGAATTTAAAAGTGAAAACTATTACATTTTTCACCTTTGAAATTTGAACAGGTAACATAAACTACAAAGATGCCAGGTATGTCTGGGATGCAATGGCTTTAATGACAGGCACCATTGATGTCCTAAATGATCACCCTCTGAATCGCAGTCGCTCTAAAGGATTCATCGGTCCAACACTAGGTGTAACAATCAAAGATGAAGATTATGTTACCCTACCTGGAAATCCTGATTACATTGTACTCGGTAAGTTGGGGGAAAAGGGACAAAATGCAAATATAAGAACTTGAAAGAAGAAATCTGCATAGTTCTGTTTACTCTGAGGTTGAGGTTTTTAGGCAAAAATGAAAAATAGCATTGACTGAATCTATAGCTAGTATGAAATATGAGTGAAATGAATTTTAAAGCTATTTCATTACTTTAGTAAGAACAGGAACTCTTAGGTGAAAGGTTGCACTAAAAATAGATGAAAAGTTGGAACAGAACGTACGTTGGGTAAATTTTTCGTTTGGAGACTGTGGTTGGCAAGTGGTTATGGCATTTGACATTAAATCCCAGGATTGCTGCTTCAGTTCTTGGCTGATAAGTTACATTCCTCAAAATGGCTTCACTAATTGGACGTGTTGGATAGCTTGTCTCCAAGGCTCTTTTGATTCAACTAGAGGAGATATTGCTAGGTCAGACTTTCGTTTAAAGAGAGATAAAGTGTTCAGCATCTATGATCAGGATTTGTCTAGGTCTCGGTGTATTATATCAGTGTGTTACACTGCTATTATATTATTGTCATGGTAACAATTAATAAAAACAGGTGCATCGTGTGTTAGACTCCTATTTTCTGATGTAATGTGATTGTTATGATTTCTTTTATGTTTATTTTCATCTCCCAGGAAACTTTCATGACAGCTTTATACAAGATCCATTAAAGAGTTTATCTGGTTTCAGCCTTGCTATGTGGATCAAGATATCAGAGGGTAACACCACAGACAGGAGATATCTTATCAGGTCAGAGGTTGTCACTAGTGACCAGTTATCTTGAATTTTATGTCCAAACACAGTTTTGTACCTATAACCAAATTTGCACCACAGACAGGAGGGATCTTATCAGGTCAGAGGTTGTCACTAGAGACCAACTACGTTATCTTGAATTTTATGTCACAAACACAGTTTTGTACCCGTAACCAAATTTAACACAATTTAAAACATTTTTGAGAAGAAACAAAATGTTTAGTACTATGTCACTTGTATGTAAATCTGCTTTAAAATAAAATTCTATGAATTTTTACTTGGTGTTATGCCCTTTAAAGACTGGTAGTATGTGGAAGCTGGTATGTTTCGATTGATATTGTGTTAATTACTCAATGCTTTGTGCACCATGAATATTCATGACTTCGGTACATGCCATGCTAGTGTTTATTAAGACAGGATGTGAACTTATTTCTGTTTTTCCTCAAAATTTAAATATTTTATAGGACTTAGTATTTATTTGTTCCATGTTATAATGGTGTTTAAGATCCCATTGAAAGTATGTTTACTTAATTTCTTCTGTTATTTAGTTGTGGAGGATTTCCAGATGAGACTGGCATTTCCATTTTTGCTCAGGAAAATTCACTCTTTGTCGAACTCAATTATGGACCAAACTCAACTTTATCAGAATATTCCTTGCCGGTAAGCGGGTTGAATATGTATGACCGTAACGTCGTAATTGAAGAGTATAACTTTGAAGAATAAATGGCATCTCTACATTTTCTTTTAAGTGCATCATTGTCAGATGATGTAAATGATTGCTTGATCATAGTTCTTCAAAATAATCAATTAACCTTTTCAAAACTTAATGCACAGGACTGGAACATGGCTTTACCCTTAATGGCATGAATGTCAGAATAATTTTATCATTAGGCAAAATTTGCCTTTGCTTGAATCAGGCTTAACTACCGCAGTTTTTAGGGGAAACTGCTGTGCCCAATTTAAGTACCCAACCACTGGTTCATTACTTGAATTAGCTGCTCCATTGAGCAGCAGCATTGTTAAAAGCTTTGATGACTACTCTCGTACAATAGTAGTCCAGCACTGTGGGGTTTACATTACAACAAACAACAAATCCTGCCCTGTAATTAGTACTGGCAAAAAGGGGTCAAATTACTTATGGTCATTGAAGGTTAGATCACCTTTCTGTTTAATCTGATATAAACTGCCATCAAATGTCAACCTTTAGGGCTATTGACAAATGCTTGAATGAAGACCTAATTGGTATTGATAACAACTCTTGACAAGTATTGGCATAGGAAGATTTTGCGAAATGTTGATTTTTGAATGCCTTAGTATTTAGTTTGATATTCTGCTCAGCCTATTATGCCTTGCAGTAAGGTAGGACAGATTCAATTTGAATCACTAGCATTTTGAAAAAAGCAACTGTTTCTAGTAACACTGATATGTGTAGATAGTTTCACTGTAATATAGTAAACTGTTCCATGCATATTACAGCTGCTCTTTGATATCTCTTGCAGAATGCATTTTTGGACAAGTGGATCAACATAGCTTTCACATGGCATCCTTTTGAACAAATGAGATTTTACCTAAATGGAAAAGAGAGGCCTATCGTGAGCAGTTTTATTCAAGAATTATCTGAGGTGTATAGCAACACTACTGATAGCAATACAACTGATGTTATGAGTTACTCCTACAGTTACAGTTACAGTGATGATGATTTAACTACTGATACCATGGCAACCAGTGGTAGAAAAGCTTATCAAATCTCAGTGCTTGTTCTTGGAAAGAAGAGTAACAATGACTCAGACTTTGGTGACTTTAAGATTCGACACTTGGCCATTTGGGATAAGTATCTGCATGAGAAGCATGTCCATAAGCTTCTTGGTATTTCAGGTAAGAATGAAAAATGTCAACAATTAATTTTTTGTTGAAAAACCGTCAGAATATATTTTGATAGGTGCATTCACATTCTTATCCATGAATAAAATTTCAGGAGGGATAATATTTTTAGCAACAAGGAATGTTGATAAAGATTAATTGCATTTGATGTGGTAAACTGTGATTAGACTGTGATCATGGGCATAGTACAGTGAGGATTTATTTTATTGTTTAGGTTCAAACTGAGCATCTTGAATGGAATAAAATAGATGTATTTTCTCTGAGTATTGTGAATGATTTATTATGAAAACAGTTTCAAGGCTTTCAAAGACCAGGCTTAATAAATACAGCAGCTGTACTAAACTATTTCTCATATTTATTTTGCAGCACTTGAGAGATACTTTCTAGACATTTCCACATCTTACTGGGCATTTGATGATCCAATGAATTATTTCCAAGCCCCTCATTCTTTGTATGGGGGAGCTAAGCCAAACAATGATCGACACAATTTTTCAAGGAGCCTTCGAACAAATGGTATTAACGGTTGGGCTAGACTTGGTCTGTTTGATAGGGATTGCATCTCTGATCCATCTGTTTGTCGGTACGGCTTTGGGCTTGGTTTCTGGATTCTAGTGAATGATCTGCGAACCGGACAAGTTTGTCTCATGACATCAGGTGCAGATAATAAAAGTAAGTATGAATTTTAAGATGTAAATAAATTATAGTGTTCTCTTTTACTTTAAGAAGACTCTGTTATTAAAAAATTCAGGAAAAGTGGTATTGAATCTCTGCCACTGATGAAATGATTGTAGACCCTTTAGCATGAAAACAGCTGATAACTGCCTTGTAGTTGTTGAAAAGGGACTAGGGTGGGGAAGGTTTGGCAAGCAGAAGTGGGGAGGGCTAGCATTGAAATCAGGATGGATACTTTCCAGATTTCCTGCCAAAAGATTTGAATGACTTGTACTTTCTAAGATACTTTAATACAGCAGACATGTTTTTTTTTACAATGGTGAGGGGGCACTTATCACCGGTTGTATTTTATAAAAGCAATTTATAACAATTTTCATTGTCAAAGGGAGACTGTAAAGTTGGCAAAGAGCACATCTCCTGAGCTTATCGAGGCCATTTATTTATGTAACTGTTACATATTAGATATCAAACTTAAATTTCATCATAGGACAGTAATTTATTGCAAAGAAAATGTGACCTTTGAAATTAATGAAATATAGACTCTTTTCCAAATAGCAATTACAAAGGATTATGGGGTAGAGTTTGTGTGTGTGTCATTTTTGGTTTGGATGATAAGAGAAACCTATGCAGTCATGATGGCGTGTGTATGTATGTGTGTGTGCGTGTGTGTGTGTGTGTGTGTGTTTGTGACACTTTGCTCGTTAACACGATATCTCAAGAAGGGAAACTCTGACAGTTTTCAAACTTGGTACATAGATGCCCCATATTGAGGGGAAGAACCCTATTGTTTTTGGTAGGGGTCAAAGGTCACCTGGGGTCACCAGGGGTCAAACTCTGAAAACCTTGTTAACACAATATCTCGAGGTAGGAAGCTTGGATGAATTTCATACTTTGTATGTAGATGCGTTATGGTAAGAGGAAGAACCCTGTCATTTTTGGTGGAGGTGAAAGGTCATCTGGGGTCACCGGGGGTCAAACCCTGAAAACTTTGTTAACACAATATCTTAAGAAGGGA
Source organism: Holothuria leucospilota (assembly GCA_029531755.1). Classification (NCBI taxonomy): domain Eukaryota; kingdom Metazoa; phylum Echinodermata; class Holothuroidea; order Aspidochirotida; family Holothuriidae; genus Holothuria; species Holothuria leucospilota. The sequence continues at coordinate 11,800,146 of CM055965.1, forward strand.
AGCTCTGATGGTTCTCAAACTTGGTACATAGATGCCCCATATTGAGAGGAAGAACCCTATTGTTTTTGGTAGGGGTCAGAGGTCACCTGGGGTCACCGGGGGTCAAACTCTGAAAACCTTGTTAACACAATATCTCAAGGTGGGAAGCTTGGATGAATTTCATACTTTGTATGTAGATGCGTTATGGTGAGAGGAAGAACCCTATCATTTTTGGTGGAGGTGAAAGGTCATCTGGGGTCACCGGGGGTCAAACCCTGAAAACTTCATTAACACGATATCTCAAGAAGGGAAGCTCTGATGGTTCTCAAACTTGGTACATAGATGCCCCATATTGAGAGGAAGAACCGTATTGTTTTTGGTAGGGGTCAAAGGTCACCTGGGGTCACCGGGGGTCAAACTCTGAAAACCTTATTAACACAATATCTCAAGGTAGGAAGCTTGGATGAATTTCATACTTTGTATGTAGATGCGTTATGGTAAGAGAAAGAACCCTATCATTTTTGGTGGAGATGAAAGGTCATCTGGGGTCACCGGGGGTCAAACCCTGAAAACTTTGTTAACACGATATCTCAAGAAGGGAAGCTCTGACAGTTCTCAAACTTGGTACATAGATGCCCCATATTTAGAGGAAGAACCCTATTGTTTTTGGTGGGGGTCAGAGGTCACCTGGGGTCACCGGGGGTCAAAACCTGAAAACCTTGTTAACACAATGTCTCAATGTAGAAAGCTTGGATAAATTTCATACTTTGTATGCAGATGCCTTATAGTAAGAGGAAGAATCCTATCATTTTTGGTGGGGTTCAAAGGTCATCTGGGGTCACTGGGGGTCAAACCCTCAAAACCTTGTTAACACAATATCACAATGTAGGAAGCTTGGATAAATTTGATACTTTGTATGTAGATGCCTTATAGTAAGAGCAAGAATCTCATCATTTTTAGTGGAGGTCAAAGGTCATTTGGGGTCACTGGGGGTTAAGCTCTGAAAATCTTGTTAACACGATATCTCCACGTACGAAGCTTGGATAGATTTCATACATGGTAAATTGATGTGTTATAGTCAGAAGATGTACCCCACTGTTTTTGGTGGAGTTCAAAGGTCATCTAGGGTGGCCGAGGGTCAAACACTGAAAACCTTGTTAACACAATATCTCACGGGAGAAAGCTTGAATAGATTGTATACGTAGTATGTGGATGCATTGTGGTGAGAATATGAACTCAATCATTTTTGGTGGAGGTCAAAGGTCATCTTGGGTCAACGTGGGCCAAACATTGAAAAGCTTGTTAACACGTATCTCCAGGTAGGAAGCTTGGATAGATTTCATACTTACAGTACTATGTGGATGTGTTATGGTGAAAAGATGGACCCTATTGTTTTTGGTGAAGGTCAAAGGTCATCAGGGGTCACCAGAGGTAAAAAAGCAAAATTTCCCAAGAGTTTTATATGGGTCCAGCAGAGGTCAAAGAGCAAAATTTTCCAAGATTTCCCAAGATCGTCATCTGGGGTCACCAGAGGTCAAACTGCAAATTTCCCAAGAATTCCCAAAATTAAATAGGAACACAAAACTGTATTTTTCCAACATGTTAAGATAGCATTTGACCATTGACTGAAAGATATGGGACATCATGGCATTATTTGGAATAGAACATATATCATCGAAACCTCAATGCATTTTTGCATTCTGGTTGTGAATGGCATTTTACTGTGGCAAAAAACTATGTGTACCAAAACTCTATCCCATAATCCTTTGTAACTGCTATTTGGAAAAGGGTCTATTGCCAACCTCCTATGGAACTCAGTTTAACAAAACTTTTTAAGGCTGTAAATTACTTTCTGATGTCACAGTCTAGCTATATATATTGTCTAAGTGACATTCTTTACTCCAGTGGGGGCTTAACATGAGTACAATTTTTGGAGGAAAAATATTTTTTTCTCTAACAAAAATTTCATGTTTTTAGGAGAGCCCTTTTGTCTCTGTGTTTTTCAGCCCTGATTTACATACATGTAATCTTTCTGACTTGATTCACAGATGAAAGAGGATTTGCAATTCTTCAGACACCTATTTCTCTCATCTTTAATGTATCTGATGGATCAATGACATGGTCGACTACTGTCAGCCAGGATGTGTTAAATTTTAATAAATGGATGTATATTGGTGTGACATGGTCACAAACAGATGGCCTGACAGTGATGATGAATGGCAAAAATGTGGGAATTAGGGTGAGTTGAGGAAATGACACCAGTGAAAAATGGTTATGGTTACTTAACCAGCAGTTTAGTAAAGTTATGAGTTTGTGTCCGAACTGCATGAGGAATGACATTTAATTTGTGACTGATGCGTTAAGTTTTGTACTCTCAATGTCTGCACACTGTATTTCAACACTAGTGCTTAATTAGCCAAATCTGAAGTGAGTGAGCCTCTTTTACTGTTGAGACTTAGGGAGGGTTGAACCTAATGAAAGTAAACATGTTCTCTTTTCTTTCAGTCAATAATTTCCACTGACATTCGAAGTAAGAATGACTTTCAGGAACTTATTATTGGCAAGTGTAGTAACCAGAGAGTATTTGCAGAGAGCTACTTCGATGATATAATTGTCATTGTTCCAGAAAAAGCAAAAGATTTCCCTGGACCAGAATTATTACATGGAGACCCTAGTGAGTACCTCGCATTTTTTTAAATGGAGTAATATTTAGTGCCTTCGATTCATATTTTTATGTAACAAGCAAAAAATTTATGAAATAAGAAATTCAACTTTTTGGAAAATATGGAGAAAGGTTATGCATTGATTGAATCCAGTATCTCTGGTCATTTTATTAAGATTGTTATGTGGATTAATCAAAGTTAGGGGAATAATTTAGTGCTCATATTTTGTTTGTCAGTTTTGAAGTGAATTGTCTTCAGTATTACAAGATTGGTGGGTAGTATCATTTACAAAACCTGCTACTGATGTTTGTATTTTGGTAGCAATGTTATTTGCTTGTATGTCGGAATAGAATTTGGTTCTGGATTAGTTATTTTGTGTAATATGGGTTATTATGATTGAATAACATACTTTTGGTCATCTGTATGTTTAGTATATATTATTTTCTGTATAGCTACTATTCATCCCAGTTGGTATCTGTAGGATTAACAAACTTATTTTTTAATTTTAACAGTTTGTGATGGCTATATATCAGCTGATGAATATTTTAACCTGACATCCAATCAGGTCCAGTCGTTTCAAAGTCAAGTAAGTGTTCGAGGTGAGGGTGATGGTAGCACACGAGCTGTAGACACTCATCCAACAAGAAACAAGAATGGTTACATAGAAGTTGGTGAGTTTTATAACTTTACCAGGGTTTTGCAATGCAATTATGCAAGCTGTTATTTATTAATAATACTCGAAGTAGTTCAATCATATGTGTATGTGTTGTGGTAGTCTTTTTGTCAGGAAACAAAAGGGTATAAAATTTCTTCCAACAATTTGCATCTGCTATTGGTATTACAGGAGATTTTGCTGATCGATGCCTCAGTTTCCCAGCTGCTTGTTCTAATGGTGTAACTATGTCTGTTTGGTTCAGGCTGAAGGATATTACTAACTTTGAAGACATGGCTTCAAATCCAGACAGTGTTGGCTACATTTTGAGGTATGTGCTACAGTATTACGGTTATATTCTAGTCGATACATTTCTGTGTTTTCCCTGTCTGTGCAACATAATGATTGGTCATCACCATTATATTCAATAACCATTGAAGGATTGTATACCTTGTCTCAGAACCTTAGGCTGTGATCCAATTACCTTGTTCAATCAATGATTTCTTAGTTATTGCAAGTCTTAAAATATTTCACTGATTTTGCTGATATGCTGCAGCTATGGTCCAGACAGAATGGGGATGAGTAAATATGGCCATCTCATGGAATTCAGTTTGAGCACTCATTGCTGGCAGATTCACAATTTTTAAAAGTGATCCTAATAGTATGTTTAATAGTCCTCAAAGACTTTTGATTAATTCATTCCTTACATAAAATTCATTTTTATGGAGTAACTCAAAAACAGATTGTATTTGTTACTGCCTTCCATATGTGTTGTTTTTATTTTTTTTTTATTATGCATACATGTCAAAATTTCAGTACCCCAATGCTGCTTTTTTGAGCTTCTTACTTTGGTGCCAACTGAGCAAATAGATGGCGATGTGCCTTCTAGCAGGCTGTTCTGGTGATTATATTGGGCTCAGAAGTTTGTACAGGAAAATCACTCATGTGCAACAAAAATATTTTATGTTGCCCATGGAGTTCTAGGTGTTGCTTGTAGGAGAAATGACAGAAAAAGCATCAAGGACTTTGTGGAGATAACAACTCTCAGATGTAGGTCTACTGTCCAAGGCCTATTTCCTACTGCTGAGGACACTGAATTAGCTTTCCAACCCTTTCAATTACTGTACCTTTCTGGCTGTTTAAGGTATTAAGATATGATTGTTTTAACATCTCTGTGAACAGTACCTTCATGTTACATCCAGCACTCTGTGGTGCAGTGTACATCTCACCAATCTGCACATACACCATTGATCAACTACAATTCCTTACATACATCTGGGGGCCCAGTTTTTTATATCAATCAAAGTGGGTTGACCAATCACAAATGGTAATGATGTTATCCTGAGTATACTGCAGGACAATGAAAGCCCACCTTTAAAGATAGTAATCTCTTACCAACCTGATGATCCTTTTTATTTTTAGTTCTGGTGCACAGAGCAACCAGTCAACAGGTTTTGCTGTTTACACCGATAATATTACTACAGTTGTTGAAGTCAGTAATGCCAAATGTTTGTGGAAACAATTCTATGGTTTGGGATTCTCTGATGACTGGACAAATATAGGATTATCATGGAGTTTATCATCTGGTATCTCTGTATATGTGGACGGAATATTCCAAGGTAATGTGGTACAGGGTGATGGTTAGCAACCTATGGGACCTAACCCAGTGTTTTGGTTGTGAAGAAATACAGAGGTCATAAATTGCTATGCTAGTTGTAAAGTATTGATACACAAAGCAAGAGATGAACAGTTTTTTGTTTTTTTTTAACTGTGTTTCTCAATTTTATGTGTTGTGAAGCACTGCACAGGATCATTGTAAAAAGAAGTTGTCCTTTTTCAGATGAAGATGACTGTAAGATGAGAAGGGAGTATCTTTGGTCATTATTGTAAGAATATAAGCAGGCAGAGATTAAAGTGTTAGCAGCTTGGCTAACCCTCCCAGTGGCCAACAGTATCTTTCGATAAAATGTGCAAGTTTGTCTGAGACATTTCATCTTATGTGCAACCATTTTAATTCTATGAAGTTTCCTTTGAACTTAACAGAGAATCATTATCTCTATTTTACAGAGAATTCATTATGCCATACATAATATGTAAATAATCAGTTGGTATATTGTTTGTGTGTTTTAATGTGGTTTTTGTTAAACTTTGAGTATTAGAGACAGTGCAAAGGTTTTAAAATCTTTTACAAGCAGATAGGGTGCTCAGTGCAGTATGTGTCTCCTTTATATCATATGTTGTGGAATGTGAGAAAACTCTTCATGTGTTGATTCCCTTGCCATTGTTAGTGGTGATATTGACTGATTGAAGAACACTTTTTTAAATGGTAAACATTTGCCGTAGTTTTATATTGCTGAGTGAACTTAACATTAGTTTCTTGCATTTGCATTAGTCCCAATTGATGAGCCTGAACCCATCACTGAAGAACCCCCAACAACAAGTTTTGGTAACTTTTCGATGGAGAATAGCACCCTTAATGGTACCATGTTAAATACCACATCCGTCAATGGTACCAATTCCACCATGAATGCTACTGAAGCCACACCAATCAGTGTCATCACCAAGGTGGAGAGCTGTGAACTTCCAACATTTAATTTTACATCCAGTGAGCTGGATGATATTTTCTCTAAACTTCACCTGGGAAAGAGGAACGACAAGGATAGTGGATACTTGCATGCAGAATTTGCTGATTTTGCTATTTGGTATGAAGTCTTAGATCCATACCACCCTGAAATAGGAAAAATGTTAATGGGAGAAGAATGCCACAAGTTAGGTAAGCATATCTTAAAACAGGTTTTATGTTTTATTTGTTCATTTATTTACATAATTGTTTCACCAAAGATATTTATTTGATTAAAAATTGCACATAGCCTTTTTTTAACTTTTTTATTTAAGTAACATGAGCTAAATACATCATTTTTATTGAATAGATAAATAATGTGAAAGAATTGGCTCACCAGATACTCATTACAATTAGAACATGTCTCTCAAAACTGTTGTGCTGTGACAGAACTCCAACTCTTGCATTAGGTGTCAATTTGTATAATTAATTTAAGCTTCTGTTAAAATTCTTATATGTTAGGTGTAATCATGCACAGTTGTTTCTGAAAATTATGAAATGTAGGGTGAAAACTGAGGAAATTAGAACAGGAATTTGCAACCAAAGAAAATACCTAGCTCAGAAAAAGTAAATTGACTTCCCTTAATTGTTTTCATGTTTAAAAAATAATCTACTCATGTGCCTGGTTTTGTATTTGATGGTAGGAAAAAGGTTAAAGTAGTACCATATTAAGAATATGAGTTTGTCTCCCAGATGTGTATTAAAGTTGGCAGGTGCTTTAAGAGGTAAATCTGAGGGATATGTGTTTTCAGGTTTACTTGGAGATTTCCTATTTGGACGTAACTCCCAAAACACACTAGTAAATCTTACTTGAGGTAGTTTAGAGGGCAAGGTTAATGGTATCATTTGAAGTTAATTGTGGTTGGTGTTTTTTTCTTTTTCTTTTGTACCCTTGTGTTCCAAAGTTGTCACCACAAACCATGAAGAACTGGACAAGTATGCCCCTTGGACCGGAACTGTGGAGTGCGATCATGTACACTTGGTGGATTGCACACAGAGCTTTGATGAATTCTTTACTATTGTGAGTTAAATAATTTAAATTATTTTATAGATTAAAAGTGACCCTTAAAACAAAGATTGTGAGTTTAATTGTATAATTATTGAATTCAACATGTCCTGATCATTTTCACTAGTTGCTCCTGATGCTGGCTTGAGATTTCATTTTTGTGGTAAAGTGGAGTAGAATTTTCAGTTCCAAATGTGTCTTGACTATAAAATGGTATCTCCAGTTCCTAGGGATATCATGAGTTATTAAGTTAAATACTTACATTTAAAGGTAATTTTTCGAAGGCTTTTACAGTCAATGATAAAAGAGAATTATGTGCAGATTAAAGATTTAACTACACTAGTAATAATGGAACAAGGATGGTTTGAAAGGTCTATGGCCATGAAAATGTTACAGTATATGTGTCTTCTTGTTGCAAAAACTAGTGAAAATGTGAAAAAGAGCATCCCAAGTGTTGACCATATTACAAGGCGATTTTCTTTTTACCAACAGCAATAGCTAAGTATATGTGCTAGTGCAATACAAATATGTGATATGGAGAGGCACTCACAAGATATTTTGTGTGTAATCCTTTGTTTTTATGGCCTTTATTTCCAGGTCACTTGTAATGTGATATGAACTGAAGGGTGTATGTTGAAAGTATAACTGTTGTCTACTTAGAAAATGTCAATAGTTCATACACCAAAGTGAAAAGTAGTTGATTACAGATAATATCTACATGTTTAATAAAATAAATAGTAACTCTGTGCAGCACCCCTCATCATATTAAGTTTTTGATAGCCAGTGGTGCCACCAGGATATCAAGGGGTGGGGGAGGCAAAATGTTCTGCATGCAAATTGCTCCTGTAAGCTGTATACCTTAATACAGGAGTGGACTGGGGGACAAGGGTACGTTGCAAAGGCCATGACTGGGGGAAATTTCCCCTCCACCCCTCTCCTTTGCTGGCATTGCTGTCCATAGCTAATGAGCTTATCTTAGAAATAGCCAGAAATGGATCCACCCCATGGAGTTAGGGCAAAACCTATCTCTCAGGCAGATTTAAAAAAAATGTGCAATTTTCTCAGAAGATGCAGGTTTTTCTTGGGTGAAATTTGCTCAGCCCCTGTAGGATAATTATTGTGTACACCTGTGCAACAGCAGCTTTGGTTGCATGTTCACATACCTGTAAGGCCCTGTGCAACCAATCCAAATAGTAAATGGTTGTAACATCTCCCCTGTTGTGGAAATTGAATGTTTGAAGTTAATAGCTGAAGTACCTTTCTCTGTCTTTCAGATAAGTGAGGAGAGTACACTAGATGATTTCATGTATCAGATTCTAAAGGAGAGACTGGCAAACTACACCCATGTGTCTGCTTATATGACTGTGGATGAACTGTTGATGTCATCGATACTACTGGACCGGGCCCTTACCAGGGACCTGCCCCTAAATATCAACACCACAGATGCAGAGGAGGACATACAGGTGAGATGAAGCAGAAAAATCATTGGACATAGAAGAAACTAAAAACAGCTTCTTTTAGGCATTGATGGGCTCTTTAAATGGTGTGAAGAATGGCTGGTACAGTGTAGTGTACCCTTGATGCTTTCCAGGTTTCTAGATCAAATTTCTGTAGTGCCACATGAGAATATCCTGGGAACTGAATTGATTGTCTAGGAAGGCTGCTTGGAGCATTTGGTGGTGGGGGGTTAAAATTGGTGAATTACAGGTTTTTGGTTGTCAGACTAGGTGGAGTTGGATGCAGGTATTGTCTTCTTTAGGTCTGTGCTGGACGGTGCTGCAGAGCAAGGACCCTCACAGAAATGGTAAAGTGCTAAAGGCGGTGGTTACACTCAGATCTGAAAGATGGGGATGGTATGTGGCAGTTTTAGAGCAGGGAGGTGTTATTAGCTGGAGATCCATCGAAAACTTTAATTTATGCTAATCCAATTAGATTGCCCTCAGAGTGTAGACTAAATCCTTTAATTGGAGATTATTGAACTAAAGGGCATTGAATTCCTTTGTCTAATATCTAGGCAGCCTCATTCATACAGTCTACAGCGACCCCAACAAAAAGTATTATTTGGAACAATGCTTTAATGTCTAACTAGTTGCCGACAGTCGAGTACTAAACACTGTTCTGACATTCAAAACGACTGTTTATTGCTAAGAAACCTAAGGATGCTGACTATAAACTCGTGCTCATGATTTATGCAAATGAGCAAAAGAAGTATAAGACTAAACTTTGCTGTCAGATTTTGACTAATTTCTGCATTCCCTCGCATGACTTAAAAGGCACACTCATATTGAGCAAGTTATAGAAAACTAGACAAGTATGTTGTAAATAGCATCTAAACGCATCCAAACCCCCAAATTAATTTACATCTTAAGCGACTGGCAATGTTAAGGGCATAAGGCAAGGGGCAAATTTCCCGATCTGCTCTTCGAGATTTAGCAGACGACATATCTCTTCTACTTAGTTCCTATAACAGCTCTCTAGCCTATTGAATCATCAAGAACAACACACAAAAGAGATTACTGTCGGCAACTTGTAGGGTTCAAAGAAAGAGTTTTTGATGGATCCCCAGCTAATAACACCTCCCTGTTTAGAGCAGGATTGGGAGAATTCCCCTGTCTACAGTATAGTGCTTTGAACATTTGTAAAAAAAAGCATATGTCAGTCTTGCTATTGTTCATCTTTCACGTACTGTAAAATATAAAGTCCTTGATGAGCCTGTCCAGCTTCCTGGCCCTGGGGTCACACTAAATTAAATACTAACAATCTTTAATGGACTTGCAGTATATTTGAATATTATCTTTTCCTCTTCTTCAGGATTTATTGAGTCTCACCAGTAATTTATTTGATGAGACAAGGGGCAGGCGGTGGGTAACAATACAACAGGTGAGAAACGTGTAGTTTTGTGTCAAAAAAAAAACACAATGCCTTAAGTTTCTTTAACTGAAGTAATTACTTTTTAATCCATTTATCCATTTATCCTGACTGCCATGATTGGTAAAACATTTCTGACTTACTAGCAAGTCTAGCATATGCCGCTATAAAATCAAAACGTCACATTCATTTTGAGTCTCTAAAGAGGTCTTTCAGTTTGTCCAATCTCTTATGCTAATGACATGGTCTTTGTTGTGGACATATTCAACAAGGAAATAGTGGTTATTAGATGTGGTCACAATGTGGATTTTGATAGGCTTTTTTTGTAAAGACCTAAAGTATTGTCAACAAAACATGAAAGGTAAAAAATGCAAAAGAAAATATGACTGATGACAGATAAAAATTATTCAAGTAACTTTTATGAATGGATGCTAACAGCGATTGCCAGTTTTAAGCTGAAGTTAGTTTCATTTAGAATATAGTTTCTTGTATGAAACTAGCATACAGTAGTATTGTTTTAAACACTATGTACATATAACAAAAGTTTGTGTCACTTGGCCTCTTTTACGTGCACAGGAATGTGCAGGTGGATGTCAGAAGAATGAAATTTACACAGCAAATATTGGATAAGAGTGAATAGGTTTTGGAAACTTTTCTTTTCTGTTAAGTGTCAAATGTTAAAAATGTGGAACCCTCTTACCTCTATTAAAAGTAGGCAGTTTCTAGATAATGATGCTTAATAGTGGAACAATATTTTTTGAAATGTTATTAAGAGCTTGGTAGACTATTTATTAGGATAATACACTTGTGATCCAAGGGTTGCTGTTTTGATTCCTGCCTTGTTCATTACGAAGTATCCTTGGTCAAGATGATTTATCTATAAAGTTTCCCCTCTCCATCCAGGGGTTGTCTCTGGACATGGTATCTTTGAGAAGGAGTAATCTTATGTATATTAAAGTGCTTTGAGACCTATAGCTGGTGATGAAGAAAAAAATGTTATCAGTTGTTTGGTAATATGTGTTCATGCTGTAAGAATTATAGTAATGCAATTATTTGATTTATTGTGATTTATTTTTATTCCCAGTCCTATGCAGGCTGTACTGATACAATGAAGAACTTTGATGAGTATAGTATGAGCATGTTGGAGAGGATGCAGGATGAAGATGGAGCAATGAGTCCTGTTAATGTGACATTTGTATCAGATAATATCAGTGAGTTTATAAATATGACAAAGAAGTAATAAATAATAATCATAAGGATGTGCTGGTGGTGTCGGTGGTGACTCAAAGCACACAAACTACCAAATCATGCATGTGGTGGTATATACAAATATGGTTGAAGCAAACTCGATGTTGGCTGGCACAGCTGTTGAGCACGGGACCATATCACCTCTCAGCCTTATGAAACATTGTTAAAAATTTGAAGCATTATACTGCAGGGCTTGCAGATCAGCATTGGGAACAAGTTACAAACCCCAGACTTGTTATCCTTTTAACACTTGTTAATAAAAAAGATAAAGTGATGCTTGCAATGATCTAACTGGTTCAGGGTGTTTGATATGCCTAAGTGGCTTCCTGACCCTGAATTCACTAGATTAATCAGGAAATGAAAGGAAAAAATAGAAAAATCCAAAAAAGCAATATTCTAAAAAGGTAAAACTATACACAAATTGACAACTTTCAAATCAAATCCCAAATGCATTAGACTTCTGTGGAGACTTTGAAAGTGAAGGATCAGCTCCCCCTGGACAATTCCTGCCTGAGTAATTCCCTGACAGTTTCTCCCATATATCATCCCCCGTACAATTCCCATCCCACTTTAGAACTTTCCAGGTGTGGAATTTTCAGGGTGGTAACTGTCTGAGGTGGGAATTGTCCAGGGAATAGCCTTCTGAGGGAAGGGGGTAGCCCATGGTGAATTTATCCATTTGAGAATCTTCCAGGCAGAGGGATTGTAGGGAGGCAGTTTTCTAGGAACTACTTTTTACTCCCTAATGTTAATTATTTAAAGAACTTTTTTCCATAGGTGGGTGCAGCAACTGAGAAAGATCTGTCCCCTCCAAGTATGCTGAGATTTTGGTCAAATTAATTAAGAGCAGTTTTAGTAGAACATAAACAATAGCACAGATAAGAATTCAATTATCCAAAATGCAGAGTGGAGTAGTAGCCAGGACACTTTATATTTGAAAAGAAAAGTTTAAGGAAAGTTTTGTTTGTTATCTTTGCTTAATGTCTTTGAAAAGTTTTGTGTTGACAATAAAATATGAAAAATGTTTCCTGTATAAATATATCATATTTATACACTGGTACTTCAATTAATTTTTGTATTTCTTTTTTTAGTCCTTCACATGGATCGTCTTGATATTGCAAACACACCAGACCAGTATTCCTTTCCAAACTATGACCTTGGTGACTTACAGCAAATCCAGGGCAGTTGGGGTCAACCTATGGATAGCCTGACATTTCCTAAAAATTTCTTTGATTATACAACACGAGGTAAAAAAGTAATTGATTATTTGCCCCTTTTGTTGAATTCAGTCTTAAGATGACTCCCTTAAATTTTTTATTACATAAGACAATCTTTGATATTTAAGGTCAGTTTATTTTATTTAATCACCTAATAGACTTCATAGAGATTTGCAAAGCTGGTATTTGGTAGAAGTTTTTCTTTTTTTAAATATTTCAATAAAACCATGTGTCCAAACTTTTGCCATTCCTGTTTTCAAAATGGATTTGGTTGTGTAGATAATCTTAAAGAGTTAGAATACATGTTGAAAAGCAAAAATTTTCAAGAAAATAATGACAACATTTTGTGATTCTCAGCAGGTGGAAATGCATTTAAATGCTGTAAGCATTCAGCCTAACATTATTTTGAAAAAATAATGCAATCTTTGAAATGTTCACTTTATCTCCTACTCAAGCATCTTTGGAGGTGTTTTCAGAACATTTGTATTGCATAAAGTCATGAGTTACCTTGCACAGAGAAAAAAAAAATGCAGAGTATACATAAATTAGACAAGGGGGTATGCTTAAATTAAAATTCAGTTTAGTACATTTCCCCATTATTTGAAGTCAAGATGATGTCCTGCTTGTGATAATCTCTGCATTTTAAAGGCTCTATGCAATCTAAACTATCATTCTTTTTACTGATAAAGCATGTTGATTATTGTCTTTCTGTACAGGTACAGGGGATGTATACATTATTGGTACACTATATGACTCTGTAGGTGGATTTATACCAGCAGTAACAAGAGACAGGTAAGCATGATGTTAAGATGCTGTTTTCCTCCTGAAGATCAAGTCCACTTCAATTACTGCTGATCAGTGGTGTCTCTGCATTTCAAAAACCCATAGTACTAGATAAGACTTCTTTACTTCCTTACCCCAAGGGTGGTGATTTGTTTTCAGTTTTGGGGGAGGGGGATGCCCCATTTTGAAATAATTTTCTGTGTGAAAAATCAAAGTCAATGGGCAATTTCTCAAATATTGGGGGGACATGTCCCCCTGTCGCCCCAATAACCGCCCATGCTGTACTCTGCATGCACATCTTGTGTAAACAAACACCCTCAAGTGTAAATAGACTCCTCTGTAGAAACACAGTGGCTATTAATAAATGTCTGCTGAGGGGGGTGGGAGGAGGGGGCTGTCCATGGCCAAGTGAGCAGTGCGCTGACCAGACAGAATTACCTGATAAAAAGTTTATTCTTGAATTAGGAGAAGTGTGGAGACAAACAAAAGGTGCAAACTCAGTCCCCTTTGGCAGAAACACCTCATGTTGGTGCCAATAAGCTTAACTTCCAGCAACTTTATGCCTCACTAAACACATGAAAGCATTATCCTTTCCCATGGATGGACAACTTTTTGCTTTTTGTCACAAAACACTAACAAGGTAATTGATGGACAAATGTAAAGTAGGTTGTCTGCCAATCAGGAGCTGTTATGTAACATATGAGGCAGGTTGTGCTATTGATAAAGTCATGTGTAATTAATTATAATAGCCCCATTCATCAATCAGTGTATGTGAGTGACACCACTGCTCACTGCCTTTTGGACTGCAGCCATGTAAAATTGAAACAGGAGTGTCACAGCATTTGGCAAAGGTCAGAATTAAGGATTAGTCATACAGGTGTCTGTCAAAGGAAATTAAGTTTATCATTATGTTATTTGTCTAATTTTGTCTTTAATTAAAGTGATAAGCACTAAATTATGATTATATAATATCCAAAACTCCCCATGGTGTTAACATGATACTGATATAAAATAGTGTCACATCTATTTACCTGAGCATTAAAGGTCTTTCATCTCTTTCCCTCTTGTAAAAATTGACCAGATGTCGCCATGTGGATAGAACCTGCTGGAAATATTGTAATGCTGTTCATAACTCAATTTAAATGCTATTACTACAGAACAGTGTAATAAAGTAAGGTAATGTGGGAATTATATTCTGCATATGTGACATGGATGTAGAACATTTGTGTGCAGAAGATTGATAGACTTTCATTCATAATTGAAGGACTACTCTTTTGAACAATTTCACAAATTGTAAACAGTGAAAGAGGTTCTGTTAAACTGCACATGTGTATTCTATCAGTATAGTAATGTTTAAAAATTTGCTCAACATTTTATTCATAACTTATTTGTATCTTTCAGTGGGTTGGATGAGTACAACATTAAAGTACAGAGCAGAATTCTATCTCTGCAAATTGAGCCAAAGCTAGATAGAGAACTGTACAATCCTGTTGTCATTGTCTTGGAAAACTCGGAGGTAAAGTCACTTTATTAAATTATCACTGTAGTTGTTGTGGAATTGTGTTAAAGTAGTTCTGCTGCAACCTCTAAAATATAAATGTATTTCTGGGATTTGTTGCACTATTAGTTTTATCTGTTTATTGTGTATATTGCAGTTATAAATGTTAGTGTAATTTTATCAGCTTTGTTAGCAGTTGTTTGAATAGACACTTACGTATTTCTTAGTGCATAATTCATCTTGAGTATAGACCGTTTTCCAAATAGAAATTAAAAAGGATTGTGGGATAAAGCTTTAGTATGCATCATTTTTGTTAATGCCATTTTACTGTGGCAAAATATGACGCATACCAAAACTGTTATCCCACAATCCTTTGTAATCGCTACTTGGAAAAGGATCTATGGATGAGTACTGATACACTCACCTCAGCTTGTGTAGCTGAACATTGGTACTATCAGTAAATTTGCTCTTGTATTGGAGCAAAAAATGTGTACTGGTATTTTATATTTTCAGTCACTGCTAGACCTTCAATGAAATATTTGTACTGTTAGAACTCATTCACCTGCACTTCTTGTCCTCGCATGCACTCTCACATATGGTGGATTTTGCCACCATGGCGTGTTTACTGCCTTAGGTAGATGGGGCATGTAACCAACCTTGCCATCATATATGCCTAAGTAATCAGGTCCAGACTATTAAATACACTTTCTTAATTAAAACTTTGCCTCACACCTTGCCCAGCTATATTTGATTCTCTCTATGTCTTAATTTTAATTCCACAGTCAGCTTGGTTGAAGAAATTCTGTCCCAAGTTTACAAGTAGCACATATGAACTATGTGAACACTCTAGAATTAACTTTAGTATGAAGTGATCTAGTGGCCAGTCAGTAGCCAACCCTAACAAATTATTATCCTTCATTAATTCCACACAGTAGGTCTTAAATATTTAGCTGGACAGTTCATCTTGTTTCAGTGTGGAGAAAATCAGGTAGTAAAACAATGCACTGTCATAGTTACAGTGGCGGCTTGAGTGGGAGATAAATAGGGGTAGTAATTTCACCTATGCAACTTTCTTTTGTCCCCTGTTTCTTTGGGTTCAAAATACACTATGGGAAGAGTTTGCTCGACAGTCATCTAGGATTTGTATTGGTTTCCTGTAATACCATCAGTACAAGTTTGGCCACAGGTTTGCTTACTACGTAGTAGGCAAACCAGTGGCCAAACTTGTACTGATGGTATTGTATAGTCTCACTGTGAGTTTGGTAGTCTCAGAAGATGGTTTATTTCACACATGTATGAATTTCTTCCCTTTAGGAGTTGGATCTTTCCAAAGAGGAACCAAAGTGTGCTTTCTGGGATTATGACATGAGGTAAGTTCCCTAACTATTTAACCAACCTACCTGTGTGTAAGCTGCAAAGCTGAGACTATACAAAATTACAGCAGAGTGCCTCTTTTCATGAGACTTAATGTAGACAAAAGTTGCTTTTGTTTGTAACTTTTGTGGTTTCGCTTGCAATGACTTGACATCTACTTGGGCTTGCAAAATACCGTTTGCGGCTTGACTTACCTTGCAAATTAAAAAGTTGCATGTTATACTGGTAAGTACAAAAAACTGGTCTGTCCTGACCGAGTGAAGTAGCAGTGGGCTTTTTCCCAGTTTAATTAGTATTTTAAATTTATATTAAGAGAAACATGACTGCTACTTTTAACAGTCTCATTCCAGCCATGGTAAGATTTCACATACCGTACTGTTAGTTATAATTCAAGTTCTAGCAAACTTGTTATGGGATCAAATGACCTATGACAAAATGATTTGCATCTTGGTATGACCGGGACTAGATCAGATGACTTGTGACCAAATTATTGGTATTGATATGACTTGTTAGCAGTGATGCCACCAGGGGGATGGAGATTAGGCATGAGAAAGCATTTACATGTCCTCACTTTCCCCCATTTTGTTCTTGCACAAAAAAAACACAGTTTACAGGAGTAATGCACAATGGCATCTTTTCCCCTCCAACACTTTGAAATCCTGGTGGCACCAGGAGCGGCGATCTGTTAAATTATTGGGGGGGACATCTGCTTGATTGAACACTTTGTGTCTCCGGCCAGGGTACTACAGAGGACCATCATAGGTCCTCTTTTGGGGTCCAGGGGCGAAGCCCATGGAAGCCAAGCGATTTGGTGCATTCTAGAGGACACAGTTCACATATTTCTGATCAAAAGTCCTCCCCAGCTGCCATTAATAGGGCAATATCACAATTATTCAAATCGAAAATGTGTGTAACAACATTTATTTTTTCCTCATACCTCTAAATATTGGGGGGCGGGGAACATTTGATATGATTTCCCCCACTAAAATTATTGAGGGGAACATGTCCCCCCTGTTCCCCCATGATCACATGGGTGGCACCACTGCTTGTTAAATAAGGGACCAAATGGCTTGTTACTTGATTTGGATTTGGAAAAAAAATAACTTGCTGCTATCTCTGGAATAGAGTCAGACACAAGTTGACAGTGATAGTTTCACAGATACATATCCTTTTGTTTCTAAGTGCCTCGCTAGAAATATCTGCACTTAAATACTTACAAATCTGTTCACAATAAAACACACTCTATATGCCTAAGTGTGCTAAGTCCTATGCCACTTTGCGGATGAAACTTGAAAAAAAAAATCACATAGAAAGCCATGTAAACATTTATGAATAGTAGTTGTTTTAGTACATATCTCTTTGCTTACAAACTTCAAACATTGTAATGCAACAAATTTTTCAGCTGGTGACAGTTGTTAAATAATGCCCTCTGTATCTGCTTCTACAGAGGCGGTATTGGTGGTGGTTGGAATACAAGTGGCTGTGATGTCGCCCTCGCTGATGTTAACTACACTGTCTGCTATTGCTATCACCTAACACATTTTGCAACACTCAAGCAGCCATTACCCCCAAAGGTAAGTAGATAAAGTGTTTACTTGTAAAACTGACTCAGTGTTGATAGTTGTTTTTAGCCTTCCACCTTGGTCATTTGAAAGAAAAATGTTCACAGTAAATGAGCTGTTTTGCAGTGAGAATTAGTAAGAAGTGTCTTTTCTTTTAATTTGTATTCTACTCTAGAAATAAAAAGAAATTCTTGTAGCAATAGGTCAGATAACCTATCCATTATTAGAATGAATGCTTTGTATTATTTGTAGTGTTATTAATTCAAATTAGAATGCATTTATGAAACTTTGTTAAAATCATACTACAATCATCAGATGAAAAGAGACAGGAGTGAAATTAGACTGTGAGTTTAAGTAGTGCATGCTAATAATATAAAGGTGCAGTGTGATGCAATGATGTGATAGGATAAAACATTTGAAAACATTTTCATGTGAAGACCCTTTCACACTAGGTGTGATGCAGTGGGATATGATGTGACACCATAAAATCGAGCTGAAAAATTTCAGTAGTACTTCACTTGTCTCAGCAATTTTTCCTGCGACATCATGAGATACAATTCCCATTTTGTTACATCTCATGACTAATCAGTCATTGGAATATCCCTAGGTGACCTTGAAGAAAAAGTCGCTTGCAGTGTGGAAGGCCTGGAGACATTTTCATAGGGTTGTGTCGCATCACATCATATTATATTGTGTAAATGGGCTTTATCATTTTAAATTTGTCCCTCAAAAACAGGTGTTGTTTCCATAGTTGCATTTTTCACATAATGAAGGGTTAACCCTTCCGATATTTGAAACCAGAGCCTTGTATCAGGGCCGATTCAATCTGATATATTTTCAGGAAATGGAACAATTGGTTGGTTTGGATACGTCTTTGTAAAAGTGTGGGATTTTTCAGGCTTTCTTGCAAGATGTATAATAAGAAATGAAGGTTCAATAGGTTTTCCACCTTGGATAAGCATAATGGAGATGCCCTTCAGATATGAAGTGTTCTAGTAAAAAGTAGGTAGTTATATCATATCACATATTTTTTCCAGTCACCTCAAGCTTTTTGTGCTGCTCACTAAACAATTCAAGGGTTTTTTGTTCTTTTTTGTTTTCATTTTTTTTTGGGGGGGGGGTATTTTAACCCTATGAAAGTGTGAGAATTTCAGTACTTCCTGATTAAGTGTGACCAGCAAATAAATGAGACATATGAGTTTAATTTTTGTCTATTTTGGATCAAACTACAGTGTTGTTCAGCAGTTTAACATATTGCTAAGCACCACTGGTACCTGCATGATATTCAGTGAACAGTATTCTTTCATGGCCTAACTGACATATTTGTAAAACGTTCCAGAATCAGGGAAGGCTAATTCTTGTTGATACTTTGAATCTTTCAGGTTGAGCCACATGATTTTTCAATGGTCTTGTATGCACAGAAAGCTGGCACTTTTATATCTTTGGTCCTCATGGGTCTGTTGCTGATGATATACTTGTGTAACAGGTAAGTCAGTATGTAACACTGGCCAATAGGATGTATGGGAACAGGTGGGACTTAATGGATATAGATGGTATTGAAGTACATACATGCAGATTACAGATTTGATGGGTTAGAAAATTGTGTCAGTCTCATCAGACAATGGAAGGTGCCTAATTGAATGTGTACTGATGAAAGGGCTGGTTTGTAATATTTGCAACCTCAAAACTTAACCATGTCTATGCAAAATAAGTCTATGCAAAAAAGTGACTCCTTCTTTTCCTACTTCCTCTTACTTTTGGAACCTTCCTCTAACTTCTACTTTTCTCTTGAAAATTTGGTTTTTTCTACTTTTCTGACTTGTCATGTTACAAACTGAAAGAAGAAGACAACACTGTGTATTGAAAGTGATATAAAAAGGAATGCCTGACAGTCATACAAGCACCTGTAGAGAGTATCAATGACAGCTATACTTCAGGCTGAAAGACTGCAAAAATCTGATTCCTACTTTTGATTGACAAAATAACTTTTACTGTTATGTTGGTTTTATTCAGACTTTGGTTCAACTTTTGCTCTCCTTTTTGTCCTAGATCCACTTGCAAGCCTGTTTGTTTTTTTAGACTTTTGACATCATTTAGAATTTTTTTCATTATTCTAGAAAACTGAGGACACTGAGAAATGTCATCCACATTAACCTGATGGTAACGATGCTTATCGCAAAATTAACATTTTTAGTTGTTGAATACATCCAGCATATACCGGTGAGTCTATACATCAAGATTATACTTTAGATTTATTTATGCTAATGACTGTTGTTGAGTTACTTATAAGGGACATAAGTATATTTAGTGTGTCCTTACATATATTATTCTGAGGAAAACTGACGGGTATGTACACCTACCACAAAGTTTAATGCTTGTAATATTTTTTGGAGGGGAACTTATTCAAATGTTTTGCAAACATTCACCTGCTAAGTAAAGTTGTTTCCTTGGCTATTTGAGGGTCCACAAAGGCTATTGTATTTTTGTTGGCTATTAGTTTAGAGAGGAGAAGGTCAATTTTTGTAATTTTCTGTATTTAATCTCCCTTTTGGTCTTTCTGGGGGTAACCTCTTGCCCCATGTATTTTGTTGGCTGCCTTCCAGTGTATATCTAGTTTCCAATGTATCAAAATGGCAGATGCAAACACAGCCACAGCGTCCATGTTGCATTATAAACAACTCTTGATTAGTCTGACTGGAACACAGAATTGAAATTATATCATGCCGCAAATCCTCGGATGGTGTTTTGGTCCTGAAACACTGGAACCAGTTCATGTTTGATCTTCCACTATGAACATGCAAAAGGTGTCAGGTGGAGTTTGCCTTTGAACTTAATTCAATAGTTCCGGTCACACAAAGGGCTGTGTGTATGCTTCAATAAACAATCTATTGTGCTTGCATTCAGAGGAGATAGCAAACAGGAAATGAGTTAGGCAGATTAACTCCTTGGTTGTTTATTGCAAGATAAGTGTAGCAAGAAGGTGTGAACCAGCATCCTAATTGGCAAAATGTCTTTTGATCAGCACTCACTTGACTATCGTTATTTTCCTGGCGTATTCCATCTGTTATTCTAAAATTTTGCAGTTTGATTTTTTTAACACAGCACACAATATGTGTGACTATTTTTTATACTGTAAATTACAGACTATACCTCCTTGTTGGACCGTTTTTGTCGGCTTTCCATATGGTTGTCATGGTAACACTACATTTTACAGTTGAACTACAGTAACATCATCAGTTGTATAATATACATGTTTTTCATTTTATGTTCTCGATTTTCTTTAGGTTGCTTGTAAAGTAGTCTCCATCATAATGCAGTACTGCTATATGGCAGCTATCTCTTGGATGTTTGTAGAAGGAGTCCATCTAATGGCTGAAGTCAGAAATCCACTCGGAATCAGATTTGATCAAAAGTCAAGATATTATTTTATCATTGGTTGGGGTAAGTAAGACAATTTAATACT
This sequence comes from Holothuria leucospilota, assembly GCA_029531755.1. Classification (NCBI taxonomy): domain Eukaryota; kingdom Metazoa; phylum Echinodermata; class Holothuroidea; order Aspidochirotida; family Holothuriidae; genus Holothuria; species Holothuria leucospilota. The sequence goes on from CM055965.1 coordinate 11,821,079, forward strand.
TAATGAGAATTGTAGTAAGATGGTTAAAGTTATATATATTTCAATCCAATTACTGCATATGCTAGGATGATGGCAGATCTTTCATTGATTAAAGATTTTTTTTTTACTTGAATGGGGTCGGTCAGAGACATGTCACTTCCGCATAACAATAATATGTTGGAGCAAAAACAATGTATTGCATTTACACTCCAGCAGAGTAGTGCGTTGAGTGTTCCCATATGGTCATACTGTAGTCAATTGTTGTTTTCACTCCAAAGTCGCTAGGGTAACGGAAAGACCCAGATGACCGACTGACCCCATAGAGTTAATTTTCGTGATATTTTGCCATAAATTTAATTTCCTGGAAAGGGATTGATCCAGAGCAATACAGGTTGCTCAGTCACTGTTAGGGTTAAAAACGATCCTTTCCTCTACAGAGCAGAATGGAATGGATGCATGATAGATTCAGTTAAAACATTTCTCAATGATTTGCTTTTAAAACGTTACACAACTAAAGACAAGCACAGACTTTCAAATGCCTGTACATTGCTAACTTTCATTACAATAGTTTACTATTTTAATTTTTATCTTCTCATCTTTCAGGTATGCCTCTCCTCATAGTGGGTACTACTTTAGCTCTGACTTTTCATGGCTATGGAACAGCTTCATTGTAAGAAACACCTTTTAACTTTTTAAGTCTTTTTGACTTCAAAACAAGTTATCAACAGAAAATTGTGGTATGAGATTAAAATGGGGAAGGGGATAGGGGTGGGTGAATAAAAGGGGGAGGGTGATATAGGTAGCATTTACCTCATCAGTTCAGTGATGAATTAGTTTTCACAGTAGACCTTCCCAGCCCCTAGTAGAATGCTACAAAGTTAAATGTTTTTGAAACCTGTATGAAGTAAGTTGATGGTTTACAGGAATGATAAAATTCCCCCTTTTTTTGGGGGGGGGGGGGCAGGGTAACTTTTTGAATCTATTTATGAATACTTTTGTGCTCAGTCATTATCCAAATTTAACTTGGGCTTCCTCTTGTTACAGAAGCCCTGTTTATATCTTTCATTAGTGACAGTATTTTCTTTTCTTGTTAGTTGCTGGATGTCAATTGCCATTGAAGATCACACTTTGTGGATATTTGCAGGACCATGTGTAGTCATAGTTTTGGTGAGTCTTAAGTCACCTAAACCTTCCAATAATGTTTCAAATGTAGCTTTATGTGTGACAAACCATAGGAATGAAACTGTTTACTATTATACCACAACAAATAGTTACACAATTAATGCTTTATGTTGTAGCCATAGCTCTGTCACACGATGAAATGTTTGCATTAGAACCGACTCAGTAATATCTTGCTTCACTGCATCTGTTACCTCAACGAGGACATGATTTTAACACCTGATACAGGCAACTTACATTAGAGTAAGGGATTGGCAGCACCAGAATTACACCAGTTGCTGGAATATCTGCAATCCCTGACACGTGATATAGCAACAGAACACACAGTAACTACAGTATAGGTGTAACCAAAGAACTGTCACAACAACAATATAGAATAAAGGAGAAGAGAATGCTCAGTTGAGCTTGTTCCGACTGTTCCTTACGCCCTATGAACAGAATGATCATCTGTTTACCAGGAGAGATTGGCTTTGGGAATTAAAAGCCATGGGGTTGGTTATAAGATATACCAATCTAATTAGCCAATAGAAAAGTGAGATTCAAAGATCACCATAGAGCATCTTCAGTTCAGCATGCATGTGGCACTGCCAAATAAATGATTTCTCAAAGGGTGGGCAGAGAGTGGGGAATTAGCCACATTTTAAAACATTGGAACAATGTGGAATGTAGTGTGTTACTGAAAAGCTAAACAACATTCCAAAAAGAGGAAGGCCCCCAAACCTACCCTGTCCCCTTGGATCCACCCTGAATGGAGTGCAATTAAGTGAAAAATGGAACAAGCTATCATGTTATGAGCGTGTCACTGTGTCTCTTGAGCTTATGACCCAATATGTCACATCAGTCATTGTAGAATTAATGCATTACACAGTAAAATCCAATTGTGTTTTAAATTTTATAACAAATTTTAATACATGTTGTCACTTCCTATTTTTGGTGAGACCATGTTATTTACAAAAAAATACGCTAGAAAATGGCAATAGGCAGGTCTGCTTTTGGAATATAGTGCCTTGAGTCATTGTATACGCCATTGCCATTTGTGTCTTTTTTACAGTTTAATCTTATGATGATAGCCATAGTTTGGAGGAATACAACACCTTTAGCAGAACGAACTGATGTGCTTAAAGGAAGAAAGTAAGTAACATACTGAATATTGATTATTTTGAGGAACTTTTACACAAATGTTTTTATAGTCCTTCTACATATTTGCCACATGAAGCCTCCCCTTTTGCCCTCTGTTTAATCCAGTGGTGGCATCAGGCCACCCCCCCCCCCGCCCCCGTCAGGGAAGACTGGCCCCCGTCAGGGAAATCTTCCGGTTTTGTTGGGGAGCTGTTATGTATACAATAAAATATGTAGTAGTCCCCGACAACGACCAGTTGCCCGGACAATTTACTTAATTTTGGACTAAATTAGGGCAAATTCTTCAATAAAAACCCCAAATTTTCCAATTTCCTTCATTAAAAACCCAAATTTTTCAAATTTTCCATGGAAAAAGCCAGACTTTTTTTCAAATTTTCCGAAATAAGAACCCAAAAATTTTCGGCATACTTCACGAGCCACAATTTTCCTCAAACATCGTTTCGGCACTTTATTGCCCTCGTCGAGGCTTACATGAGGATGACAAGCCTGATAATAATTCTGCTCACACCTTTGTGTTTGCTTCCATGGGGGGATAAACACCAAGTAGGTTAATCCTCTTAGAATAGCAGCTATGTTTACTTTACAAATTAAATAACCTGCACTTGGGTACTTCCTTTATGCCTACCGAACAAAAGGGCTTACTCACTTGACCACCATTCTGTTTGTTGAAGAGTAAGTAATAACAGATAAGAGAGATAACTGATTGTTTGCTAACAGAAACCTTAGCTTCAGAAATCCGCCAAGAGGAGGAAATTTTTGGAGGATTTAGTATCGGATTGAGAGCAGCATGTAGGGTTGCTGGCCCCCTCATCAGAAAGCTTGCCCCCCCCCCCCCGGACGGGTGAATCCTGGTGCCTCCCCTGGTTTAATCACCTATCTGTTGGTAGACATCATTCACATGCAGAAGATTTGGTAAATTATGCTATGTAATGCTAGCTGAGGGGGAGGGGCTGGGGGATAAGCAAACAGAAAGTATTGCATCCTTAATGTGTGTATTTGTCGAGGGGGAAAGTCAACTTTCTCCCCTTAGTTTACATACGTGTATAAGAATAAGATTGCTTGTAAATATTCTGCCTCCCCAATAAATTATTTGGGAAGGTGGGGTTCTTGTTATTGTTGGTCCACATTTATGTCCCTCTGCCCCTAGTCACATTTTGGTATAACAAAGGTTACAGTGACACTTTTGTGCCTGATTGAATTCCTTCTTGCAATTTTGTCCCTAAAATTATGTATGTATACATGTGTGGTGATGGTGGTTGGGAGGGGGGGGTTGGGGGGGAGAGGTGGCGCTACTAGCTAAACAAGAACACTAACTAGAGAGATGTGGGTATTTTTCAGATGTACATATATGAGTAATACACTGCCTTCTCAGTTTAAGTTCTATTTCTCTCTCAGGTCAAGTCTTCGAGCTTCAGCTGTTCTTTTGCCACTACTGGGTATCACCTGGACAACAGCCTTACTTAGCATCAACTTCGACCACATTGTTCACTTTACATATGTATTCATCATCTTCAACTCCATTCAAGGTGTCCTTTTGTTTTTACTCCATGGAATTGGCAACAGAGAGGTGAGTATGAAAGCATTATGACTAAAGTTAAGGTCGAAGGGTAAATTGACCCAAACTTAAAGTTACACACAAAAGGGGGCATGTATTACAACATGATACAGTTTCTTATATTCGAATCTCACGTTACAATGGTGTATTTGCTATGAGCCTATGGCACTACCATTTTACTGTAAAGTGACTGGATATTACAAGTAGCTATTAAATATTACAGTGACCCTCTGTATCATAGTTTTGTCAAATTTACCTTGACATAATTCAGAATTACAGTCAAGCTCTTGCAATGCTCCAAAAAGCCCAGTTTCATGTTCTCTTCAAAAATGCAGATATTTAGTACATAAAAGATCTTACCAATGTTACTGTTATTCATTCATTTTAATAGGTCCTTCTTGTTCTCATGGGAAAAGATCTGGACTCTGAGTTTTCAAGAGTAGAGGAAATGGTTGCTGTGGTAAGTACATGTTCTTAAGAGCTGGGGAATCAATTCCGGTCGTTATGGTAAGGACCTCTAGTATTAGAAGTGAAAAAGTGGAAGTCTCAAAAATGATTTCATCAAAACCTAAAAAATGATGAATGACCAGAAAGGAAAGAGCTTTCACTTCCTACAACCTACTTACAGTAGACTAGGAAATCCCTCCCCTACACTCAGATTACTATACATGCAGAAGACCAAGGAAGCTTTTCTCAGCTGGGTGGATGAGGGAGGTTGAACATTGTTTTAGACTTTTGTCCTGAGGAATGGTTCCAGGGGTCCCCCTCCCCTTTGGGAGATTTTTGAAGATTTGAGGGTTCTGAGGTGCAGTTTGGTGTGACATGTTAGAAAATTTTAAACTTTATGGAGGATTACTGAAAATGAAGGGCATTTTTGACAAAGGGAACAAAAAAAAAGGGATGTTCATCCTTGAGTAGCATGGGGAAGGGGAAAAAAAGAGGCATACTTCCAACTCCCACCATTTTTAACTGGATGGGGCAAAATTTTAGGAAATATAATCAAGTATCTTATACTTGGAATGACGCACATGCATTGAAAGAGATTTACCAGTTGCGGTCAATGGTGTGTTGAGCCATACTTGATCTAAAATTCTTAGGACAGAAATTTCATTTTCATTTTGCCTATCTACAGGATATAAATATATTTCAAATATGAATGAAGTGTTTTTGTTTTCTGTATACAGACCCCAGAACCAGTTAGACGGGAGCAAATAATGATGATGAAACCAACCTGTAAGTGGAAGATTGTTTTATCTTATTAGATATAAATGCTGGCATAAAGCTTACTCAATTATAAGCATATTCTGGTGACAGATTTCAAAGAATGCAGTAAAATTTTCTGCATGAGGCAGTGAAAACCTAATCTCAATAGCATTTGGGAGATACTGATTTGGAAGAACTGCTGTTTTTCAGCTTCCACAGTGCATGATGGGAATCTGTGATGTCATCTGGGCAAGTTGATGGGATATAGCTTTTGCATTTCTTTATAAAGTTTGATACCACTATACGGAATGGTTAAATAACTTTGTTTGCTATACCATAGGCATGAAGCAGTTTTATAACAGATCTACACAGAAAAATATCTAACCATTCCAACAGTATCAAATTTCAAGGTCAGAGAAGGTATCCAGTTATACAGAATAACAAAAGAAATGTGAGGCAATGTGACCCCTTGGCATCATGTTCTGTGCCCTTGAGAAAACCTGCAGGTATTCCTTGGCAATTGTAACCAATCGAAAAGAGATATATATTGAGTTAGGAATGGAGTTTTGGTACAGGGTTTGGATGACATGTACTGAAAATTTTTATCTTTAATACAGGACCCTTAGAGATGGCCACCAAACAATGACTTTAAACTCTTCAAATCAGTTCATTTGCTTGTAAATTCAAACCATGGGAGAAGGAACTATGTCAAACTAGCAAAACATCAGCTGCTGTATCTATGCCTTTATTTCCATACACATTACAATAGCAGTATAGACATATGCATTGACATCACACTGACGTCATTTTGGAGGAAAACAAAGCACACATGCACTCATGGTGTAGATTTCGCACATGCATGTAGAAAACTTACATGCATATCCCCGGTGCGCAAATCAGCTTTCTCCATTTTTGGTGAAACTTGCAATGATACACCATTTTCCTCCAAGCAAGGGAGCACATTCTGCTCTGTGACATCTTATGCATAAGGTCTATTACTTTTAACTCAACTACTGCAATGTGTACAGCAGTAAAGCACAACTGAAGCCCCAGCTGCAGCCTGCTATTTTGACATGGTTACTAAACTCATTCAGTTATGTTACACCACCTACATACCCCTTTAGTCACTGAAGTTTAGGCCTAGTGGGAGAGGTCTTGTATAAAAGACAACCCTATGAATACTTGAAATAACATCTGTTTACTGACACACAGCTCACCACCTGCATGGCAAATTTTCTGTCATAATATTTGTTAGTGTAGTTTCTTGACACAGATTCTCCTGTCTTACCTCCGATCACCCAAGTCGTTACATAAATTGTACCTAAATGTAAACACAGACAACTTTACAATGGACCGTGTCAAGTCAATGTAAAACCACACTATTGTGCTCTCATTACATTCCAGTGGCCAGTAATTACTAAGACTTCTGGCTTTCTGGCCCCTTCAAATGGCAATTTGGAATTGCTTTTTAGGCAAAGTGAATTACTGTTGTAATATACAAATTTCCATATTTCCTTCCCAATGGAGTTTTATCACTCCTAAAACTGACCTCCTTAAATTCTAGAACCCTAAGAACTCCCCAAGTTCTAGAACCCCTTGAAGCTTGGAGTGGTTTTCCATGCAGATCCTCATTTGACAGATTCCATTTCCAGCAGTCTTCTACTGCCTGGCATTCTCAACTGGGCTTCACATGACAAAAGAAATTTGACATCTGATACAACCACTGTCAAAACTTCCAGTAGCAACCGTTTTTTAAATGCTTGTTGGACTTTTAAATGCAAAGTTTGAAATCACCCTAGCAAATACTTCACAGCATAATTCATCCCTAATAATGCTTCTGACTACTGAGAGCCAGTACTGCTTATAATACTAATTTTGTGTACCAAACAGCACCATTATTGAAACTTCAGAGCTAGTACCACCCAACCCTACCTGGTATTGCTATAAAACACCCGGCACCAGTACAATGAGAGTATATTCTCTCAGGCAAGGAATCGTTGAGCCTGATGGCTTTCTGGTTAATTGTATGAAAAGATGACTTGGTTTTCCATAAACTTTGTAAAATAAGATTAAACTGCATTTTTTTATCTTTTTCTCAGATAAAGATACAGACAGAATAATTCCAGATGAGGATGCTGATGAAATTTCAACTGCTTCTTCTACTTTATGAGAAAAGTTTATAATACTAGACACTTTTCTTTGTGAATGTCTCAAATCCACTAGCAGCATTCCTCTCTTCAAATTAAAAAGAGTGAAGTCATCAGCCTTCCATTTCTAAATATTTTTCCAATTTGAGAATTGAGAGCTTTGTGGTGGAAAGGGAGGCACTTGCAAGATTACATATTCCTTGGACATTATTGTGGAGAAGACTGTTTTAACCACTTAAGCTTGCACTCAAAAGGTGTATGGTTTTTAAGGTGTAACTTAAGAATCTACAGTATGACATTTATCAAGGTAAAGGTTTCCTTACTAACCGTAACTTTTGTAATTTCATTCAGAGACAACCCATGCATGTACATGGTGCGATATCTGTCAAATTATTTACATAGTGTTAGAAATGAACTTTGATTTATTTTTCTTCAATTAGACTGTAAGAGCTAACAGTTTCAAAATGTTGCAAAACCATTTTAGAATTTGTGATGATATTCAAAATACTTGTCATGAATGTAATATAATTCTCTAAGTGTTTGTGTTTTTGTTATCAGAGCTAATTTAATACTGAAGCTGTACATGGTCTTTGTTTCACATTTGCAAAGCTACTGTTAAATAGAAAGTAGTTCTGTAACCCGAGTTTGATATTTGTAGTATTCATTTTTAGTGTATTTTGCACTTTAACAAAACAGAAATAACAAAATATATTTAACATGTAGAACATCAAGTACTGTATATGACTTGTAACAATATTTAGAACCTACATCTTATGAGGTGTAGGTTCTTTGAGAAGGCAGGAACTTTTTCAGAAGTCCCCTCAACTCTCTGGTGGAGAACTAAGGGGCGAAACCAAACATTAGTTCTGTTCCCTGAAATAGCAATGTCCTCAAGGGACAACTTTGACTAAACTGACCAACCTGACAGTGGCCCTGTTCTAGACTGGCTGAACAGAACAGATCCCACCTTGGAGCTCTGCTGTCATGTTCATGGATACTCCTGCAGTTCTTTGAGAGGGCAGGATCACCACGAAGCTGGGAACAAGATATCCCTTTCTACAATGTGCATTATGTTAACACTAATATACAAGTAATGAATGTTTATGAGTGCGATAGTATGAATAATTTCATGAGCTGAAAGACTGAATGTTCTTTTCAACGGGGCGAAGCCGAGTTGAATAGAACGTTCATCTTACAGGGAATGAAGTTATGCATACTATCACACGAACGGAAAACATTCATTATTTGTTTTATGTTACACCTAACTTCCTGAATAGGCCAGATTTTGGTCAAAATTTGATTCAAGGGGTGTATAGGCCAAACACTGTGTTATTCTAGACTAACCCACAATGGATAACACATGACCATGTGATAGTGCCTAATAACCTATGGCATAAATTGCCCAAGTAGCATAAATTCTGCTCAAAAGTATGAAATATTCTGCCAGAAAAGGAGAGGGGGATGCAGAAATCTTTCCCCTCTCCCTATACATGTATGTGATTACCTATCATCCATATCTGTAAAGTATCAAATTTCTACACCGATGAAATATTCCTCTTTTAATAAATGCCAGTCGCTTTAAAATATAAGAAAAAGTAGTTTCTTGTTGCAAGGTTCCAAACATGGCTAATCAGTATTCTTCATTTTATGAAGAACATGCTCCAAGCTGCATTTGTACAATCAACTTGTATGAGTTTTACAAAAGTATTATCCATAAATATCCATCTGGTACACACTTCTTGGAAGACTTTCCCAACTAACCATCTTAAAGCCACATCTGGTAGGCTCTCCCTCTGTGTAGTCAATATTGAGATCAAAACTTCACAAAACATGTAACCAGTGATTCTTCAGACCTTGCAGTGAGGTGAATGCAATTTCTCTTCTGAGACATGCCATTCCTCCATGATTTCATTTCAACGTTAACTCTATTCAATCTTTTTACAACCTTTCAAGTGTCACATGACTCTGTAGCAGCAAGTATTCTTTTCTTCCATTCTTCATAATCTTCCTCTTCTTTCTCACCTTTTCTATTTTTCTCAAGACTTTTTCGCTTTCTTTTCTTTGCAATGTCCTCTGCATGAAATAGTATGATAAAATAAATAAATATCATAGCAGTGGATGAAATACTGTAGCAGTTAATGTTTGCAAGTCACTCAAAATATGAAATCATTTCAATGAAAGACCATTTCACATGGTTCCTCCTTTGTGAGAGAATGAAATTCAACACATTTTGCAAGATTTGTCTGAGACCAAGCTGGCCCTTCCAAGACTCAAGAATAACAAGTTTCAGCAGGAAGAGAAAGAAATGTGTTTGAATACATCTGCAGAGTCACTATGAAACAAACTGCAAAATGGTTTCAAATTCAAGTCCAAGTTCTCTGGTGACAATGAAAAAGTTTCAGATTATTCCTATTTTTCATATAGTGTGGGAATTATGCTTATACAATCATGATTCACGAATCACTTTAAAATGAAACCATAATGCAATAACTACAATGGATTAACAATCCAAAACAAAATAAATACAGGCTCATTCATATTACCAATGGTTCATACTATGCAACTACACAGAGCCTGTACTTACCTTTATCTGCAAGTTCATCTAGATTATCAATCCAATTTGTCTGTCTATTGCTACCAGAGGATTTGACTACAAGAAAAAAAAGAGTAAAAATACAAGTAATTACTTCTCATATACAGTAATGCACATAAAAGAAAAAGGTCGTGAGCACTACAACAAGGTTGTCAAGTGGTAGATCGGTTTAATACCCTGCCATGCAACAAAGCATTTCACAAATGTGTGGGTTCCAATCTTGCTCAAGGTATGTAGGTTTTCCCAGGGTACTATGGCTTTCTTCCCTTTTTCTTCCCACTATGCACAACTTGCCATCAAGATTGGTAGCCCAGTCCAAGAGACAGTTGCATACTGCTGGACTGTGTGCTCTGAGGCCGGCCTCTAAACTGGTAGGGTTTTCTTCTTAGATTGGGTGGGTTATACAATTAAGTTAGAGTCATAATTCCCAGCTGGGGAATAAGTAGAGACTCACTTATCCTTTTGTTTGTGCCCCATGTGGAATTTTTAATGGCACTGAAACTTGCAGACACTGTTTTAAAAAAATTTCTATTTGTGCATCTGCAAGTTTTTGTAAATCATTGTAAAAAAACAGGCTCTTTTAGTCTTTTCTACACTTGATCACTATGTTCCCCTTCAGTTGCCTGCTACTGTACAATTACCCATTATCAGCAATATAGCACTACAGGCACAGAAAAACCTATAGTGTGTTTACTGCCAAGACCCTTTTTTTTGTAGCCAATTAGTCCAGCAGCTCTTCATGCAATAACAGTGATTAATGGATTACAGTTAGTACAACATCATCCCTGCCATTCTTCATTTTGCCAAACAATTAACAGTCAAAACAAATCTTTCCAAATTCTGACACGAGATCAATTGATTAATACTGTAATTTGTGTGGAGTATTGCAGCACTGTGAGCAAACTATCACTAAACTCATGCAATATTGCAAAGTCGGCTAGTTAACTGGTCCACCCGAAGCAGTGTTCGCACTAAGGAATTGAAACTGTGCGGGAATTCCCTCTCTAAATATGAGTGAACTTCATTGGAGATACACATACGATCAGAATGTGTCGACGTAAAATGAAGAAAGTACATACTGTTTCTCTGTACAATCACAGCTGCGGAGAAGTGCGCGCTGGATTCAGACCCGAAGGCGCTTCAGTCCGGCGCACTCAGCACACAACAGACTTCATCGGCTGGGCAACCGATTTTAGAGGCAAGCCAATGCCAAGCTGGAGGAAAGCCGGAGTACCCAGAGAAAAACCCATGTTCATCGAGCGGGATTCAAACCCACACACATGTGAAACACATTGGTACACAGCAGCTGGAATAGACCACTCTGCCACTCGACGACCCATATGCAATATTTGGTGACAAACTGCTTAAAGCCTCGTTTACTCTTCCAAATTTTCACACGCTATAATAATACAGCTATAAGAACCATATATGGTAATACCTTGGTCTTCCAGGCCAACCACAGACACGGCTCAGAGTTGAACAGTGATCAGCGTTCATAGCTTTACAGCACTATACTGAAGTATGAATCAGCCTTACTGATATTTCTGATAGGTAAGGCTATATTATTATAGACAGCACACTACTTGTATTCTTTGTAGTCGAGTAATCAAAACTTGGGTTTAAAGCGTGATTAATCAGACTTTCAAAGTGTAATCCCAACTACTGGTGATTAAGCAATTATGAATATAAGCACTATAGTGTGGGCATACAGCAGTTGTGACAACATTGTAAAGAGTGCATGATGGAGTAGACAAATTGCTTGTACTGTATATCTCTAGAACCACAAAGAAACTGTATGGAAATTTCACCAAAAATTAAGAATTCCTAGACTGAGCTTCTCTGTCATATCATTCAAACTAAATTAGCAAATATTCAAACTTTCCTACACAGTCACAAATTTTCCAATATATTTAATCATGTTTTATAAAAGTCATGTTGAGAGGTGCACTTCTTCATTCAGTACTCTCAACAACATACAATCTAGAAATCTAAGCAAAAAAAAAAACAGTTGCTCCAACCATATTTTGAAATGTTAAATGTTCAAAATCTCTTTTTTCTACCTCACAAGTATCTCACATGGTGTTTCACAAAATAAATACCCAATCCTTACATTAAGTGGGCTTGGACCAAGTGCCAGTCTAATCCATGTTTTGGCTCTTTGTCTTGAAGATTTTTACAGACCCAATGTCATTCTTTCATGGACCACAAGCTGTAATCTGTCACTGCTGGTCGACCACAATCAGGCCCAACCAGGGGCTCAAAAGTGCAGACCACCACTTACAGTACTTCAGACAGTGCTGTCTCTGACCAACACTGATTTCAGATAACAGAGTAAACAAAACAGTTTCTTGCTTCTCAGGATATGTACCTTTATCGAGGCCTTCATTTTTCCCATTTTGATAAAACTTCCTACAAGACACCACCTGCTCAATGAAAGGCTTGATGATATCTTGTCAAAATTTTGTTTGGTAGAAGGTAACTGTTGTCTCCTTGAGTTTCCTTCCTACACCTACAAACAAATCTGTTAGTTCATTTCTCCTTATACTTGAATAAAAGTACATATAAAAAGAGTAACTACATTTTGAAACTGAAAGTTTTACTTGTAATCATGCAAATTTAACCATTTCAGGACATACCTTCAGTAGTTTCAAGTTTCTGCAATGCAGCTACCAGCCTGTCAAATGTATTTCTCTTAACACCTGCAACCTCTACCATCTTTGCTTTGTCAACTTTAATCTTCATTTGTCTGTCAGGCAGAAAAAAAAAATCAATTTTGATCACAAAAGAATAAAAATGCTCAATAATGAAAATAATTCTTACAACTCAAATTCCCCAACAACATTTCCTGTAACAGACAAAGAAGATTCTAGTTTATTACTGCACAGTTATAAGGACTAATATATTGAAATTTTGCAACATTATTCTTTCTTCATATTATAAGTGTTCATTTTTGTTCTGCAAGTCTCTATTGGTGGTCTTAACTTTGTGCTGTGTTACCGTTATGCAGCTATTCTTTCTCTGTGGATTGTGACCTCCATACGCCTTGTTTGGCTTATCTATCAGGGTCAATAAGGGGTAACGAATGAAAAAAAAAACTTTAAAATTCTACATAATTGTATAAAACCTTTCCCTCATCACTCTATGGCTGGAATGCAGTTTGAGTGATCTTATCACCCTCAGTATTGGAAGAAATGCTTTAACAATTTCTTTTAATAAGTTGTTTTTGAGGTCACACTCATTACCATGAAAGTCTCAAAAAGTGTTGAGGCCAAAAAGGTAACAAACTGCTGCACTAATCAAAAGTGATGGAATAATCATAGTAGCCTTTACTCTTTTTAAAACGCCCTTCAAAGTTTGACCATTTCTGAGACAATTACTCACTAGCTATGCAAAAATAATGATGTTGAGTGTTTCAGTACCATATTTCTCTTTTCAACATATGTAAACTTGATCAAGTTGGCAGCAGGCCTGTTGTTTCATGTGTGATACTGTCACTTTTGAAAAATGCAATGCTTCTACTTACAAACAAACCACTTGGGGCTTACCAACATTACAACTGACCTTGAAATAAATGCTGATTAAAAAAAAACAAAGTGAAACATAAGAAATATGTTGTAAGTATGTTTGCAAGTCACAAATTTGCATGACCATCAAGTGAAGTTATGTTTACATATGTGTTCAACTAAAATAGTCTTAAAAAAACAGTCATTATTGGTGGATTTTGATGGGAATAGTGGCTTTCTAAAAATTTCTAATGCTTTTTAAAGCAAACAGGCCTGTGAAATGTTCATGTCCAGGGATTGTAACAAGTTACTATACAAACCTGCAGATGGTGTACAAGGCAGCACATGAAAATAGAGGGCGGCCCAACTCAACATCATCTTTAGTGTCATCTGAGGCAGTACTCTCAAACTCCTTTTGATATCTGAGAATGTACAAATTACACATTTTTAAATAAATGTAAAATAAAAACAACCCTGACATACCCATAAAATGTGTTTTCTGTTTTAGCACTGAATCTCCTTTGATACCCAAATATATGTATGATAGAAAGACAAAAGGAGTTACCTAATGGCCACCTTCACAAAAACATGAATACTGTACATTAAAGAAGTTTCAAGGAACTGACCTGAACAGCTCCAAACTAGGAGGCATTCAGTGGGCTCCAGCACCCAAACCAACAAAAGGGTTGTTTGCCAAAATTTCAAAATTGCTCAAACTGCATTGGTGCTACATTGTCTCAACATGGTTAGGGGAGGTATCTTTTCTTGAATGTAAACAATGCTTACTAAATGTCTTTTAGGTTAAAATTTTCTTCCTACTCTTCATGCCACCTAATGCATGACACTCCTCTTAGATGATGTCCCAAAGTTTAAATTTCATGCTCCTTCTACCAACAAAATATTAAGGGAGTTCCCTGGATCCAGATTAATTTATATAGTGACTTGCATTAAACCTTCCAAACTTGTGACAGTAAACTGTAACCATGCAAATTTAGAGAGTTCTTTCAGAGTAGAAGTAAATTCAAGTTATTGAGTTAACTCAACTGAGTATCTTTTACTTTATGTAATAACACTGAAAAAAATGCCTCAAGCAAAACTTTTAATTTTTGATACTGTATGAGAAAGAGGAACAAAATGTTAGAATTCTGGTGATATTTCCTTTTAGTTCCTGTACATGTGGTCCTCAAGATATCAGTACAAGAAGATACTACATTTGTTGCTCAAAATACACTTGATTCAAGCTGGAGTAATGTGATCTCCTCACATTCATGACAAATACTTTGTTTCCTTTCCTTTTCAATCGACTGTTTTGAACTTGCATTAGATAGGGATGTGTTTATCCATAGGAAGTGTGAAGTTTGTAACATTCCATGCATCTTTTGCATTCACACCATGAATGAATGGGATCAAGGAGGAGAAAACTAAGCATAAAGAGTAAAGAATAACATCACAGTATTGCTTTAATATGTGAGTCTATGATGTTAATGTACCTGTGCTTGCTTCAAGTTAACACTGAATTAAAAATGAGAACTTCATCTAATATACCTCGGGACTATCATTTCACCCAAGACCACACCAAAATCAAGAATCATAACACATTTCCACCCTTTGATGAAGAATTTTTAAAAAGATTTTAACAGACTAGAGCACCAATGGTGCAGAAGCTCATACTTTTGATGATTGTTGTCGTATGGTGTTTATTATTTGTGGTGGGGGTGGGGTGGCATGATAGTGAAATTGTCATAAGACTTAATTGAATTGATTCTGATGAACAAAGAGTGTTGGCACTAGTTGAGTAGCTGAAGGGACCACTAATGGAGTAACATTATAATAAACCACCAACATTGTACAAGGGAATCTGTAGGAGGAGAAGCATTTTGCAGAATTTCATAAAAAGGGCCATAGGGCCCACAGGGGACCTTAGACCAAAAATTCCTGAACACCCCAAATGGCCCACCACCCAAGGAACATTGTGTCCTTTTATATATTAGAGGGGTACTTAATATTCTAACCAATCTAGTGAAATTTCCATTGAAATCCAATGTTTGGTTCTCAAGATATCAGCAGATAAAGTTTTCACACTTTCAACACAAAGTGACTTGAAGCAAGAACATGTGGTGTCATACCCTCACATTCATGAGCAGACCTTTGTTTTTCATTTTTTTTATCACCAAGTTTCTCCTCAACAATCAAATGTTATCATATAAATATGATTGCATAAGAGGCATGGGAAACTATTGTAAAGTGTGTACTGTGTAAAAGTGTAGTAATATCATCCATGGTGAATGTCTCCCCCCTGGCAAACTTTGGGGTCAGCTCTTCTCCGCTCCACCCCCTCCGCAAAATCCTGTGCACATCACTGTATGGTGTGATTGCAGGAAACACACATGATCAAAACAAATACATGTCTTTCCCAACATTAGTAAAATGCAAATAAACTGAGACCTACCATCCTCCTCCCCCCCCCCTCCCCCCATTCTCAAAAGCAAGGTAAGGAAATTCCCTTCGTCCCCAGTCAAAATAACAGAATTATGCTATTTTAAGTTCAAAGCATTAACATACCAATTATCTAATATCTATGAAGAAAGATGTTATTCAATATCACAGTGGGCTACAGTGGAGAAAGTCCCAAAGTCCTACTTGACAAGTAGCAGAGGACTGACCTCTTTTGTATCAACTCTGTAAGTCTAGAGCTTGGTTTCACGTACCCCGTGTTACCCCGTGTTTATACCAAGGCAAAACCGCAAGTTAACACCGAGATTTTAAGCCTGCGTTCTCACGTGCCCCGAGTTCAGTTGATTGGGTTGTGCTACCATAGTAACGAGGTCAAATATTTCGCGGGGATTTTGTCGTGGTTATCATCTGTACTGTGTACATTGCCGGTGAAACTTAAATCATTCATTATAGCTTGTAGCGTAAATGCCTACAACATGGAAGTAACCACCATCTCCCTGTTGGCATCGTTTGCATTTCTGTGCTTTGCTTTCCGTCGGATGCGAATTCAGAGGAATGAATTGAACCGTCGAAGAAGAAAATATAGGGAAACTGCCGTAAAACAACAACTGCTGCTTAGGAAAAACTTCAGTCGACAAGTTAATATGAATGGTCAAGTGCGGCACATTGTCATGCTGATGCTCACGAGCAAGCGAAATGCAAGAGCAAGATCAGTACGGATGAGGCCGCGTACATCGGCAGTGTTTGAAACAATGTGGGCAAATTTCAACGATTAGGAATGGAAGGAGAACTTTCGGGTGGATCGGGAGACGTTTACATTCGTGTGTGACCGATTGAGACCTACTATAGAAAAACAGGACACCGTCATGAGGAGGGCCGTCTGTGTTGAGAAGAGGAGCTATATAACACTCTGGAGATTGGCCACGAACGCCGAGTTCCGAACAATGGGAGCCATTTTTGGTGAAGTAAGAAATACAGCTTCAAATATTGTATTCGAGGAGTACAACGGCATTTACAATTAACTATTAACTTTACGAACCTCGCATTGTGCACTGTACTATTGCGTAACGTTGCCGTATACTTACTACTACCAGGGAGCTGCCACTCTACTACAGCCTCTTATCCCAATGCACATTTCCTGAAACGGAATTAGAGGTCACATAGCTCCGTAGACCACCAGTGATGCATGATTAATTACACAAACACGGTGTTTAAAACCGCAGAACCCTCCGTTCGGAGGTGGATCGAAATTTTAACACCGACCCCGAGTAAACCCGCGTTCTCACGTTACCCGCGCTCAGGGTAACACGGTGTTACCCCGAGTGCGGGGTACGTGAGAACACACTATAATTGATTACTGTCTGACCTTAGCAGTGCAATCCTTGCTTTCAACTGCTAGATTACAACATCTAAAAGTCCAGTAGCTTCTGGTTTTTACACACATTATTGATAAGTTAACAGCTTGTAAACAATCTAGTATTAGCTCTCTGGCTGCCACATGGAACCATGAAAGTACTACCTCAGATGGAACTTAGAATATTTATCAAGGAACAGGTAACTTTGGAAGGAAGAGGCATTGTCAATTACCACTCATGCACGATGATGAATTATGATGCCAACAGACCTACAATACACGAATTGTTCATACTGTCCAGCAGGTCCCTTTAAACTAACCTAAACAACCGCACAGGACTGACCTCTTGTACACAGACAGTTTTAAAGAGAGTGCAGTACAGAGAAATATATAGGTAGTAAAGTGATTTTGTGAGACTGGTAAAATAGAGGGGTGGCACATCATTGGTTAGAAAGGTATCAAAAGTATTCTTTATCCCAAATTAGAGAAGTAATTTGTAAGAACCATTAACAGAGCTTCATTATGACAAATCATCAACATTGTACAACACAATTTGTAGGAGAAAAAGCATTTTGTAAAATTTCATAAAATGAGCCATTGGGGCCCACATGGGACCTTCAACCAAAATTCAAGGATGCCATACACAGATCACTATAAGCAAGCATCATTATCACAAACTGTCAACTCTATTTAACATTAACTGGAGGAGGGGTTGACCATTTTGCAATATTTCACAAAAGGGACCCTACAGCCCATCTTGGGCCTTGGACCCAAAATTCCTGAACACCCTGAAGGGACCACTAACAGAGTAACATTATGACGAACCACCAACATTGTACAAGAGAATCTGTAGGAGGAGAAGCATTTTGCAGAATTTCATAAAAAGGGCCAAAGGGCCCACATGGGACCTAGGACCAAAAATTCCTGAACACCCCAAATGGCCCACCACCCAAGGAACATTGTGTCCAAGTTTCAAACAAATCGATGAAAGCATGCGGGAGGAGAAGCATTTTGAACAAGTGTGGACAGACAGACAGACAGACAGACAGACAGACAGACAGACAGACAGATAGATAGAGTGACGCTGCATGATTACAATAGCTCACACCAGCATGCTGGTATGAGCTAATAAGGTTCACCCTATTTTTTTACCTTGCCAGTAACTCTTGTGCTTTTGAAACTGCTTCAGTGCATCCAAATTTCACAGCAAGGTCTCGTAAAGAATATGTTGAATCTAACTGTAGAAGGCGTTGCAATGTTTTGAGGGACGAAGTGTAATTAACTGCCGTTAGGCCAGACAGCTTGACAGCAAATTTCTGCAGATAGGAAACAAATACCACAAATTTCTTCTGAGTGAAAATGTAGTACACCTATACAAAATGTAACTATCTAAGTTTTGCCATGCTGATTAATTGACAAAGTCTTTTTTACTTCCAAATTCCACCACCCATTACAGAACATGAGCCTGTTATCTTTTGTGCAAAGACTTACCAAGAGTAACTGGACTTACTGAGAAAAAGTAGCTTCCAGTTTCAGGGAATTTTGAAAAGATCTAGAGCTACTTGAAATCAACAGGGAGCTACATTCTTTGCTTGTTGATCTACTGATTTTGCCTTATAATCTATCAACTTTAATTGGTTTAAAGTAGTGTTATATCACCACTACAAATAACAAATACCACAACAACCCAATATAACATTTCTCAATATTGGCTGATTTTAATCCAGTACCAAAATTTGAGAGATGAGCTTTACTGTACACTAAAAACACTAAAAACATAGGTTACTATGTTCTACCACTAAATGTGGTCTCATCTACATGAGGTTCAATATTGGGACCTCTTGTCAGACATAAGACAATAGAGCAACATTTGTATGCAGTATAGGCCAAGAAATATCAGTTGCCGCCAGTATCGCCATTTTCAGTACATTCAGCAATCCTGACACAGGACAAAAATGAGGGAATATCTGCTGACACTGATACTGAACACCAACAACTGGCCCACCAAATGTTTAAACATTCATGCAAAGTGTCATTCAAGTGCTAGATCAGGTTTAAAAATTTCTAATAAACAAGCAGCCGCTAAAAAAATACAAATTCAAGCACTCGGTTGTAGGAATTCAATGGTGGAACTGGGAGTCCCTAAAGGTGTGGAAGTTACATAGCTCCCAGCTCCCATATACAATATTTTCCTCCTTGTTATGTACAAGAAAACATCAGGACTTGACTCTAACGAATACACTACTGTACCAATAAATTCTACCATAAAGCGCAAGTATCAACATCCTATAACAAGGTAAAGGATCATTTCAAATTGTAACGATAAATGTCCAAGTTGAAGTAGGAACCACATCTCACCCTGTCTATCTTTTCCCCAACTGAAGTAGCAGCTAGTTCAACACAAAGAACAGTTCTACTGGAACCAGAGAAACTTAATGATGCCAGTCCACTGCCTGAGCAACGGACCTCACACAGACGATCCAGTTCCAAAGCCTTCCTGGAAAGGAAATATTTTTGAGATAATTTGTGATGTCACAATTTATCTACCTGTAGCACTAATTAATACAAAAAATACAAAATTGACTTCTGAATGTCCACAGTATAGTACTGGCATATATACCAGAAGAACTTGTACAAAGAGGTTGAAATACTGAACATGAAAGCATATACTGTACTGTACAATAATTGTACAGGTCAATGTCAAAATTAAGAGTTCTCCAATTTGATGAAATGAGTGCTACTGTACTACTGAATATGCATGTGGACACTAAAAGGCCCAATACAGGTGAAATGCTAGAAGCATACATAGGATAAATATTCACTAACAGAGGCCAATTTCATGAAAAAAGCCTACTTGAGATTTTCAAGTGGAAAAGTAAAAATAGGAAGCTTCATACTAAAAGAAGACAAAAGTGGATGTGGAAGCCAGAAGTAGAACTTTTTCAGGCTTTCATTCACTGCTATCACCAATCTTGATAGCATCATAATTGCTGTTTTAGAGTTTTTCAACAATTTTCATACACCATTTTATGCATTTTTTTGGAAGTAAGACTTGAAAGGAAAAGTAGAATTAATATAAAGGATATTCAAGAAAACATTATGAGAAGTAGGAGAAAGGATCAAAATAAAGGAGGATGTAAGAGTCACTTGAAAGCCTGCTATATAAATAGTTAAGTAATTTTGATATTTTTGTTATTTTTACTCTGTCATGGGTGGTGGGTGGTTGGGGTTTAGAGGGAGGGAAGGGGGCTGTTACTATGTCTGTGTTATTTGGTTTCTTTTTTGTGTCTGTACTTCTTGTTAACTTTTTTTTTATAAAGGTAGCCTGCTTTGTACAAGCATTTTGCTTTTTCCTGGCTTCCTCCATCACTTTCTGTAAATTTATGTCTGTCTATATTTTTATGTTTGTGGAAAAAAATGAAATGAAATGAAATGCCCTCCTACAGAGATGTGGCAATAAGAGAGAGGAGGGAATCTGGGAACCCCCAAAGGGCATACTGTAGGTGGAGGTCAGCACATGGATTCTCTGCATAATTTCAGCATGACCAATCACGGGAAACCAGATGCATACTTTTGACTCCAGGCTCATTGATCCCTTACTACAGTACTGTATTTTTCTGCCCTACTAATAGCATCTGGGCCAAATTATGTAAGTGCAGTACTTACTGTACAACATGCATGTTGAAAACTTTTTAGTAAAGGCCTACAGCTAGTATATGAACTGCCAGTCACGGAAAGCCCACTACACATGATCCTCACTATGACCCACTGAAAATCTGGAGTCTTCAACCAAAAAAATGGTCGAAATTTCACTTTCTTCCAAATGGCTAACTGACCTAACATTTTCTCTTCCTTCCACATCTTATACAAGTATTGTAGTTGTTTTTAGTCAATGAAAACTTTTGGAAAGGGTTGTAACTAGGATATGAAGTCATGGAATTTACTGTTACAGCTGCAGTAAGAGACTCTCTTACAGTATCCTTGGACATAACAATGCAATGTTACATAACTGAACATTTGAGGCATCCATGAGGAGGCATCTTGCCTTCCATATGAGATGATGGTGCAGCTAATAAGCATACTGGAGGTTGATCATCCCACTATTTCAATATGAGGCAGTAAGGAGCAGTCTGTGTATAGTGAGCTCTGAGTGAATGACCATACTTAGGACTTTCCTTGGACTGTTCAAAATTAGCACTCTGTATGCTGCATGTGTCCAACAAAATTTGTTTCACATTGTTGCCAAGTATCTTACACTTGTGGCAAGACAAAACTGCTAACTGTATCACACAGCTCATTAATGTATACAATACCTGAAAAAGTCACTACATATGCAAAGTCCACTGTGCTGTATGAAAAGTCTCTCTTGAAAATATGAGATGCTTTAAAGTTGGAAGGCAATTTAACGAACCTGGACACTGCTGGTGAGTCCACACCTAGGCGATCAGCAATCTTTTTAAATTGTTGAAGCTGAGACATGTTCTTTAACAACACTCATTTACATTCTGTTAGAGGCAATGTATAAAACAAATATTATGACAGATGGGCCTTATATTTTTTTACAATGCATCAAATGAACAAAGGCTGCATGGAAAAAATGTGTACTTCCCAGGTAGCAAGTTGTAGTGGTACATCTATAGAGTACAGTGCCACTCTTCTTCAACTCCTAGCATCTTGATGCAAAATTTCACTGTTTACCTAATACCTAGCACCCGTAATTTCATTTGACTCCACATCCAAGCCACTCCAAAATGAATGGTCAACAATGAGTCATTCTTCTGAAGGTTACCCATTTCATTAAATCTTCCACTGTGCATCTGCACGTTCACTCCAAAACATTGGTTGTGGCCTTAGTAATATATGGTCAACAATGACTCATTGTTCTCATAGTTTCCCATTTTATCATTAAATCTTGTTTCTGTGCATCTGTGCATTCACTCCAAGTATTTCTAATTATGCAATCATGTACTTCCAATGGTTAGAGAACCATCTTTAATATTTCTGACCCAGAATTTGACTACCATCCATTCACTCCAAAAGATTGGGGGTAAACTTTCATTTTTCTTTCTACGAAATCATTCACTTCACATCCGAGCATCCACCCCAGCAGATACTTGTGACTGGACTTAAAGAAAGCTGAAAGGCTCCACACACAGCATATATGGCAGTGTTAGCTGACTGAGCAGTGAGCACCCAAGCACTGGGATTCCCACATGAATCCCTCAAGCTAGTGACTCTGCTTTCTTTAGTCACTGTGTCATAGTTATAATACAGTAACTTGTATACTTCATTTGGACCATAAATGTCATCACCAATGTGATGTTTTGTGGTGAAAAAAGCAGCTACCATGCTGCTGAGTTCATATTCATTACTACAGTGATCCAGTTTCATAGTATTAGTCCCAGCCACTTCGCTTAAACCAACTCATCCAGCCTAGTGGGTGTATATACTCCCACAAAATGCACTTACTATAGGAGTAGCTTTGACGACGAATATGAATCCAGTTCAAACTGGAAACATTTTGTCCTGTCCAGCTGTGACTAAAACTGCTAGTCCAACCCAGAATGGATACATGCAGTACTAGTCAAGCAGCAACTTCAACTACTGTATCACTATGTATCCAGTTCAGAGTGGGCATCTAATCCAATGTGACCATCGAGTAACTACAGATTGAATACCCCAACATGCAAAACACATTCCATTGACCACTTCGCTGAATCTTGCTGAATTGTTTTGAGAACGAATCATCATATAAAAATGACGGAGAAGGTATATGGACTTGCGTAAATAGACCAAGTCTGAAGCTGTGAAAGATAACATAACAGGGCCTCAATAAAAATGTACAGTATTTGTTGTTCTCAATACTCTACAAGTACCCTCAAGTCCCTATAGGCCTAACTGTCTGGTTTATGGTCTCTGAGACAACTCAGCCTGGACATCTTGGCACCTGAGACATGTACTGCACATCAGCTCCACGACACCAAAGTACCTAAGACACGTCAACCAGAGACAACTTGGCACCTGGGACAACTCCGCCCCTTTGACAATATTAGTTGTAACACCTTCCTTGGGTCGTTTTCCAAAATTTTTGTTTATTTTGAGGTTCATCTGCTTGGTAAGCATGAATGATGACCATTTAGCTATTTTATAGGGTGCTGCCATTTTCCTATGGAGGCTCCCACCAGGGCTGGAAAATACTGTTTCATTTCCCAGAAAGTCAAAATTCCAACAATTTTGCAAGTTTCCACATAGAATACTTGGCAAATTTCCTTCCAACTGCCCAAATTTCCTTCCAAATACCAAAATTTCCCTGCAAGGCAGGGTAAGCAGTTTTTGCCACAGGCAGTTTTACTGGTGGTTTTTACCGGTAAAACTGTCCTGGTAACAACAGGTTTTTGCAGAAAAATGGAAAAAACAGAAAAAAACCTATTCTGTGAAATTGAATAAAATGTTGTTAACAAGTAATTTTTAGGCATTTTTCAAAGTCTAAGGACGAAAGTCATTTTGTTACATCAAGATTAATCATTTTAGGCAACAATATACCATGTCAGAAACTGAATGCGGTTTGTTCAGTGATTTTGGCCACTTTTTGCCAGGTTTACACTGTTTTTGTGTTAAGTGTTCATACATGTACATACACTATACATATACTTTTAAATGCAGAAAAATATTTAAGGAAACTCAACAAATAATTAAAGAATTTATTTTCAGTCTGATGGGAAGCTTTTTCTTTCTTTGATTTATGAATGTAAAATAAGGAGCTGGCTATCCACTTAAGTTTCTTTCATTCATACATTACTCTTTGTGGTTTATCAAGTTTTTCAAAAGGAAGATATATAATAGTCTCTTTGTGTTTGCCTGGCCATCTATTTAACTTCTTACTTAATCATTTCTGAGTACAGTGGACTTGAAATATTCTGAAAAGCTCCCTTGATGAAAGTCATTTACTTCAGATTGCTGCTTGCTCAGCATTTATCATTATGGCACTGTAATGTGTTCTCTGCTGTGTCAAACTGAAGTTTCTGACATGATAAAGGAAGTTGCTTGTCCACTTCATTCTCCTGCTCTTTCTTATGTGTATCAGATATGCCCTACCAACTTGGTGATTGGAGTTCCATAAGAAAAACAATTGCATTAATCCTCATTCTGTAAAACTTTGCAAGATATTCTAGTCATTTTGCAAACCAACTTTAACTTTCAGGCTATTCCTGATGGCATGTATGTAGGTGCTTTGTTTGTGGTTACACTTGAGATGTTTAGACTTATGTACAGTACTTACTATTGTAACAACAGTATATTTCAATCTTTTTTCTGTGTTTGGCAAGTTGTAATACTCACTTTTTAAGCAAAATAGAAAGTTTAATGAATGTAAATAATTTTATCTCAATTACTTTATTCATAATATGTGATGGGGTACAACAACTGCACTCCCTTACAGTAATTCAAGCCAGAAGAGGTTTTTTCCACTTTCTCCTGGTTTTCACCTGTAATAACCATTTATTACCAGTTTCTACCACTGTCCCGGTAGAAACAGGTTTTTTTCAGGCAAAAATCCAACCCTGCTGCAAGGAGTTTCCAGATTCCTGATTTATTCCACCTACAGTATGGCTCCTACAGTAAACATGCCCATATGGTCCCCCTATGGTCAAACAACTGGGTTAGAGTCAGATGAGGTTTTACAGCTCAGTTTCTAACCAAATGGTTTAAGTTGGGCCATCCATGGCCTATTTTTCCAGTTGTGGTTCATTGGCTTGTTTTCCCTACTCCATTGCATATGCTAAGCACCAAGCTCAATGGCAGTAGGTTATATTTTTAAAGTCTTTGGTATGACCCGGCCAGGAGTCGAACCCCAGACCTTCCAGCTGCAAGTCAGATGCTCTAACAACTTGATCATGCAGTCAGCAAACAACTGGGTGATATGGTAATGTCCTTGCAGGCATGGGAAAAATTGTCCATGTGGGTAGCCATTAAGATTTGGCAATGGTGCCCATGCTAGAGCCACATGGAAGAACTTACAGTACCCACTGAAAATGCACCATAAGCCCACATGTTACTCAGTCCATTCCCATAAAATGTGGCATAATACCTACAAATAACCCATGTGGGTCCCCTGTGAGTCAGCTGTGTCAAGAATTTGGACAGGATCACCACAATCTGCACCCCATTTTTATAGTATCTTGTAAAACTTAACTGTCTGTCGCCCTCACATTGTCAATGGTGCCGCAGTGCATTTCACGCTGAAGTTACACCAAAAAAACAATAGAAAACATAGGAAAAATGCCAACTCCACAATGAAGATCTTCTGATACTGAAAGAGTGCATACTGTAGAATGGAATGCACCCTGGCAATGGTGGCTGGGCACTGAAGGGTATCACAGTGTTCTCCACTAGCTGTTTTGTCCTGGGGCTCCGCCCGGTCAAAATCTGACACACTACTTTAGCACTCGGACAAAACTTTGCCGCCCACACAGAAAATTGACCCGCCTGTGGTCAAAAAGTTGTCTGTATACACTCAGTCACAAACACCACAACTTAGTCATTTGACTGCCTTTTATATTTGATTTCAAATACTCATGACAAGCAATGTATAAAACATCTGAGATGCAAACCCAGCTCCCTTGCACCTGAGCTCTATCATTCAATATGCACTTAGGCTATTGCATTTCTTTCATATGTTTCCACAGTAGGAATCTGTTACCATCAAACTCATACACTGAAAAAAACATTCAATTTAACTGTCCCCTAGGTTTCCCGTTTTTCGCCCGAAATTTCCATTAAAGTAAACTACTTCGTTCTTGAATACCTCAATGTGGAAACTGGAGTTTCAGATCTGCAAATAATGTCAAAGATATTTAGAAAATGCAATTTGCAAAAAAAAATGACCACAAAATGCCCAGATTTGAACACATACTGTAGGGAAGGCTCGGAACAAGGCCGCAGATTGTTCTATTTGCGATCTAAGCCCTCCTAAATTGTCAAAATTTTCCCAAAGGGGAGGGGGTCCCCCTCTCCCAGGACGGCGACCACAAGAGCCCCTGGACAGAAAAACTAGTGAAGAAACCTGTATCAGTATATCAGGAGACTACTCTTCAGCAACGGACGGATATACTGTACAGGAGTACACATGCTCAACACTGATAGACTGATGTCATTAATGGGGGATAATGAGTCATGTTTAATTCCCTTCCCCGTCTTCCATCAGATTTTTCTCTGATGGCCTACAGGTGAATACATGCACATGAACCAGTAGGCCACCTAGGCCTATATCTGATATAGGCCTATATGTGCCAATAACTGTAATTCTGAAATTTATTTTCCTGATAAAACTGTAATAATTCTATGTTTGTTTATAGTTTGTGAGAAATCAAATATTGAAATAAGGTAGCTTTTTTCAAGGCCTAAAAAGTGGCCACACATTTGCCATGAACTTGACTTCATTACAGGATAAAAATAGAGAAACTTCGTGAAATCGATTAGAATCTACAATTTCCATTGATACTAATTTTGTGATTAGGCCTAGGCCTAGAAATAATCCAGACTGGAAAGTTTGCCATGCACGGGGGATTTATCCGCCGCGCAACAATATGAATTTCGAAGTTGCCAGCCGCGCAATTTAAGAACTGACACCAGTCTGGAAAGTTCGTATCTGCTACACCGAATTTTTACGCCAGTCGCCTGTTTTCTCAACTTTTACGCCACGCCAAATTGTTGTACTGTGTTTTAAGTTCAGTATGTATGTAAAAGACAAGAAAATCATGCCATGAAATTGGCGTATAAAGTCTTTACTGCACGCCGAAGATCTTCGGCGTAACATACATGTTTTCCAGACGGGAACTGACAACTGCAACCACGCAAACTTGTTGGCAGCAACCAAGCAAGTTGCCTGGGAAAGGCAAATTCCTGCAATCTAGGAGGTAGTTTTGGCTTAAATGTTCTTGGTATGTTTTGTGCCAAATGATGGTGGCGTTCAGCTTAGATAGTATCAGCCGCACAATTTTCTTGGCCATTATTAATATCCCCCGAGCACCACTGCAGGCTTTCCAATCTGGGAAATAATTACTGTAGCCTATACGATAGTATATAGGCCTAAGTTATTTTTAGTGCCTCGAAAATCAAAATTCATTTGCTATTCGATTATTTTCTGTGTACATTTATACACGTTTGTATGAGGACACCAGTGTAGATCTAGCTTAGCTATGCACTTTGTGAGTTTGCCCGGCTGCTAGTCGACGGTGCGAATAGCCACGACGAAAACCGGTGGACGACGAAACGAATTCGCATAACTGCTTCCCGTACAAATATAGTACGCTGTACAGACTGGCATTATTACTTTATACCCTTAATTCCTAGCCTAATGGCCACAAAGACTAAATGAAACGCACCAAAAGTCCATAAAAATAAGTTGTGCAAATGAATCGATATATCAGGAACTTAAACCGTCATCCCCACTTCAACAAAAACTTTATTGCGTAAAAATGTCTGCCTCGTACTCTTATGAAATTCAGAAATTCACTACTCGCGCCACGCAGATCGATTTGAAGTTAGCTTATTTCATGTGCAGGCAGGCGAATATATCGCACCATTAGTAACAGGATTCACGACAGCAGTTGTTGTAGCCTACATGTTTCATAATAGCATTCAGTACAGCATGTCATTACAGCATTTATACGGTTGAGTTCCTACAATACAGAATTTCTACGAGATTTTCACCGCAAAACGTGATTGCTATAAATGAGACAGGTATAGCAGAGAGGTGGTATTATCTAATAGCACCTATGCTACGGCCTGGGTAATGGGTATAGCATGACATTGAGGTACTACCCTGTAGGCTTAGAAAGGTTCAGTAGGTCATGTGCCAAGAGGATGGTGCAAAGTTTTCCTGTTAATGCCACTCTTTGAGTCTGACAGACAATCACCTTGGTACATTGGCATGGACACATCACTTAATTTTTATGCAAAACAGCAGCTCAAGTCTCATCCATGTGGTACTTTGATTCCTGTGGAGATGCAACAGAGGCTTTATATGAAGGTGCTTGTTAGCAGTGGTGTGGCTAAGGAGGGGGAAGTGTTTGAGTGGAAGCCCCCAATAAGTCTTTCACCCCCAGGGCCCCCACAGAAAAATCTGAGAGTGAAAAGTATGTACTGACTCCATAGGTGAAGTGCCCATCCTCCATGAAATCCGTTCCCTATGACAAAATTTCAGGCTACCCGCTGTGCGTTATCAGTTTCATAAGAAGAAAATTTTCTCATACATCCTTTCTTCACTAACTAGTTGTTTCCTTTTACTCTCTTGAGTACTTTTCATTAAGAGTCAATTTCCTTACATTACAACCATGAAGGTTGGTCAGTTCAGTTAAATTATGTTTTAGTGATAACCTTTTTAATGTCCCTTTGAACAAAAGAAAAAACATAAGACAACAAATTAAGAAAACAATTTTATTGAAAAGTGAGCATTACCTTAAAGAAATGTTTTATGATCAAGCAAAAATTCAAATGGTACAAGCACAACTTGCAGTATGATAGTCACTTCCATAATGGCAGAGATTTGTGGTGCTAATTACAGTTGCAATACTCAAACAATCTTTTCTTCAAGAACCCTTTTTCAAGAAACAATATTTTCCACATTGTTATACTCCTTTTCTCTTAATCAAGATAGTATTTACAAACTATCAATCACATTATGACATACTATAACTAGCAAAAATCTTACATTATGGAATGCTCTAGCTCAGAAGCTGATTAGCATAAGCACAAACATGGTATTACACCCAATTATTTCTTTATTTGAGATAACCAGGGTTAAGTGTCTATCAATAGGCCTACTAAAATAGCAGACCTTCCCCTCCCCCCTCCCCCAACTGTGACTGGCCCGGTGAAATTTTTCGTAAAAAACCGGCTTTGGGAACTTTCAAAGCGAATTGTGTGATTCTTCATTTATTTGGGGGGGGGGGATTTCAAAGCCAATGCCAAGAATAGGCTAGCACCATTTTGCATATAAGCCATCTAACATAAATAAAAATTTTGCAAAGGGTGATACTCCCTTTCCAGGACAGTTTACAACCCCCCCCCCCCCACCCACCCAAAGAAAAAACTCTGAAAAATACCCTGGATAACAATGAGTTACTTCCAGAACTTATGCAATGAGTTTCAACATCTTGAAAAAGGCAGACCTGTGAAGAGCATAACCAATGTTGTCAATGTCTGCATTTTTACGGAGTAAGCCTGGAGTCAGCACTTAGTTGGTTCCTAGAACAAATTCCAATTATAAAGTTGTAGACTAAAATTCCACACAGCTATTGATATACATTTTGTAAGGATTAATCTATCAATACCAGCTATGCCAAAAGAGCCATTCATCATTTATACTTCAACTAGAGATGAAAATCTTTGGTATCAAGCACAAAATATCCTGCAAGCATGCACAGGCTTTGCTCCTTCATGTTGCTTAATTTTAACAAACACAAAAAAAAAAAACAAACAAACAAACAAAAACAAAATTTCCTGGGATTCCCTGTAACAGTCAAATGTTGGACAATGTCTAATATATATTGTTCCCATTTAATCACTGGTGAGAGTTGTTACAAGTCCTGACTAAGCTTAGAACATGTCTTCTAAAATAATTTCGTTTGAGAAATGCTAGATGCTTGCTTCCCAAACTATTCATCACTACATCAAAATGGGTTTGATATCAATGGGGCATGAGCTGTGCCAGTGGAAAACTAAATTTCACCAAAAATAGAATCCAGATGAATTCTGTGTATTCCATATAAACAGGTAACAGAAATTTTTGGGAATAATACACATTTTATACATTTTGGTTTTAAATAGTGCTTTATCATCAGCAATAGTTGCTCAAAGCAATTGACAAATATTATCCCTGGTCAACCACTTATACCAAACTGGCTGTAGATAAATATCACCCTTGTTCGCAAGGTACCTCACAGGTACCCCTTTAATCCCTGGGTGGAGAAAGGCAATTCTGATATAGCTTTCCCAAGAACACAACTTGATGAACCAGGGAGAAATGCATCCAGTAATCCATGGATCACAAGTCTGAAAACCTAGTCCACTGCACAAACGTGGATCGATAAAACAGTTTGAGAATGACTATAATAACCTCGAATGAAATAACAAAGAAACTTGAGTCAATGAATTGACTTATGCTGCTTAAACAGCTATAAAAGACTTTGACTTGACCACATGGAAAAATAACTTGTTACAACCATACATGAATCATATTGCACCAGTGTTAGATATACCCAGCTTCTGTTGTAACATCTTTGTAGTTTGCACAAAATCCTTTTCCATCTGTGTAATTCTCCTCAATTCCTCTGACACAGAGTCTTCCATGGACATAGGGCCTTTCCTCCAAAGTTGCTCCATCTTCCCATCCTCTTCTCCGTTAATATCCAATGAATAATCCTCTTCGGCCTCCTCCTTTGGTAAAGATTTTGACTTAGAAGTAACATTTGAAGATGCTGAGTTTGAAGGCTTGGCACTTAAAGGTCTTGTCTTTGTCTTAGCTGAGACAGGACGAGTTGTCTCGTACTTCAGAGGTCTATCACCTTTGACAGCTGTTTTCACAACTAAAAAGAAACAACTTAATTTGATTTACTTTATGGCTACAGAACAATCGACAGTCATCAAGTTCACCTAAACATTGACAAATTTTTATTAAATTATACATCCTTCAAGCCAATTAAGAAAAACTCTCAGTAGAGCCTCAACTTGTCTCAGAGTTTCTCTGTGGCAATTGTCTTGAACAAGGTAAAAACATGAAAGACCTTCATACACACTGAACCCACAGAATGTATCATTTTGGGTTTACTATAAATTAGGTCTGGTTAACACTTTTGACATTGGTCATCAAAGATATGTGTTAAAAAGGATTGCCTTACTTCACCATCAATTGCCAAACACATAAATTGACATCAGGGTACATGTGATAAAATCTATCAAAATTCTGCAAAACTATCATCTTCAAATTACAAACATGAGCAAGTTAACCTGCTCAGGAATGCAATTATTGCACACGGTCAAAATACTGAAAAATACTGAATACTTTTCATTGCAGTGTCACTTCAGTCACAAATTTACTTACAAAGGTTGAAAATGGCCTTATTAGTCCCTCTCCCATCTTAAAAGGCTATTTTTACGATGAGATGTAAAACACTGAAGTTTATTCACAAATTTAGATTGAGTTGGAACGTATGAAGTCACTCCTGTACAACTGGATCACAGTCCATACTTTCTTTTGTACTGCCTAAAGCCACTGCATATTATTCTGAAATGTATTCAATGTCTTTAACTGTTATGCAATGACTTGACTTAACAAGCCTTCTACTCACAAAATGCCACATAATACAAGAGTCAGTTTCCAAAGTCATGTAAACACACTTTTTTTTCAAAAGGAAATCATTAGGCAAAGAGCTACACTGAGAGTAATATTTGAATGTCATCACAAACTTGTGTACAATCTGCCACTGTAAATTAAATAGTCAAATTCCAACTGAATAAGCTATGAAAATAGGAACTAGAGCAATGAGCTTAAAATTCCATCTCTGCACTAAAAACATGTCTAAGTTTAACCTTACGGTAAACAGTAACAAATAAACATGTATTACAAATTCATATGGAATATGTTTTTACCACTTGAAGTTACACCTAAAAATTAGATAAAAACGTTGTGTTCTGCTTACCTGCACTCTTTGGTCTTGATCTTTGTAAATCAGCTTTTTTCAGATGCTGAGCACTGATTGGTCTCTTAGGTTTCACTTTATTATCCAAATCAGCTGGTATTTCAAACAGTTTAGACTGTAAAACAATTGTAGAGTGGTTTTACACAAATATTTTAAGAAAAAGTTGAGTGGAATAAATCAAAAGGTGTGGTATTTGAATACAGCAAACATTATCGCAAAGACTGTTTGATCATACAGTCCATAAATTATGCTTTACTTATCAACACAGGAAAACTTGTACATAAAGCACCCACAAGCTTGCAACTTCTTTACCTTCTTGCTTGTCTCATCATCCCTTCCCGCTTGCAGTAACATCTTTGTTGACTAGAAATAAGATAAATGGCAGTGAGAATGTGTTAGTAATATTAAAGCATAAAATAAAAATACAAAAAATGGAGCATCTTCTCTATGAATAAGATAAGTGCATTGGTGAACTTGAGGTAAGCAGGAGAGATGTATACTTCTTAAGTTCTTGAGCAACGCTTTGCTTTCTTTGTTTTTCAACCTACTAATTTGACTTTGAAATACAGTAGTAAGGAATATAAGCTTTCCAAAGAGAAATGTAAAGTTTGCAAATTCCCATGCCTCCTGCAGATAATATGAAAGCATAAGATTATGATGGAGAAAGTAAAGTTTAAAGAAAAGCAAAACAGTGCTGATTAATGTCAAGTTATGATGTCACTGACATTCAATCATCTGTGCTTGCTTCATGTTCACTTTGGGTTGAAACTGTGACAACTTTATATCCCTACATTTAAAGAATATCCAGATTAAGTACCCTTCCAATGCAAACTTTTACCTAAGCTTAAACCTTCTTGTTACTTAGCTGATACAAACAACTGCTGAAATAACATTGCTGCTTACATTTTCTAAAATCTTTGTCAAAACATTTGGCAGCTGCAGTTTTCAAAATTCTAAGTCACCACTGTACGTTAATATAGTATGAGCATATACTTTGAAGACAGAAGAATAAAATTCACTGAGGTTCTAATCTAGAGTGTTTCAAAAGTGACCTCCTTCTCAAGACTTAGCAAAATGTCTCACGTATCCCATTTTGTTCAGTACATTGCCCTTTACTTAAAATGAATAATTTAACTTCACAAACCTGTACATCACTACCTGGGTACAGGTATTCCAGTAAAGTAGAGCTGCTTCCTCCCTCGGTCTGGTAAGAAGAACTACTAGATGTCAAGAAGAAATTCTAAAACAGAAGGAGAGATTAAAATGTATTACCTTCCATACAAAAAGTGATGAAAGCTTGGTAACTTTCACGCTGTCTGACAGAGTATTCAATGAAATCTATTAAGTTATTTTAGTGATACACAATGTTAATAAAGAAAGTGGCAGTTAGGGTTGTTGCAATATGAAATTTTCGATATTGATATCGCAAAAACTTTGCCTTCAATTCCCAAACGATATTGCGATATCGTGTAATCTGGCTTGTGTTTACTAAGACACCATGTCAAATGTTTTGCTTCCAGCCAATGCATAGAGGCCGTGGTAGTGCTACCAACCTCTGCACGGCCGCCTCAATGCCAGAAAATTTGTGACCAAATGACTGCCCACGTAAGAAATTTTCCCCAACACTGTGTACCATTATTTTCTGCTGTGACTTGCAGACAAAGCCAGAAATACCAAATAAGAAAAAAGATGAGAGCCTACTATACATTAGTGGTGAACAGATCACCACTGAGCAGAGTCAGAAATAAGTGCCAAGTCTAACTGGTAATTTGAACCCAAATACCCTCAAATCAGATCGTATTTAGAGAGGCTTGGCATTTGGAATATGTCCAGAAAAATCATTTTCTTTCATTTCTAAACAAAAATTACTGATAAATGAAAAAGCACTTAATACCCTGGAAAAGAAAGCTAAAAGAAGAATGTGAAAGGTGTACTCACTGGCTTTTGAAGTTCAGCTTGCTGTTGTGATTTCATAGGCACTGTGGGTGGGTTTTTCAACAGGTTTTGATGTTGCTTGAGTTGGCCTTCTAGGTAATCCTGCCTCTGCTGTAGTCTTTCCTTTGCCAAGGAAAGAGCATGCTCTTCCAATCTTCGATAGTGTTGGTTCAGCAAACCCACTGTCAACATTGCCCAGTGATGAATAGCCTTGGACTAGATAATACCAAAGAAAGAAGGTACTCTATTAATGAGGATGAAGGTTTCTACAAATGAAGGTTTTTGTCTATCATTTCTTTCTGATCCACTAAAAATGCAGACATTCAGGGCAAAATAAAGAATGGGAAGATAGAAACAATCATATCAAAAGACAAATCTATAATAGTAACGTGAACCTGGTGCTCACAGATTACACTACAACCTTGGCCATTTGTGAAAATACAAGACTGTTGACTGTGAGACACTTCATGCATATTCACATCACTATTAAGGGAAAGGACTTTTTGACCCATAAATGAGAGAGTTGTCTTAAAACACACACATTCACAGGTAATACACAAAGGCACCTCATTTGTTGGTTGTTATCAGTGTTATGAAGAGTCACAACTTGAGTCACTTCTTCTCAAAATGATAGCAACTCGAGAGAATTCAGGAGTAATTTCACCATTGAAATAGTAGAGTGACTCAAGTCAGTGACTTGACTCAAGTCACTTAAAAGTTTGACAATTGGTGACTTGAGTCATGAATATAGTGACTCGACTACAACTCTGGTTGTTATGGTGAATCAAGTAGTATTGATACTGACAATATATATATATATATATATATATATATATATATATATATATATATATATATATATATATATATAATATATATATATATATATATATATATATATATATATATATATATAACACTAAATTAAACATTTGGGAGACATTGGGATAAAATCCTTCCTTAGGGAGACAATCGGTTATATTCATAAAATTTAATATATTTCCATATCTAAGCATACAAATATTCATACAAAAATACCAATAATTCTTAATGAATGCCTTTAACTTATGGTACGTTTGTTTTAACTGTATCTTTTACACACAAGGTTTAATTAAATAAACAATATATTATAAAGTATTTCGCAATACTTATTTGTCTCCCTATAATACATATAAATTACATGCAACACATGACACACCTGTGTTTCTATGGAAAATAATAGCACCTATGATGTATTTATGCAGCTTACACAGTAGCATAATAAAGAGGGCGCTAATACGCTACCATAGAAATAAAAATCTTTTAGAAAGAATGTAGAGAAGGGGTTTAAATAATGGTGCAAAGAATTAGGGAGACATGAATTTGTCTCCATAGTGAAAATGTCTCCTTAATATACCAATTATAACTGCATTTTGTCTCCCCAATAGGTTATTAATAGAAATTAGCGTTATTAATAGGAATTAGCGTTATATATATATATATATATATATATATATATATATATATATATATATAATATATATATATATATATATATATATATATATATATATATATATAACGCTAATTCCTACTGTACGGGGAAATCGATATATCGCGGTTTCGTTAAGGCGAAGAAAAAACAATAAAATAAATTAAAAAATATTTCCCCTTATGAAACCAGATATACAACAACGCTTTTTCAATGGCCCACCATCCGTACGTGTTAAAAGATACGGGTACGTAACTTGCTCAACACTGAAGTAATAGCATGTAAATCATGTGGTAAAACGGACATTACCATCCGTTTACGTATTCCTATATAAAAAGCGTGTGACTTCGCAAAGTCGACCTGATTTTTTCCGCTTTTAGACGATTTCCCTTTTTAGGGTTTTTTTTCATACAATATTTCCCCTTAATCCCAAGTTAGCAATATATATATATATATATATATATATATATATATATATATATATATATATATATTATATATATATATATATATATATATATATATATATATATATATATATATTTCTCTAATTCGGCATTTAGGGGGAAACTTGTTGTTGAAAAGTCGACCTTAAGGGGAAAAAATTTTTCTGGTGAAATATAAGTTTCGCCTTAACGTTTCCACACACTTTTTCTATAGGAATACGTAAACTTACAAGGGTGCCCTCTTAGATTTACAAACTAGATGCCATTACTTCAAAGTTGTCAAATTTACGGACACCTAGCTGTTAACACGAACGGATGGCTGGCCATTGAAATAACGTTAATTATATGTTTAGACGTTAGAGCGAATTTATTTCTTATGTATTTTATTATCTTTTTTTCGCCCTATGAATTTCCCCTTAAGGTGGGAATTAGCGTTATATATATATATATATATATATATATATATATATATATATATATATATATATATAATATATATATATATATATTTATATATATATATATATATATATATAACGCTAGATCGACCTGTTAGGCGAAATCGGTATACCGCCAATACAACCGGCGAAGAAAAAAACAATAAAATACATAAGATTATATTTCCTCTTTTGGTTCTGAGATATATATGCACATTATTTCAATGGCCCGTAAGTCCTTAGTGTTAACGGATACATGCACGTAAGTTGGTGTGGAACTAAGTAATTGCATTAACATTATGTGGTAAATCTGACTTGCGTATAGAGTTTCGCGTTCCTATATAAAATAGTGTGTAAAACGTTAAGGCGAAACGATTTTTTCGCTTAAGGGTCGAGTTCTCCCAACAGTTGCGTTTTTTCATACGGTTTTTCGCCTAAATCCCAAATTAGCAAAATATATATATATATATATACAGCATGTCTTATGTGAGCAAGCTAAACATTTCCAGGTATTGCACTAAATATAATGACTGAATATTAGTAGCTTCTGGTATAAATCATTGATATGGCAGACTTTTCAATGGAACGGTAAGACCAAGCACCCGTCCCATTATCTCTGCAGTGCTTCTCACAAAGATGTCCATTATCTAGCTGCTATATGCATGATGTATAATATTTAAATTTGCAGTATAAATGCTATAATGCTACCTATATCAATGTCTATGGCATAACCATAATACATGAACACCAAAGGCTATTCCCCATTGTTATACTGTACACAGTGGGGGGAGGCTTTCTAACCTGAGATAGTGAAATAAAATTATGATCTACAGTTCTAATTCCCCCATCTCTACCCCTGCCCCAAATGACAGCAGTCCTGTGTGCTTGTGGGGTTCCCTGCAGAACTTTCTGGGTTTTGGGAACTGCACACCCCAAATGAAAAGGTAAGAAATCAAACTGTTAGTGGGTATGTGGCTTTAAAATGAAAGCTCACCCTTTAACCAATCATGTACAACAATCCTCATGCATTTAACAGCAGTAACAACATACACTACTATTCCATCCTTTACACTAAATGTCAGGGAGTTGAGCAAAGTTTGAGCTAAATGTGAACATCCAATTCATGTAAAGTGACTTGTCAGGACAATTTTGCCTACTTCTAGTAAGATCTAAGCAAATTGTAAAAAGATAATGAACCTTGTACAAGGCAGTTACTTCTCCCTCTTCTTGGTGGAATGTTGGTGGAGCAACACCTACATACAAGAAAACAAGTCAACAAGATCATTCTTTTACTATAAAATATCAAAAAGGGCAAAAAAATAAAAAAGAAAAAGCTAGCACACACAGCAGTATCAATTGCAGTCATTGCCATTTCTGAATTTGAACTTGACAGGAGAATATTATTTTTGTACTGCTAACCAGTATGACATTAAACTGCATTTTACATTTATGAGTAATGTTGCTTTTTTCTGTTAGCAAAGTTTTACCATTGACCAAAAAGAAAGGGCAACAGATATTCAACAAATGTTTATAGGGTCAAAAACTCATGGTTTCACAAAATGTTTGACATTCTAATTTAAACTTTCAAAACCTCAAAAAAATTTCCTTTCCATTTAGTAGAAATGAAAAAATAAATGCCTACCTACAATATTTGCCACATGAACAGCTGCAGCTTGGTCACCTGACCATGCCCTGAAATACAAATATGACAGAACAAATTGATATCAAGCTTCCAATAATTTTGCATAAGGAAGGAGACTGAGCCCCTTCCCACAAAGGTAAGGATATTTGCAGTTTCTGGGGCCTTCACCAAGAAAATCTTCGGTTTCATCTCAAAAGTGGGTTCACTTTTGACCAATCTAAAACAATAAAAACATTATATACAGAAGCCACATGCCAGTGCTAGATCACAGTTTTTAGGTAGACTAAACAGTAAAAGAATTATTGGTAGCAAAACCTTTTTGCTTGTCATCAGCAAAGATTTCGGAGGAATCAAACAGCAAGCTCTGCAATCAGAACTTGATGAGAATATGAACATAGTAGTTTCAGTAGGCTATATGTGAACTTTATGGTAACCTGACAGTTCCCCTCCCACATACCTGTATCCCAGCTGGATGAATTTCTGCCAGATCACTACTGTACCCCTAGGAGTACACCCACTGAGGAAAACTTCCACCAATTTCTGTAAGAGCAAATGCCGACCATGTGAACTTGCTGCCCAGGCAATTCAAATTTTCTGGGATGGGAAATGTCCAAGGACTACAGTCCTTGCAGAAGTGTTCCTGATAGAACCTTCTGGGTGAGAACTGTCTCAGGGAAACTTGTGTGGGAACCACTTTTATGAAAAGCAGAAGTTTCAATAATTCAAAAATCTAGGGTTTAATTTTATAAGCTCAGCTGTGAAGAATTTTCCAAACACCTGTCGGGTAGTGAATGCACCTTACTATAAGAAATAACAATGGAACTTGTGAACACGTACACATGCCGCACCCTTTTGAAATTGCAAAACTGGGATAATGGGTGATGAACAGCCTAATTTATAGCTCCTCTTTCATTACATCATGCAGGTCAAATTCAAAATAAAACTAGTTCTTGTACTACCTTCTTTCAAACAGAAGGATTTTTTTTGTTGGAGCATCCAGAATGGTTGAACTTACAGTGCAGTATGATTAATACATCACACAAATGCAATGGTTATAAGATGGAACTATGTACTGGAAAGGCACTACAACCATACAATATTTGCAGTGCCAGCTTTTCATACATGATGAAGATATGAAACATCAAAAAGAAAAGGAAATTCATGCAACAAAAATAAAGGTGCCGGCAGGGAGAAGAAAATTATATTTTTTTAAATGGCCTTAAATCTAACTTTTAACCAAAGAAAGATTTCATGGAAGGTTTGTACCTTCTGACAAGCATTATTAAGCAATTTAATTGATCTTTCATCCTTTGAGCTTCTGCTTGGCTCTCCAAAAGCTGCTGCCTCATGTTAGCAATAGCCTCCCTGAAGGCTCGGTTGTCTCGAGAAGCACTATTTGTTCTAGCATGTCTGCTCATCACTGAAGTTTACTCTGAAAGAGAAATCAGAGATCTGGAAATTAATCTACAGTACCTGTACCTAGGCTTCTTCAGAACTGAAAATTTGGATAGAGTAGAAAAAACATTAAGAAAACAAAAGTAAATATAGCTTGGTGAAGCAGGGCTAGAGTTCCCTTCTTTGGATGAGTTTCACAAGTTGGACAACTGATTTGAGCCTGAGGGCAAAATTTTACATTTAGTGATCAAGCCAACTACAGCATGATAGTATCTTTTCATTGACAAGCCTACCTGTGAGTGTAGTCCCTGTATGGTGAAACATGATTTGAAATGCCTCAATATTATAACGTCCTATAAGATCATACTTAAGTAGGCTACAACTTACATTTCATTAGCAAAAATTAATTACTTTGTGTGTTTTCAGTCAAATCAGCTCTTCTTTACTCTGACTGTTGAATAAACAGGCATTTGCAGCGGTGGCGGAAGTAGGGGGGGGGGGGGGCAAGGGGGCCATGGCCCCCCCACAGGGAAGTCTGGACCCCATCAGCATGCCAGATTGGAAAGTTTGCCCTGTGCGGGGGATTTATCCCCCGCGCGACAATATGAATTTCAAAGTTGCCAGCCATGCAAATTTAATAACTGACAACTGCAACCGCGCAAACTTGTTGGCAACAAGCGCACAAGTTGCCTGGGAAAGGCGATCTCCTGCAATATAGGAGGTGGTTTTGGCCAAAATTTTCTCAGTACGCTCAGCGCCAACCGATGGTGGTGTTCCACTTAGTATTGGCCGCACAATTCTCCTGGCCGGTATTAAATTCCCCCGAGCACCATCACAAGCTTTCCATTCTGGTCGGCATGAGGCAAAATTTGCCTTTGCTGACATCTGTCATAGCTACTGCAGTTTTTAGGGGAAAACTGCTGTTCCCAGTTAAAGTACCCGACCACTGGTTCATTACTTCAGTTACAGTAACTGCTCCAATGGGCTAGCAGCTTTGTTAGAAGCTTTGATGACTATTCTGGTACAAGAGTAGCCCAGCACTAGGGGGTTTACATTACAACAAACAACAAATTCTGCCCTAGCTGCAGTACTGGCAAAAAAGGATCAAATAATTTATGGTCATTGAAGGTTAGAGCACCTTTCAGATTGATCTGAGATAAACTACCATCACATGTCAACATTTAGGGCTATTGACAAATGCTTGAATGAGCACCTCATTGGTATTGATAACAACTCTTGACAAGTTTTGGCATAGGAAGATTTTGCAAAATGGGGGAAATTCTCCTGTTTCATCGGGGAGCTTTATCCGTACACGATATAGGCCTAATATGTAATCCCAATGTCCTTCAGTCGCCCTGATGACCTGCTTGATTTTGCTCATCATAGGATGGGCAGATTCTTCAATGACGGCCCCAAATTTTCCAAGTTTCCTTGCAAAGAAACCAAACTTTTCAAATTTTCTTCAAAAGGCCAAAATTTATCGCACGCAGAACTTTTACCTTTGTCGTCCTTTTGGCAACTCATCATCTTTGTCCGTGCATCAGGTTGCTGCCCCCACCCCATCGGGGAAGTTGGTTGGCCTCCCCCCTCCATCAGGCAAATCCTGGCACCAACCCTGGGCATTTGTGAAATGCATTTGGATTCAGAACCTGTTCGAATCACGAACCATCTACTGTATAAGCCTACTCTAACTTTTATGTCCAACAGCAATTTCGCACAACTGGTAGCCTCAGATAAACATATTGAGCAGGATCAATCACTTCAACAGAACAGGCTAGGCCTAACGTTAGGCCCTAACTGGATGTTGTTCACAAAGAATAACAAGAAATTATGATTCAAATAGATACGGTAAAGGGGCATCATCCTAGGCCTATTATCAACATACCATACGTAATTTTCGACGAAAAGTCAAACTGAAGGTGCCAAACGGTGGACTGGCTGTCTAACGTTAAAGTTTAGGCCTAATGTTAACTTGGGCATTAACTTACACTACAGTAGGCCTACGTACGTTTAGGCTAAAGATACTGGCAGTATTTGCATAGCAACAGGACGCCATTCTTTGCAAATCTAATAATGACGTCAAATTGCACTGCACAAAGGATCACGTCATTGATATTACCTGAGTCCCACGTCTTTTTCGAACTAGATCCGGGATAAGGTCTTCTCCACAGGGAAAATCTGAACCTGAAATATTTTTGACAAGATCTGGATCCGTGCACTGATTTTGACTTTTCTTTTTGAGTGAACCAGTTAGACGCGACGCGATGAAATGTCTCATCGAAGAATTCAACACAGTATACCACTTCTGTATTCAATTCAATTCAATTCAATTCAATTTATTTATTCCAGCAATGAACAGATAATGACATGAATATTTGAATAGTGTAAAGCAGTTGATCAACATCATTGCATCATTGCAGGCATTATTTCCTGGTTGCCCAGATCCTCGTAAGTTAGGCTTATCCAAATTAAAAACTGGGACAACACTGGTTATTTTTCATTTCTGTCATTATCACAGACTACAAAATAGTAACTGCAGAACTGCAAAGATAGGCGGTACTCAGGCGCGGATCCAGGATTTTGAGAAAGGGGGGGGGGGCCGGGGGCGCCGGGGGCGCACACGCAGTCGGCCAAAGGCCGACGAGCGAGCGCCGAAAGCGCGAAGCCACGGCGGGGGTTTGGGGTCCTCCCCCAAGAAAATTTGAATTCTAGATGGGCTTAGGTGCGATTTCCTTGCATCTGGAAAGCATATTTTCCATAGGCTATCTATTTGCTTATTTTTTTCGGAGTAAAAAAAAATCATTCGCCAAAAAATCATTGGTCATCGAAAAAGGGGGGCGTGCGCCGGGTGCGCCCCCACCTGGATCGGCGCCTGGTACTTGAAATGCAAACGAATTTACGGTTGAATCAGAAACGAGGTAATTAGTAGCGTCAATCTTTTACTCGAATGTGGGGGCCACTTCTGTCAAAAATTTACTGAGTAAAAATTAAGTCAATGGGTGTATTTCCAAAATGTGGAGGGACGTGTCCCTCTGTCCCCCCTTCTAGGATTGACGCCCATGAATGAGGTTAAAGGGAATGCGTTGAAGCAGGGAGCTGCCACTATTTTCCTATTCGTACAACGCGATGAAGGTAAGAATTAAAGTTGAACAGTTGCATACTTGCCAACATTTGAAAGTGGCAAAGTGGTAGATTTTGCGAGGAAGCGAAGCGACCGATCCCGGGCGCGCTTACGCGCTAGGGGGGAGCTGGGCGAGGGGCGAGCTGGGCGAGGGCGAGCGTGAGGGTGAGGGCGAGGGTGTGGGAGGTGTGCATACTTTATACGGTATTTTGTATGCATAAGGAGACATTATTTTGTATTTTACGAACTATGTTGTAGGCATATGAAATCAAATACACACATATTGCTGGCAAAAATTTAGCATTCCACAAGTATGCAATAACTGCGGCGCTGCCTCCAGATCCATATTTGTATGAAAGTCTATGGATAGATGATGGGATTCAGACCGCGCCGCCCGCGCGCTCTGATCGCAAAAGATATAAACAATCGAGTATACAGTACAGTCGGACTATCCATGCGCGCTGGTGCCGTACTTCACATTATACTACAAAACACAGTACACACGTACGTACGTACGTACGTACGTACGCACGCGGGTTTCGATCGATCCATATCTCCCAGCTCAAGCTCGATCGATGAATCGTATTTTATCAACATTTCCTGAGCTGTTTTGGCGCTTAAAGAGCAAAGCGTAACTTAAATCATACTTTCAATAAATTCTATGGCAGGTTTGCCAAAAATCGGTAGATTAGAGTAAAAGATCGGTACTCGGTTCAAATCTCTAAAAAGCGGTAGAGTTAGCAAGTATGCCGTTGAACACTGTTCAGCATCTCTGAGCTACGTCTGTGATTGGCGCGGCAGAGCAAGGAATGACCATATTGGTTCTTATAGTCTTATAGTGCGTGAACATTTGAAGGTATGAATCAGCCGCTCCGGTCCTGGTTGATATGACTACCCCTAGCCAGAAAAACTCTGAAATCTTGGGATTTCTCTATCTAGCATTGAGTGTGAATAATAGAGGCGAAGATTTGTGTGAAAAAGTGGAGGGATATGGCGGGAGTCCTTTAAACAAAATTTTACTAGTGCGTGAAAAAGTAAAAGTCATTGGGGAGCATCTCCAAAAAGCGGGAAATATATCCCCATCCCCCGGAATTTCAGCCTATGATTCTAATGTGCCAGAGGACGTACTATTATATTAGGCCTATACTCTACACAAAAGGATCGAGTAAGGAATTTAGGAATTTAAAATGTTCGAATCCGCGAATGTGGGTTTTCATAAACAAGGCAAATAGTACACCTCAAATAACTGATAAAAGATTCCCTTTCAACATTCAGACCCTCACATCCAAGAAAATACATGATCGAAACAAGGCCTGCTGTGTGAATGCTGAAATTATTACTAGATTATGCCAAGTTTCTTCTTCATGATCATGCAGTAATGAGGAACGCCTGTCCCGAAAGTAGGCTAGTTAATTCATAATAAGTTCAGAGACAGTAAAGCTCCTGGCAGATCTGTGATTTCATAAAAATGGAGTTTCTGAAAAACACTGTTTTTTATATCATCTGTGAAAACCACTTTCTTGAAAGGTACTATCCAAACGGTCTGCAGGCTAGTGGACCGGTTTTGGTTCAGAGTCAACCCATCTTCCCAAGGCAAACTTGAGATTCATCAAATGCTGCTGATAATAATCAAGGCATAGCTTCATTGATATTTTCACAGCTTATTCAACTCTGAGTGGAAATTAGGTCAAATAAGCTGATAGGAGGAATTATTCTACACATTGATCACATTTTTGTTCTTGTTCTTCATACTCATGATAATCTACCTTATTCAAAAATGGACAAAACACCCTTTTTATCATAACGCCTTGATTTATTACAAAATAACATTCCGAGATTTAGTAAATCAAGCTTTCTTGTGGTTGAACTTAATTTCAAACGGTACCGTATGGAAACTTGAAAAACTAAATTTCATTCGTTAAGGGGTTTACTTTGCGATCTGCGAGGGTTTCATTGCGACTTCAACTACCCACCAGCGCCCGAGGGGGCGCGCCACCAAAATTCTCCTTGGATACGCGCCTGGTGTTACTTTCACCCTTTTTCCGACTCACCGCATATCTTCTATCAAGATGCAAAGTCGTTTGTCCAGAACAACGTTCAACATTTCTGACGTCTGATTACTATTTCTTCTGTAATTTTGGGGTTAGACAAGGTTAAATTTAGACTGTTTTGTTTACTCTTTGACTATTCATCAGCAGATATTGTAAAAGAATATAGGCT
This sequence comes from Holothuria leucospilota, assembly GCA_029531755.1. Classification (NCBI taxonomy): domain Eukaryota; kingdom Metazoa; phylum Echinodermata; class Holothuroidea; order Aspidochirotida; family Holothuriidae; genus Holothuria; species Holothuria leucospilota. The sequence continues at coordinate 11,865,552 of CM055965.1, forward strand.
CTCAGAAACTGTTAAATATTTCAGCAATGAAGATGATCAAGTTTTCCACAGGCTTCTCTGTCTACATATGACAAGGTGGCGACAGAGGGGAGGGGGGCTACACTTCCCTCCGCCGTCGAGGATGTCGAACCTGACGGGAGTCAGGGCCGAATACTTTGGAATTCGTCGGTCCCCAAAACTTTTTTATTACTTCTGTTATCCACGTATAAAATTGCCTCAGAAGGTAAAAATGTTATAAACATAGTTTGTGGGGCTGGTTTATTTTAATTGGGAACGGAAGTTTGAAGAGGAGGTCAATGATACATTGTAAGTGATTGCATATTTAGTGGGTTTCAGAAATGTCAACCTGAGCCTGAGGGTCTTTACTTTTAGTTATAAAGAAAATACGAATGCAAACAAACGTCATACAGCTGCTTGTTTTGTTGGTCAATTTTCATGATGACCTTACAGCTACCACATTCGGGCCCATTGGTGTGAAAATTGTTTAGCCGCTCCACGATGGGAACCTAGCCTCCTGTCGGGGAATCCTGGCTGTGGGGAGATCATTTGCGGAGGTTTACTCTGAAACCGGGGGATGGGACAAGCCAACTGCGCCGAAGGCGTCGCTGGAGCGCGAAACGCTCCCGGCCTTGAGTCCAGGGGCAAAACTCCCGGTGGGGCCAGGGGAAAGCACCCGGAAGTTCTGTGGTATTCACAAAGTGATGAGCATTAGAATTAAGAATTTATTTCTACAAGACATCGGACGCGCACTAAACAGAACACAAAAATGATAATTCGACCATTTTATGCTGACGGGGTCGAGGGCAATTACCTAGCAGGGCCAGGAGGAGGAGCCCCAGGAATCCCTGGGATATTTCCAAAGTTCTGAGCATAAGAAAGACAACTTTAACTGTTTTTAAGTGAAAAAGGATGCATACTTAATAGACCACAAGAATAATAGACCTAACTGTACTACATCTCGTGTTGGCCTAAGTCGGACGTACACTGGCCAGTCAATTTGATAATTCAGGGGCTGTCGGCGGTGGTGTATATATAAAGTTACTTTTCAAGGTTCAAACGGTTCTGATTTCCGATGAAAACTATACAAACCAGATTCGAATACGTGACTCTCAGAGAAGGCGAATGGAATTTATCTGAACAAGGCATACGGCTATAAAATTTTATCATATAGCGGTGGGTTCAAGCTGAAGAGACCCAACGGTGCCGAAGGCGTCGCGGAAACAATGAAGTGAGTTCTCCCGGGGGCTAGAATCATTTCACTGTCTGAAAATGGTATTACATGCGCACTAAACAGACCTCGAAATCGGACTCGACTACTATTTCTGTAATTACATTTGTAACAATGGCAGGTGGATTTGATGGTGCAAGGGACTTGTGGGTGGGGAATTAAAGTGGATGCTGGTAAGGAAGTTGCAGCACGACTCAAATTGTGTGAAAGGAATTGGCAATGGCGCAACTAACTACGATGTGTGCGCCCAAAGAGCTCCGAAATATGGCATTTTAAAGTCAGTTTTGAATGCTTTACTTCATCTTGCATGAAACAAGTTATCCAAGTTACATTTACATGTCCTCGATCCCTTCTTTCCGTTTCTCTCATTTACTTTGCCCTTTCAACAGTCGGTAATTTGAGCTATCCTTCGCAGTCAAAACCGTCACAGCTACCGCTTTGTGGTACGGGGTTGGGGTGGTGGTAGTTGCACAGGGCTTTAGAAAAATGATCTCGCTCAAATTCATATGTAATGATGGGACAGCAATGGACGATGGGTGCGCACGAGGTGCACCGAAAAAAGACACTTTTAAAGTCACTTCAGCAATGGTGTATTTTGTACACTACCTAAAAGGTATCAAATGTTACAACCAAAATTAATAATAGAGAGCGAACTATTTTTTAATAGTTTGAAAATGGGGGAGGGGGGATTTTTCTGTAGGTCCTACCCCTTGCCTAAAAGTGGGGGATATATATATCCCCTCCCCAAAATTTCCGCCTATGGTGATGGCACTATTGGTCATATAGCGGAGAACAAACGTACTGATTTACAGCTTGCAAGTGATGCGGTATGACCTATTTTAATTTGTGAGAGATGACAACACGGTAAATTCAAGTAAAACTAAAGTAGTCGACTACTCAATAGGTAAAGTGAGAAACACACCTGTAATGAAATTTGATAGTGATGTCGGATGTCCTAAACAATTCTGTTATTTTTCCTATCTACGTAGTGTGTTCAGGCACGCAGCGCAAGAGGTTACGCCCTCCCTCGACCAAATGTTTATTTCTCTATTACTCATATCGCTACTTTGGTGTATAGATGGACAACTTTTGTACGTAAAATGAGGCGCAACATTACAAAAATGTCCTAAATATAAGTTTTCCGTTATTACTTCGTGTAGGCCAACTCGGGTTAAATTATTGTTCCACAACCCCATATTGTTCCACCATCACCCATCCTCACCTACACCGTCAAACTCTCTGCATCATCAAACCCGGCTGGCGGTTAACCGGAGTACGGCTATACTACTAAAGCCAGAAAGCAATTAAAAGCTTAGTGATTCCTTGCCTCTGAAAATAAGTGTTTAAGTAGGCCTACTTCTTTAACTTTCCGGAATTTCATATTGACATAATTTAAGCACCAAGTGCACCTTGCTCCCTAAGGAAAGTACTGTACCTTCCATAAAACCTCCAGTGGCGTAGCCTGTGGAGGTAGGGACAGAATGCCACCCCTCAAAAACCCGAGGGGGAAATCGGGAAAGGGAAGGAGAAAAAAGAAAATGTAGGACTAGGAGGAGGAATTGGAGGAAAATTAGAGAGAAAAAAAGGAAAAATGAAGTAGGAATAGAAAAGGGGAAGAAAAATAAATACACCCAAGGCCGCCACTCACGGCGCCAGGCCTCTCCCGAATACTTCAACACTCTGCGATCCCAAAACTGGGGCTCCGGGAAGCCGGGACGAAATGTCAAAGTCAGGAAGAAAATTGTCCTTGCTCCCCTGACTGGGAAAGCTGCATGGCTACGCTACTGCCCGAATCTTTCCCTCAAAAGCCATCGGAAAGCCACGCAATAGTGAGAGCATGAACTGACTTAAATGGCCTCAACAAGGTGTAATCAAGACTTGTCTCGAGCAGCTTCAACGAAACACGCATAGTCAGCTGTTTAACTGGTGCTTCACACCAGGAGTTCGACAAACTTCGTCAGACATGTAACTGATTTTGAGTACAATACCCTGACCAATGCGAGGAAAGCCACCTATAAGATCTATCAAGGATACCCTTAATTACATATCATATTTATGAAGTTTACAAGACGTGACCTCTGGTGACCCCAAATGACCTTTGACTTCCACAAAAGCAATAGTTATTCTAGAGAATATGGGGGAGCTAACTATGAGCTGCACCTTTATTATCCCTCTTAAAAATCATGTTTTTTGTAAGCAGTTTACAAGATTTTTACCACTTGATCTCCAATGACCTCCAATAATCTTTGACCTCTATCAAATAGGGTTCATCTACTGATCTGACAACAATGCATCCACATGCTACTTATGAAAACTATGTACGACTCCCATGTGGAAAAACAAAGTTTACGGTTTTCAGTGTTGAGATCTGGTGACCTCTGACCTCCTTACACAACAAGAGATTTCTTCCTCTCAATATGACAAACCTATATCATGTATGAAGGGTAGCTATCATTCACACCTTGAGCTGTAACGTTTACAAGGAATTTCCAAGCTTTTTGTTGTTTCACCAATTCTGGTGACCTCTGATAACCTTTGAACTCTGCCATAAACAATTGTGTCCATCTTCTGACTATAACACATCCACACGCCACATATGAAAAGTATCCATGCTTCCTACCTTCAGATATCATGTTTGCGATGTTTTCGTTTTTGACCCCTGGTGACCTCAAATGACCTCCAACCTTTACAAAAAAATAGCAGAGTTATTCCTCTCAATATGATAAATTTATACACTAAGTAGGCAAAGTATCTACCAGTCATATCTTGAGATATTGTTTGAGGATTTTAGTTTTTGACCTCTGTTAACCTCTGACTTTTACCAAAACAATGGGGTTCTTCATATCAATATGATTAATCCAGGCCTGTAGCCAGACAAGGTGCTGAAGGGAGGGGGGTGAAAAAGCTTCGGGGGGGGGGGGTGAAAAATTTTTCAGTGGGGGCAAAACATACTAAAATGCATTACATCAATAGTAATTTTTGATCTTCTAGGGGGGCAAAAAATCTTCCAAGGGGGCTTCGCCCCCGGCCCCCAACTACGGGCCTGGATTGAAACAAATATGAAGTGTCCATATTCCTATCTTGAGATATCATGTTAACAAGCAATTCCCAAAGTTTTTCATGTTTTTTCCTCCTGTGACCTCGGATAACCTTTTGACCTCTACCAAAAACAACAGGGTTCATCTCCTGACCATAATACAAAATATCCTTGTTTCCTAATTTGAGATACTGTGTTTTCAATGTTTTTTTGGTTTTCGACCTCTGATGACCTTACATGACCTCTGACCTCTACCAAAAGTAATAAGGTTCTTCCTCGCAATATGGTAAATTGGTATGACAAATATAAAAAGTGTCCATCATGACTGCACAGATTCCTTTTGCCTTTGGCAAGGAGTAAAAAAATGGGTATAATTATTAAAACCAGAATGCAAAAACATTTGAGCTTGGTTTCAATGAATTCATTTCAGCAGACTTAAGCCTCATCCTGAACTGCAAGGCTCTACAATGTTAATGTTTTGGACCAATGTGATGCATCCTCCATCATATGAGAAACTGTTTCATATCTATCTTAACATATCATGCTTACAAGGTTTTCAAACTTTTCATGAACCCTTGTGACCTGAAATTGACTCTCCTCTGAACACAAAAACATCACCATGCAACAGCATTTTTGTAATAAATATGGTTTATAAGCACCATGCATAAAAGGTTTTGAGTTCCAAGCACAAAATATCCTCAAATGCAAGTTTTCTGATGTTTACTTTAGTGACCTCAGATGACCTTAGACCTCCACCAAATACAGCAGGGCACTTTTAGTCAATATTATACAACTACATACATTGCTAAAGACGGTGCGTATGTGCTCCCTTTCTAAAGATAATTGCACTAACAAGCTTTTCAGAGTTTAATTGGCCCCAGTGACTTCAATTTAAATGACCTTTGACCCCACCAAACAACAGGATACTTTCTCTTGATGCATCTACATCTACATGCTAAGTCTGAAATTTTGTATCCATGCTTCCTGCTTGGAGATATTGTGTTAACAAGGTTTTCACAGCTTGACCTCTGATGACCTTCTGCATGACCATAACCATAAACGATATAAAGTCTTCCTCTTGATATAATGCATGTACATGCTATGTATGAATAGCCTCCATGCTTCCTATCTGAAGATAACATGTTAACAAGGTTTTCAGAGAATGACCTCTGGTGACCTCTGATGGCCATTCTCTTCCTCCAATAACAATATGCTTCATACTTAAATATGGGGCATCCACATACCAAGTATGAATTGACAGTTTCCCTATTTGAGATATCATATCAACAAGCTAATTGTCACAAACACACAATGCACATATGCAATACACACACCATCACAAATGCATAGGTTTCTTTCTCAAAAGCAAAAAGTGTCAAACTGTGATTTTTGCGGTCTGTTTAGTGCCCATCCAATGTCATTTGAAGAAGATTAAATGCATCATTCTAATGACCACAATTTCGTAAATAACCCAAAGCTTCCGGGCCATTGGGCCCCACACTATCTGGGCGCCTTTGATGCCATTTTGTCATTTCAATCAAAGTTTGTCCCTACCTTCTTGCATGGCACATAACATAAGTTACTCTAGGTCCAGTTATATGACCTTGGAGGGGGAGATACTTCATGTAAGACTACCTCAAACTGAGGTGAATAGACAACTGAAGGGAAATGAATAGGCTGAATACCCTGAAGTGAATAGGATTAGCAGGTGTCTAGTCACTTCAGTTTGAAGTTGGCTTACATGAAGTATATACCCTTGGAGGCCCTTCAGTGGTGCAACAAGTATTTCAAAATTGGTGGGCAAGTCAGCAGTAAGCAAACACCTTCGGGGTAAAATTTTCTAAGTCGGCATTACTCCTTTAAACTGTATACCTTTGCACAGGAGTAGACTGGGGGGGGGGGGGGTAAGTGGGGGAAATGGCACTCTAAGAGGGAATACCCCAATGCCCCCTTCCCCTCCCCCTTCCTCGGCAGCACCATTGAAGCCCTTAAACATTAGTGAAGATCCTACAAAGAGGCAAACTGCACATCTCTTCCAACTGCATGCTTGGTTTAGTGGAGAGCATCCGCCTCTCACATGGGAGGCTCGGGTTCGATTCCCAGGTCAAGTCATACCAAAGACTTTAAAAATGGAACCTACTGTCATTGTTTGTGATGCTCTGCATAAGCAATGGAGTAAGGCAAAACAATCCAGTGCCCCACAACTGGAAAAAAGGCTGTGGGTGCCACTAGATTAAACCAAGAGGTTATAAGTTGAGGCATTAAACCCTATCTAACTGACTGCACATCTCTTCCATTTTCTTCAAGTACTGGCATATATATGTACATCAGAAAATGGAACACACACACCTATTTGCAGAAGGCACACATGGGGCCAACCTCATAACGGCAGAAGTCTAAAAGAGAGAGCAAATAAATAAAAACAAAACTTTCTACCAGATGATCTACTTTCATTAACTTTATTTGGAAATAAAAGTAAAATGCAAAGACATAAAATTATGAGTTAAAGAATTACATTTAGTAAGTGATTTTTCCTTTTCTGTGTTTTACAATATTTCTCATACCCTGTAGCACCCTAAAAACCACAACCCTCCCACTTAAATACAATTGGTTTGGGATTCCTGAAAAACAGGCATAGAATCAAAAGGTCCTAGAAAAGTAAGAGTTGATGTTACTGGAGAGAAATACAGTATATTGCATGAAATGTTGCTACTAGCTTCAAATACATCTAGAGTGATGCAACTGACAGCATTTTAAGGCTCCACACAAAACACCAATACTTGGTGGTTACACTTCAATGTAAGACATAAAGGGTGGGGGGGGGCATTGTCCATCCCTCTCCCACACAGAAATTGCAGAAAGCATGAAACAAATACATGCCTAACCCTTAGAAACAGGTGCCTGCATGACTGAGTGCTATAAACTGTGTGTATCAATAAACGGAAATATTGCATGTGATACAGAAAAATTTCATACCTTTGAAACCATGATTTATAACTGAACCAGAATGCAAAAATGCATTGAGGTTTCGATGATATATGTTCTATTCCAAATAATGCCATGATGTCCCATATCTTTCAGTCAATGGTCAAATGCTATCTTAACATGTTGGAAAAATAAAGTTTTGTGTTCCTATTTAATTTTGGGAATTCTTGGGAAATTTGCAGTTTGACTTCTGGTGACCCCAGATGACGATCTTGGGAAATCTTGGAAAATTTTGCTCTTTGACCTCTGCTGAACCCATATAAAACTCTTGGGAATTCTTGGGAAATCTTGCTTTTTTACCTCTGGTGACCCCAGATGGCCTTTGACCTTCACCAAAAACAAAAGGGTCCATCTTTTCACCATAACACATCCACATAGTACTGTAAGTATGAAATCTACCCAGGCTTCCTACCTGGAGATACGTGTTAAAAAGCTTTTCAGTGTTTGGCCCACGTTGACCCAAGATGACCTTTGACCTCTACCAAAAATGATTGCATTCATATTCTCACCACAATGCATCCACATACTACGTATGAAATCTATCCAAGCTTTCTCCCTTGAGATACTGTGTTAACAAGGTTTTCAGTGTTTGACCCTTGGCCACCCTAGATGACCTTTGAACTCCACCAAAAACAGTGGGGTACATCTTCTCACTATAACACATCAATTTACCATGTATGAAATCTATCCAAGCTTCGTACGTGGAGATATCGTGTTAACAAGATTTTCAGAGCTTAACCCCCAGTGACCCCAAATGACCTTTGACCTCCACTAAAAATGATGAGATTCTTCCTCTTACTATAAGGCATCTACATACAAAGTATCAAATTTATCCAAGCTTCCTACATTGAGATATTGTGTTAACAAGGTTTTCAGAGTTTGACCCCCAGTGACCCCAGATGACCTTTGAACCCCACCGAAAATGATAGGATTATTCCTCTTACTATAAGGCATCTACATACAAAGTATCAAATTTATCCAAGCTTTCTACATCGAGACATCGTGTTAACAAGGTTTTCAGGGTTTGACCCCCGGTGACCCCAGATGACCTTTGAACCCCACCAGAAATGATAGGGCTCTTCCTCTTACCATAACGCATCTACAAACAAAGTATGAAATTCATCCAATCTTCTTACCTCGAGATATTGTGATTACAAGGTTTTCAAGGTTTGACCCCCGGTGACCCCAGGTGACCTTTGACCCCCACCAAAAATGATAGGATTCTTCATCTTAATATGGGGCATCTATGTACCAAGTTTGAGAACTGTCAGAGCTTCCCTTCTTGAGATATCATGTTTACAAAGTTTTCAGGGTTTAACCCCCGGTGACCCTGGATGACCTTTCACCTCCACCAAAAATGATAGGGTTCTTTCTCTTACCATAACGCATCTACATACAAAGTATGAAATTCATCCAAGCTTCCTACCTCGAGATATTGTGTTAACAAGGTTTTCAGAGTTTGACCCCCGGTAACCCCAGGTGACCTTTGACCCCTACCAAAAACAATAGGGTTCTTCCTCTCAATATGGGGCATCTATGTACCAAGTTTGAGAACTGTCAGAGCTTCCCTTCTTGAGATATCGTGTTAACAAAGTTTTCAGGGTTTGACCCCCGGTGACCCCAGATGACCTTTCACCTCCACCAAAAATAATAGGGTTCTTCCTCTTACCATAACGCATCTACACACTAAGTAAGAAATTCATCCAAGCTTCCTACCTCGAGATATTGTGTTAACAAGGTTTTCAGAGTTTGACCCCCGGTGACCCCAGGTGACCATTGACCCTTACCAAAAACAATAGGGTTCTTCCTCTCAATATGGGGCATCTATGTACCAAGTTTGAGAACTGTCAGAGTTTCCCTTCTTGAGATATCGTGTTAACGAGCAAAGTGTCACAAACACACACACACACACACACGCACATACACACATACATACACACGCCATCATGACTACATAGGTTTCTCTTATCATCGAAACCAAAAATGATTGAAAATTCAAAAGAAGGTATCTGGATCACTTTATTTTTCAAGAATAAGGTTTTCACAGAAAAAAATTTACTTATTTATTGCTCAAGAATAATTTGTCACCCAAACTGCATCATTCAGAACTCTCATAATGCATATTTTTGAGTATTACAAGAGTTAATTGGTGGGTCTGAATGGTTTAGCAACAATGAGCATTAACTTCTGTCTGTGCCATTTATTCCCCCTTTTTTAATAATATATCATATAAAGAGAAGCATCACATATCAGTATACCAGAGGTGTTTAAACAATGTCACCTTGTGCACACAGGCTGTGATTGACAATTTGACAATATGACACAGCAATGACACTTCATGCTGAGGTCCCCAATCTTATCAAAGGTAACACCTCTTAACTCCATAAATATTCATGAATTTGATCTGCAACTCTTCCTAGTGCAGCCTCTTGTTTTACCACTGTCATGAACAGTTTTGTGCAGCTCAACCAGGATGGCCATTTGTCCTAAAGAGGGCTGAGACAATCCCAGAATTTAGCAAGGACATTTTTCCTGAAATTCTTTCATGTCCTGGTAACATTATAATTTACTGATACTTTTAGGTGCTATGATAAATATAATAAAGAGCAATGATTGCTATACCCTGAAATGTTTCATTAATTTCTTTAAAATCAAAATTTTGTAGTTAAGTTTTCCAAAAAGGAAAATCTGTTCTTCATTTCTACTACAAACATTTTTTGTTTCTGGTAAGACCCTCAGTATTAAAAATAATAATTAGTATCAAAAGAACAAATGGAAGGATTGGAAGTGTTATTTTCTGCTGTCTAAGGTATTAAGAGCAGAAAAAAAATCCATTATGCTCTGTTCCCTCCATGCGAAGGCTCTGGCCCCTCCATGCGAAGGCTCTGCCCCCTCCATGCGAAGGCTCTGCCCCCGCCATGCGAACGCTCTGCCCCCTCCATGCGAAGGCTCTGCCCCCTCCATGCGAAGGCTCTGCCCCCTCCATGCGAAGGCTCTGCCCCCTCCATGGGAAGGCTCTGCCCCCTCCATGCAAAGGCTCTGCCTCCTCCATGGGAAGGCTCTGCCCCCTCCATGCAAACGCTCTGCCCCCTCCATGCGAAGGCTCTGCCCCCCTCCATGCGAAGGCTCTGCTCCCTCCATGCGAAGGCTCTGCCCCCTCCATGCGAAGGCTCTGCTAGGTAATGCTTCAAAATCTGCCACTCATGACTTTGCCAGCTTAGGTGCTGCAAGGTTTGTTAGTTCACTCCACCATTAACCTACTGGCCTACTCAGCAAACCTTTATCTTTTTTCAACGCATTAATCAGTCCCACTTATTTCTTTTAAAGTCTGTCACCTGGTATCACTTTTTGTGCAGTATGTTTGACTGTTCACTTCTGAAGTCTTTTCTTTCCTATCACATATTGTTATGCTTTTTTGGTCACCATTGATGTGACTAATGTTGACCTCTGACCTTTCTAGACTATGACACTTTCCTTCCTTCTCAGATGACCTGGTCAGTTCCCCAATGACCTGAAGACAAACAGTAGAAGATGCATGCTCTGCTGCACGCTTGCTTCTCTCCCTGAAAAACGAAAATATTCACGTTTTTCATTTTTGTTCATTAACCTCATAAATTCAATCCTTTCACATCTCAAAAGTTCTTAAAGAATTTAAAGAAGAAACTATTCATTAATTTTTCATTTTCACACAAACCATAACCAACTCAACTCCTTCCTCATCATAAGATGATACATGAGCAACAATACAGTTTTGCCACCACGGTAGTGGTATGATGGATGCAGACCACATCCCTCCCAGCAACCTCCTTAATGACTAACAAACTGTTACCAATGATAACATATAATCCAGGTGTTGAAGGCCAAGACTTTATAGCCCTGAGCAACCTTAAATGTGTGAAAAATTCTTACAGGTTTAAAACTTACAACTCACCTTCAGTAGCTTCTGATTAAAACTTTTAGCTAAAGGTTGGAATCTTTAGAAGTTAAAAGGCCAGTTCAAACAGGAAAGATGCACACCGCTCTAAGATGAAATTTCACCTTACTTTGACAGGAGGTGCAGAGCCCATAAAACCTATGTCCACTAAGTTGAAGTTCCACTACACCAAGATTCAGTAAAGACATGAGGTGCACTAACACTAACCTTAATCCTAACTCTAATCCTAATCCTAAACCTATCCATTTACCCTAATCCCAATCCTAATTGTAACCCTAAATTTAATCCTAGCTGAAACCCTGATTTTCTGGTCTAGCAGACCTTCAGTCTATAGAACCTTTGGTCTAAAAGGATACCACTGACTTGGCTGGGACTCAAACACCTAACCTGCCAATCTTTGGACCTATTACTTTAAAGGCTACCACTACTTTCTACTTAGTCATCGCAGCAATGAATTACAGATTCAAAGAGGTAAATACTTTATATGTCATGCTTCCTCCCTTTGCTTGGCCTCAAAGTGGACTGACCACCATCTGGCAGAGATACTTTCAACAGACAACCACCACAAGCATGACCACACAACACCAACATTAAAACAGAATATTTTGCATAAATAATACATATGGTATAAAGCACATATCATTCCTCCACCCAGAGATGTCTAAAAAAAATAATGAGAGGTAAGTTCCCCTGCAACTCTTAAGTCTTTTAGCCTAACTAGCCAGTAAAATCTCGAATCTTTGGAAATAAGGAAATAACTTTAAAGTCAAGTCTCATGTCTTTCAGACCAGATCTCAAGTCAAGCCTCAAGTCTCTTAGTGTATGACTCATGTCTAAAGTCTTTGATGAAATGTCTCAAGTTATCAAGTCACGAAGCTTAAATTTAATGGTATGGCATGATTGCTTTCAATGTTACTGTGTAAATTTTCTGCTGTTTGAGTAAAAGGTACTAGAATATTGCCACGAATAAAATGGTTTCATCCGCTAGAACTGCCATTCTCTAATAACTTTGTTTTCCTTCTTGTTTATCTTTTAAGATTTATATGCATCCACAATATTTTAATGTAAAAAGCAAGTCAAAGGAAGTCAAAGCAAGATCCTTTTACTGAACCCTAATGAATATGACAGAAGAACTAAATTGAACCATCATCCACTCTGACACATAAATCTTGTCCAAGACATGTTTCCCTGAAGATGCTGTAAAATTTTCATCTGGATGGCATTTCCAAAGGGAAGAAATTTTTAACCTTTTGTTTTTCAGCAGTGTTTGCATATAAATGATGTTTTGAATGCAAGAGGTATATAGCATGCACCAGTCTGTTTTCATTACATGATGCTCTGATATGTGCATTGTTCTAAGCAAGAATGTGTCAGTGGAACAGTCAAAAAATATTTGGAGATCATCCCCCCCCTCCCCCCCCCCCCCCCCAATAAAAGAGTGACAAAAAAGCAAAGCTTAACTCAAATTGAAAGTCTTTGATCATTCTAAGGGCAAGTCAGCAAGTTGAAAGTCTTTCACAGGCAAGTCCAAGTCAAGGCGTAAGTTTCAAATAAGCAACCTGAGCCAGACAAAAGAGTCCAAGCATGAAAACTTGAGTCCTCAGCTCTAGTTCCAACCTGCCAATTAGTACTTTGATCTTACCAAGCAGTTGACTGATACTTGTCATTATTGATGGTGATAATACATTGAAAGCGTCTATCTGGAAGTCTCTCTTCCTATTAAAATGAACAAAATGAAAGAAACAGGATGTCATAAAGAAGAGTCTGTATGATGCAAGTGACATCAGCTTATGAAAAGTTTAAACAATGTATTCTTGTTCCCCAACTATGCTAAAAGCAAAAGCATTTAAAGCAATGAGCTTATAACTTGGAATATCAAAGATCCCTGTCCTTGCATGGCCAAGTATTTGTCAAGTGACTTCTTTCATCCAAGACTGATCATGATATCTCATGTGAAAGAAAACATGGGTAGACTTTTTATTGAAATGTTCTGACAGTCCAGTTTGTTAAGAGAAGTATTGTTTGTGGTACAGAACATTTTCAAACCTCTAAAACGTATGACTGATGGATATAGAATGAAAGGTGATAAGGTACTGTAGCTGGGTAACTTCATCTTCATAAAGTAAGTAAGTTCACTGCTTTGTATCTCATGAATAATTCATTCACCCAAACTTTGAAAGTTTCAACTGAACCAGCAATCACGACTCCTCCAATGTGTTACACTTTCCAGAAAAAAAGCTACTGTCATGGTCTTTTTGTGAGATTGTTTAGTCATGGGAAAAGTTTAAAGGCTATTGTCTGTTTTTGTCATATTAATATCATGTAAACATTGAGGGAATGGCAAGGCAGAGGATGTAATTGGGGCAGCAACATTTCTAGCTGCATGATACATTTTTTAATGACCTTCACAAAAGTGGAGGGGGGCATGGCAGGGCAAGAAATTTAATACTACTATTACAATATTTGGTTTTCTTACAGAGCTTCATCAGCAAGGTATCTAAGTGAGAACAATACTAACCTGGGCATGCACAAACTGTCCTAAAAGCAAACACTCCATGTGATTGCAGTTACATGTATACATTGCGTCCAGTGGAAGTTACATCACAGGTACTCAATCAACCCCTGGGTAGGGTGGGAACCTGAGATCATCTTGGCCATGGAAACAATGTAATGAAATAGCCAGGAACCAGCAATCTTTGGCTTACAGGTCAATAGTCCACCACACATTCAGACTTCACTGACTATACCCACTATCCCATGCCCCTCCCACCCCCACCCCAGCCCCACCACCACCTTAAAGCTGCCACTGGAGATTTATTTCACAAGTTACTCATATCTTTCAATCAAATCATGCATTAGATATTAAAGAGTACTTACAATTGAGAAGACTGGCTTTGGCCATTTCCTTTGCTTACAAACTTCAAACAGTTGGACCTTTGGAAACTTTTCACTGTCATACTTTTTGCTAAAATGTGTGAAAAGTCAAACAAAACATGGATAAATGAAATTTTACAGTTTCAGAAAGAATACTAGTCAACAGGTAGTGAATAAAAGACACATACACCTACCTGCAGAGAGCAAGTGGGTAAACAAATCCTATATGTAAGGCTTACTTGACTCTGACTGTAAGGAAAGTTCTTTAAAGTCCCCTTTTCTGTAAGGCAGACTTTATACATTTATATAATACCTCATATTTTACAACTATCAATTACACCAACTTTTTATTTTTAAGAAACTAATACAATTCAGGAAGGGATCTAATTTTCTTTTTGTAAGGGGGGGGGGGTCTTTTCATATATTTTGGAAGAGAATCACCCAGTTTATGGGAGCTACTTTGGGGTCCATTAGTATTGCTGTTGCCCCTATCTCATTCCCCTCCCCCCTCCCTTAAATTCTAGCCACCGCAAGCAATTTCACCCCTGCTGCAGAGTGTTTTACCTAAAGTAGGTAATGGACACCCTTCATTTCAGTACACATATCATACTATAGCAGATTCAACATAGCAGCTACAAAATATTAAGCAGAATAACACTGCAGCTTGCAAATCAATGTCCCTGCAATTCTGATACACAAAACAATTGTATTGCACAAAAGTGAGTTAAATCTGTCAGGCACTCATACTTATTGGCCAACCAAGCTGGGCAGGTTTGCTAATCAAATTTTGAGGCCTACCTTGTTCTTTGATAGACAGACTAGATTCATATTTGATTTTTCTACAAGCATCACAAATGACAGTGATAGTTTTGCCCACAGAGCTCATACTACTTGCCATGTTGTCATTGCCAATGAAGGCCAATCAACTACTGTTTGCTGCTACGGCCCTAACTTAAAACTATATGGTAATTTTAAACAATTTAGGATAAGTGCTTTAATAGTGCCCTTCTTAAATTTTGGCAGGTGCATTAATGCCCACCTAAAATCCCAGAACTTGCCTTGGTGCCCTGCCCTCTCCCAGAAAGTTCAGGGCAATTTTTCCCCCCTCCTCCACCCTCAGGCCCCAGTTACTCTGCTCTAAACCCAACACAAACTGACACCCTACTTCACTTACGTTTTGAATGGTTGGTAAAGCTGGTGAAGAACAGATCCATCCATCAATTTTCTTCTCTTCACCGTCCTCCTATCCTCATCTCTTGCATCAATCAATTTTTGCCTTCTTTCTAATGTATTCTGGCAGAAATCTTCCATACCCCATATTGCACTGCAATGATAAAACATGCAAAAGTTCATACAACTATTTGCAATACCAAGATAATGTGATAACACAAACCTGTCAGAGAATGAATGAGAGTGTAGGCCTTCCTCTAAAGGCAGGCTATCCCAATAGGCTACAATTTGACAGACAATAATTTCTCTTAATTGGAGGGTACAGTACATATGCAAAAGGGAGGAAAGGTGACTGTTTAATAGAAGACAGAAAGAAAAGTATCAGAGATTTCTTGAAAGGCATGTGCAGTGATCTCAACTCTGTTTTGTAATATCAGTCAAATTACTTAAAACTTATCTCTGCCTATGCATATTCAGTATCTCCCATGATTCTATGCATGTTATGCAACCTGTGATCTGGGAATCACTGAGTGGTCTGCTAAAAGAAAACAGCAGTCTCCTAAACAGCTTGGGCTTTATACATGCCTATTTTGTTAGGTGGTTCGCAAAAGTTTTTCATACATTAGGGAGGTCTTGTAGGTCACAAAGGTTGTAAAACAAAACCTTGGACCTCTTAATATTTTTTACCAGACTAACCATAGAGTCATTTCAAAGTTCAGAAGCAAATTCTTTCTTTGCAAAACAGGTCACATACAGCCACCTTGGAGGAGAAAGAGGGGGTGGGGTAGCATACACTCCATTGGAAAGTTTCAAAAGCTGGGATCCAATTCTGCTACAAAATGGTTCCAAAAAAGATTCTATCCTGGCTCAAAAGCTTAAGAGGTTTCAGTGGATGGAGGGGGGAGGAGGGGGTGGCTTCTTTCATAGTACCTGCTTTTGAAGGGCTAGGAAAACTATTTATTTTACATAAGTTTAGGCCTCATACATCCACCTGCACAGGGTCATCTAGGATATGTCAATCCAGAATTGTCCTTTCCATTTACATCCTGCTTTTCACCCCACAAGTGATTTGTCAAACAGAACCTTTTAACCCCCCAAGCAAAGTCTTCATTCGACACCTGATATGACGTGGAATCTTTGACGTACAAAATGCCAAGAAATGTGAATCTTCCATGGATAAAAATAAGACTGCACTGAATCTGCGACGAACAACTGCAGCTAAAGAGCAAATCAATGTCGAATCAATGTCAAAAAATAATCAGCAGCCAATCACAACATGTGCAGTACTGCCAATTACATGGCCAATGGTGAATCTTTGACTTACAAAATTTCATGAAAAGTTAAAACTGAGTGAGCCTTTGCCTTAACTTTTCTTCAGTATCGTGAATCTGGGGTGAATTTTTGCCTTAACATTTTCATAAAAAAGTGAATACCTGTGAATGCTTGGGGGGATGGGGGGGAGGGGGTATGTGGGGGATGGGGGGGAGGGGGTATGTCGAAGGTTCTCTTTGACGGGTGCATAAGTGTCAACCATCTCTCAGACTAGTTACTCCTTCCCCCTTTTCCCCTTAAAATTCATGTTTTTTTCGGATTACCATATTTCTAGCAGAGATCTAGCCTTTAGGAGGGCTATCCCAGCATCTGTTTCCATATCTTCATGCAAAATTTGCTGGATACAATACTTGGTGTTAGTGTAGTAATTGTCGTACTCCACAGCCTGGGAAAAAAACAAAGAGAAAATAAAGTTGTAAGTCAAAGGTGAAACTCAAGATGGGCACCTGGAGCAACATTTACATTAAACAAAAAGGTTGCTACCTGCTTTTGGAAATCGGGACCATGTGCTACTGTACTTTGAGTTAACTATAAGCTTCTGTGACATTCAACATTGTGGGAATAATTGGCCTCACCTTACAACCAGTCTGTTTTCTTGTTTTGTGCACACAGTAATGCAAAATTTGCTTTTTCAATGCTACATCTTGACAATACTTTCTTTGACTTGTGATGCATTTTACTGTTTCTTACTCACAACCTATCATTAAATAGGCCAAAATGACAGCTGCTGGTTGTATTTGTTCATGGGGTATTACCCCGTAAGACCGTTAGGATTTGCCACTCTCTATATTACCTTGGGTTCAATGTGATCCACAGGCTGTCAGTTGTAAAGGCCTGTTAGGCCTCTAAGGCATCACTTTTTGTGGGATCAATTTTACACACAATGCGAGACAGGAAACTTGAAACACTTTTAAATACCTTAAAAATACCTGACATGTTACATACTACACTGAAGTTAAAAATACACTTATGCTACTTCAGAATATTAAAGGCTAAATAAAATTAAAAGACTAATAATTATAAAGTTTATTGTTATTTATGAAGTTTACTGCTATTATTCAAAAGACCAGTGGTTCACCAACCACAGCAATACAGTATGTGCATATAAATAATTAGGGCTCAAAATGTTACAATTTTGGCACTGGTTTATATTCCTTACATATCTGAGGTAGTCTCGGATCACTTTCTCCATGGGATACTTTCCTTCCTTTCTGAATATTGAGAGGTTCCATTGTGCTTCTCTTGCAATCATAGCAGAGGAAGCTCCGGTCAGACGCCTGAAAGCAGCAATGTCTGAGTATGATTTAATGATATCTCTGGACCCTCCACTAAAATAAAATGGAAATATCATTAGAAATAGAACAGTTCATCAAACAAAAACTTCATAGTCATTTATTGTTGGTATGCACTTCATAATCAGACAATTTATCCACTGAAAGTATGACATAACACTGAAAATGATTTCTAGAAAAAGAATAACAGCTAAACGTGAACCTTTAGCTGCAACAACAAATGACATTTGACTTCTTCTAATTAGAGGCTATGAGGTTCTTTCTACTTTTTCCATGTATGAACTGTAGTATTCAGGCTTTTTGTTTCGAGTTTTCATATTTATGTTTCAAAGAATGGCATCTTGTGACATGCTAATTTCAGATAACCTTTGACCTTCACCAAAAACGATAGGGTTATAAGTGCTCAATATAACACATTCACATACCAAGTGGGGAAAGTAACCAAGGCCACCTGCCCCCTGAAATTTACAATAAATTACAAGTAAGGTGCCACATGTACACACACATGCATATACACACACCCAACACAAACACACATGCCATCATGACAGCATTGCTTCTAATTCTCATCAAAAAAAAAAGACCAACCAATCATAACACCCCACACAACAGATACTAACTCATTTCCTGTCTAGCAACAATCCTGACATCCCCTGCATTTTATTACAATATTCCAAGGTTACCTCTATTACTTAAAAGACAAGTGGAAAAGTTTTCATCATTTTACCATTAAGAGACATGATAAAAAGGGACAACCTTCAATACATCCGTACTTCCTTTAGGATAAAAGGACTGTTGCATTTCCTTCTTAGAGAAATGACTCTGTTCAAGCAGAAATATTTGTTTACTACATCAATATGCTGCAGTAGAAAATGTGGTGCATTATGGGTAGAAGGTATCACTACCTGATGTTACACTGATATTGTAAGCTTTGCACACTGTTTTTGAATATATGCCAGATTTCATCACATTACAGTGATGCTATACAATATGACAAAGAGAACTTTGGCTTTACAGTAGCTGGACTGGGGGAAAGGAAGGACTACCATGTAACCTTATGGTCTGGTTGGCCCTATGATTATGCCAGTTAAAATGACAACCAAATATTCAATATACCTGTAGCTTCATGATCTGAAAGCCCAATGATCTGAAAGTGCATACAAAGTCTGACTGAATGTGGGACCAATGAGTTGAGGGACCAATTAGCTGTAGTTCCATTGGGTTGTAGGACTATTGGGACCTAATATGGACCGGATTATAATTTGCTGTTTCAGCTCTTTTATGATGTGATGAATTTCTGTAATTTGGTTAGTTAGTTAGATGAGGTTTTACAGCTCAGTTTCTAACCAATTGGTTTGAGTCAGGCCGGCCACGACGTTTTTTCCAGTTGTGGCTCACTGGCTTGTTTTCTCTACTCCATTGCTTATGCTGAGCACCAAGCACAATTTCAGTAGGTTCCATTTTTAAAGTCTTTGGTATGACCTGGCCAGCAGTAAAACCCCAGACCTTCTGGCTGCAAGTCAGATGCTCTAACCACTTGACCATGCATGAATTTCTGTAAACTGAAGGTACACTTTATTGCAGTCTCACAGTTTGCAAAAAAACACTAAGGATTTACTTGACTCCTGGTCAGTACCCAGTGACTCAGGTTCTCACTGCCTAAATTTTTCATGAAGTAAATATCAGCCAATGTACCACAAATAGGAATAACTTAGTTACCCCTGGCTATCCCAAGTGGCTTCTGGTCTATCCAAAATCTTTATACCAGAAACAGTTTTGGCAAATAGGGCCCCTGATCCATGAGGTTTTACATTCACCCAAGTTGCTGTGGGAGAAGCACAAAAGGTTTGAAAGTTACAGCTCTGTCTTGGGTAATATTCAATTGAACATTCTACTGCACATTACTTTTAAGTGGGGAAAGGCATATCATGTGAGGAAACTGTAGAGCACCATTCCTCAAATCCAACAGTCACAGGCATGTCTCTTTAAAAGCCTACTAAACATTGTGGGGCTTCCGGGAAAACTGCCTCTGGACCAACAGGAGCTGTCCCCTGAACCCTGTGCTGTGAGATGATTCCCTTCATCCACTTTTACAGTCGGAGGAGCAGTCGTTTGAAAACGTTAATATCATCATTCAGCACATCCAAAAATATTTTAAGGAACCCTACTATAGATTGCACTTAGAGGACAAAAACCTTACTTTACTATAATCTGACATTACCTCCTTTACTTGCACCAGAGATGCTACCAGCATTCACCCAAAAAATCTGAAAATTTTCTAAAGGTTTCAAACTGCCGGATAGACAATGACAGTAAACTAGTATACAAAGTCTGTCCAGTACTTAACAATTCTCCATACAGAGCCATCTGCATAAGGTACTTGGTACAACAAATATATTTGCTACTATCACTGGTTTATGTTGGACTAACTCTCGGATCATGCAAAAGAGCAGACTTTTTTCGTTAATTCGACCAAAAATATGGGAATCAAAAAAGTGTTTTCTGATGTCCAAAACATCTGAATTTTTGATGGGCATTCCAAAAAAATCTGATTTCAGACTAAAATCTGAAGTGGCATCTCTGTTGCACAACCAATGGGGGAGCACTCAGAATAAAGTACTGGGGTCTCATACATGTATGCAGGTTTAGCTGATCTTAAGAAATAACCTTGAAACTAGGGCTTTCTTACATTGACAATATTACAAACTGCAATGAATAAATAGGCACATAACTGAGAGTGAAAGGTGAAACACACCCAAACAGATAAATTTTGTACAGCCAGTTCTGATTGTGATAAATGTAAATGTGATAAATGTGCTTTTTTATATGCCTATTAAACAAAATATTGTACTTGCAGTTTTCCTTTATATCTATATTATAAGGCCTGTCTTAAATTTATTCAAAAATAAGACACCCATTCCTATGGAGATACAGCATATGTCCATCAATACAATAAATGCCCATTTTAAACACGTACACACTACTCCTTGGGTGTGAAGTAATTTATACAGCATGCAAGGTTGTCTATTAACCTCACCATGCATTCACCTGCTAGATCTAAAAGCTTTATTATTGTCACCTGACACCATTCAAGGTCAAACTCATTTTAACTCATGAATCAATACTGCAGGTATTTGTGAAAATAAAATGCGGAGCAAATTACAGAAATTGGAATGTATGATGTACATACTGTATGGACAATACAGTGTGCAATTTAAAGTGGTAATATTACTTTCATATATGTAATATGACTAGTGAATGCAGGGTGTGTACTGCATTCTGCTATGAACTCACAGAAAGTACTTAACTGACTCAATAAAAGTAGCCAACCAGGCTGCCTTGCATAAGTAAAGGGAAATTGAAAAATTTTGGCAAAAACTAGGTAGAACAAGGGCAAAACATGGAAATTTTGGTAAAAAGCAACTATTAACAAATTGTTCAATACATTTATTAATTATTAAAAGAGATATTCTTTGACTCACAACGATGAAAAATAACACACTTTGGTAATCAAAATCGTTTTTTGTGGTTGTTAAAGCTTGGTTCAGTCAGTGTTTAAATATTACTTACAAGTATTGTAGTTTTCTAATAGTAACTTGAGTGTAAAACAAACTTAAAGGGCAAAAAATTACATGATTTCTGATATTAAAGGGGAATTTTCATCATCCCAGACAGTTCCAATTCTCCCAACTATGCAACTTCTAGCTCCTCCCATAACTGTATGAAGCTACTCCTTGTGCAGGAATAAACCTGTTTTATTGCTTAAGGCCATGTCCTGGTGAGCATACAAGGCTATAAAATGTAATAAAAACACTCTCTCTGCCTTGTGTGGAATGTGAGCTACTCTGCATCTTTCAAATTTTCAAACTTTGATGTCAATCAAAGAGCAGTCACCAACTGAGAATTTTCATACCCCTACACTAAAAATATACTTTGGGGTGATGACTGTCTGTCTTTAAGCAATATAGTTTTCTAAATATTTTGCAAAATAAAAAAATACTGTCAATGCTAAATACGTTGAAGAGATCATAAAATACCTACTGGGCTGGATAGTTAGAAAAGATTAATTTTTCAGTTTAACTTTTTTCATTTTGAGTCAGACAGGTTTGATTTTTTACTGTCAAACAGTAATGGCCTGGAAATATTGCAAGAAATACTACTCAGTATTTGCCTGTATTTCCCATCTGAGAACTATTATCCACATCTGGGAAATGGTGGTAAATATTGGAAATGATAAATGCTTCAACTTCAGACAGGTTGCATTTGTTTTCAGTTAATATATTAAAATTTATAATAATTGGATGAATTCAATTGGACAATAAATACAGTCTTCATAGCTATAATTATTGCCAGATGATCTTGAATTCACCAAAATTTTTCAGTATTTTTCATTCTTTCCTAGTATTTTCAGATAATTCCCATCCAGCCAGAAAATATTAATATTTCCTAGGATATTGTTTTTCAAAAAACTGATGATGTATTTTACACTAAAGGCTTTGTGAACAACTCATCTTGAGTAGCACTTATGTTACTACAGGCATGCCTACTGTTACAGGAATAAAAATTTGAATTTTAAAAGTAATATTTCTGTACTATGAATTCTGCAATAGACCTAATGCATATGGCATCACATTGTCATAAAACTGAAGTGTGCATGCTCAGAGGAGCATCTACAATTTTTGCACCAGTGGTGCAGTATGTCCTCTAAAGAGGGCAGTTTTCAAGAAGGTTATGATGTCAGTGCATTATGTCTATACTGTATGGATGTTCAGTGCAGAACTGTTTCCAAAAGGCTACTGAAGTCTATCTAACCCTGCTTCATACATTCAACCAGCAGTTCAAGGCAGCTAGACCATTGTGAATCACTGTTCCCCCATAAATCTACTTTAATTAAAACTTAACAGTCAATTGAATGGCAGGAAAGTCCATTAATAGCAGAACTGAGACAAACATTTTACTATCTAGCTGCACTGTTCTGTACTGCTAGTCTGCAACCACACTTATTAGCAGTAAGTGTCAATCATAGTACAGTAGCTGTTATATCCACCCAATCCTAGGGCCAGTCACCCACCCTGGTGAGAATTTCCTACCTGGCACAGATGTTTTGGTGTGAACTCCCTGACACATGGTGTGGCAGTCATTAACACAATACACTGCCTGCAAGCCTGCCAGAATGTACTGTTGTATCTACTGTAGTAGGCCGCTTCATACAGATAAGGTGTGGTTGTTTTTGATCTGCAGAAGTATTTAATTAATTTTCAGCATTCATTTAAGAGTTGGAGATGCTTTTCCTCTGATTGGGAAAAGAACAACCAAATCACGTTTCTCTTGAATCATTTTGCATACCAGAAGAGAGAGCGCAACACTGCAATTTAAGTCTGGGAAAGATTGCTGCTGGTGATATTTTTGCAGGAGAATCATTTAAGCAAAACATCAACCATAAAACTTTAAAAGCATCTTCATAATTTGTAATAAGCCTGCCTGATTCTTTGACCAGTTGGAATCCAGTTGACAGACAGTGAAAATCACTTGGCAACACTCACATCAGAAAATAGATTGTTGACAATGGAGAGTAGTTATTCTTATCAATATGAGGAATACAAGGAGGAGGACCACCGAGTTGATGATTATGGAGCAGTTCAGAACAATGAAACAGACGAGCCAGGGAGGATGGCAGGATTTATTGAAAGTATTAAAACGATAGAGTCCGACATCAGAGCAAAGTTAACCTCATCTGAGGAAGATGAAAAAATTGATCCTGAGACAACTGAAGCAAATGATGAAGAAGATAAGAGTTTGTTTGAAAAGCTGACTGGAATTGAAATTTCATCACCTTTTTCTCAAAATGAGGAGACAAATAATAGTAAACCACAGCCCAAGAAAGAAGAGAAACATAGTGAGGGGTCTTTCTTTGACAGGATGACCAGGTTTGATGGACATAAAGAAAAGGGGTATGACGTGAGGTCAAGTACTACTCATGATGAGGCAGAGTTGAAAGATGCTCCAAAAGTTAGTAATATGATTGCTCTGTTTGAGCAGATGAAGACGAAAACTTCTCAAGTGATGACATCCTCTGATCAAGGTATTGCTGAAAATGAAATTGAAGCAGAAAAGAGGCGTGCTCAGGAAAAGAGCAAGAAGGTCAGCCAAGGGAAAGAAGAACCAGGTCTGCTAGATAAATTGGCTTCAAGCTTGTCTTTCACTGATGACAAAGAGACGGATCCAGAACCAGAAACAGCTCAAGAGGAAGAAGAAAGTAAAAGTTTGATAGAAAGGTTGACAGGATTTAGTTTTGATGCCGATCCATCTCAGACAGAGAGTTCTGAGGCCCATGAGGTGGATGAGGTATCAGAACCATCCATCTTGGACCAGGTGGCTACTAGTATCAAGAATACTTTCAGCAGTGAGTCAGATGACCAGGTTACCATGGAGAAAACCAGTAGTGATGACGAAGAGTACATCTAATAAAACACCACTAAACTGAAAAGTTTGGTTGTGGTAGGATGTAAAGCCTATTATTAAGCTTCCTAACATATATTTCTATGGCATTTAGAGAAAAAGTTAACTTTCAAGTTGTTTTAACAAAGATATCTTTAAGTATTGTTTTGGGGTGAAAATGTTATCCACATGCAGAATGGCATACAAACAGTATTATAAGTATTGCATTAGGATACCATCTACGACAAAATGTGGATAGGCCTAGATTGGTTAGCTTCTTGATTTGCTTCAAACTTGAATACAAGATCTTCAGTATGCAGTAAAGTCTAATAACTTGACAACAGAAGAAAAAAGTGTTTTCCATTCACACTTAATTGAGTGATAAATGAGTGACATGGTTGGAGCATATTGTTTTTGAACTACTGTATATTAATGAAATAATCCTTGAATGACAATGCATGTGGACAATGTGTATTGTAATATATTATGTGGGTATTGTTGAGATTAGGAATGGTATCAGCACATGTGATGCACCATGGCAGATCAGGCACTATGTCAACCTGTATGTAAATGAGCTATTGTAAATTTATTTAAGTTTCTTGTTAAGACATTAAAAGCGTACCATTTTAACCCAGCTCTCAAAGATGCCAAGTAGGAATGTCATATGCCTAGCACTATGGTATCGAAAGAAAGCTGTATTTTGTTCTTTTCAAGGGCAGTGAAAGCTCAATGCAGCCTTTGGCCGCCATTATACCTTATATGTACAATGGTGCTTCACAAATACAATAAATACCAGGTATATACTCAGAACAGAGTTACACCCAAAATGACGAAAACAATGATGGGTGTGTAAACTTCCTTTTCCATTTCACCAGTTGAAGCCAATGATGTATACAAAAGAGTAAAAGACAGGTAAATATTTCTAATGCAAGTTGCAAGACTGCTATTTCCCTTTCTTTTGACTAGATCAAAAGATGTGGGATACAGTTTTTGTCATAATACAGTAGTACCTTCTCACAGGGTTTCCGCCAAAGGGGGGAAAGGGGATATTTGTCCCCCCCCCCTTTTTAGAAGAAGGTGGGTAAAATCCCCCCCCCCTTTTCATTTCCATAAAAATTAAAAAAATTGTCATATTTGGTTTCTTACTTAAGAAGGCACCTTTGCAGCAATGTTTGGACTTTCATAAGTGAATGGCCTTTAAAACCCTTCAAAATGCACCTTATAGGGGTCTTGAAGCAAGCTTTTGTCCCCCTGAACCCACTTGTAACTTTAGCCAGGGGCAGCATCAATTTGGCCCGGACTAGGGGTTTAGGAGCAATTAATCCCCCCCTTTTTTGCATTTCTGGCAGAATCCCTGTCTCACCATGGTCACCAGATGGCATCTGATATTTGAAGTCACAATGAGTCTCTGTGACTTCATACTTTCCAAGCTCTCATATACAGATTCTGAACATTGAAAAGAAGGGCAGTCTTCCTATTGTACTTAATATAGCTCTTATGTTCTTTAAAAAATAGAACTCTCAATGATTGTTTATTTTATACAGCCCCATGCAGTTGCAACCTGTTACAATTCTTTTCATAACTGATAGCTAGTCTGCCTTATCCTATACACATTCTAAGGATATGTATGCAATGACAACCTACTGTAGGTTGGGGAAGGTGAGACAACTGTTCTGAGTCACATGAAGGGGAAAGGGGGGGGGAGGACTCAGCAGTTTGTATTATATTTTTGAGCCCTGATAATATGGTGAAGTGATCTAACCACAATTAAAGATGGTAAACTCATGTTTGGAAATGCATAATTTCAATGCTTGCCCTAGGTACTGTTTTACAAGCATATATCCAAGTATGCATGTATGATCTAGAGGCAGGAAGTTTTTCATTTTTCCTGAATTATTCTAATGAAACACTGAAATTTGGTTACATTATTATATCAGAACTACATAAAGGGTCATGTATAGGGAATGTAGACCAAAGCCATTAAAAGAATAGGCAGCCTGGAATAGGCAGTCTGCATGTGAAAGATGGTTTCTGACTGGTACTTCCTGTGATGCAGTGTGGTTATAGGCAACCCTAGTACAGTACATTCATTAACCAGCAATCAATATGGGCTAATTCCAAAAGTTCAAACATAATGTTGCATAAAATGTCTTGTCTAGCATGACATACGGTCATAAGCATACAAGGCACAGTGGCTAAGGGGGTGGGGGGTTGCAGCCCCAATTCTGCCATCTGCATATTTGCCTCAATGGGGGGGGGGGGTGAAAATCCTCTTTTCCTCTCTAAATGTTCACAATATATGTTGAAATCACTTAAGTGTATGCAAAGATTGACTTTATTTTTGCCAAGCTGCTGCTTCACGATTTTTCTGATCATTTACATGTTAATACTTAAAGTCAGAAAAATGAAACGTTCAATTTTTATGGATTTTAAAGCTCACAAAACGGAACAGTTCCGCTTAAAACGGAATGGCTGATTTGCTATTTAGGGGCAAAATATGTGCTATTTTTGGGGCAGAGGAGTTCAAAGATTCAGATTAAAGTGTTCAGCACCTGCAACTGGAAGTGGTCCTGTATGAAGTAATACCGTAGCAAACAGTTCAGGATGTCCTCTGTAAGCTAAGAACCGACAGTAAGTTGGTATGCTTCAAAAGCACTATTTGCAATGTGCGCTTCCAGTACTTAATGCAACACTTTACAATAGTGTTCGTATTACCGTAATGTCATTTTCAAAGGTAGAATGTGTACATTTTTCTTATTTCCTTGTACCGTAAGACTTTCCTTATAAATTCTCCCATGTATGTACCAAGTTATTCTTAGAATTGAAAGGACTGATGAACTGTAATTCAACTTACTGTGGTACAGAAATATGCTGATTGGCTAGTATTTATCAACTTTATTTCATTGACATTTTACAAATAGCAAAAAAAAATTATTCATGAAAATGATTTTTTTCATCAACTAAGGATGAAAAGGGGGAAAAGGCAGTATAAAATAAAAAAAACAAGTGTTTATTTCTCTTCATGGAAAAGACAATTCATCAAAGTATCCCATTTAATTTAAGATGTGATTTAAACTTTAACATTACATTTCTTTGTACATAAGATACTACCAAGGGAATATCACAAAATATGATAAATCTAAAACTTATTCGATTCACTTACTTTTGATTGGCTACAACATCACGTCATGTACAACATGCACCATCAGGATGACCAATTTCTGCAGACGTATGGTACATTGTGGCTTAGAGTTTTAAACTTAATGTTTCTTGTGATATTTGAATTATACCTAGAAGACTAACAATATTCACAAATGTATTTAATGACGGAAATGGTATATGTAAAATTCATTTATTGAGTTTACAGGGTAAATGAAACAGCTGAATACTTTGCATATTCTACTTTCTTCTATAGTGAAATGAATCAAAGCAGCTTTTCTCAAAGTTTCTTTTATCCTTAACAAACAAAATAGTTTCAAGAAATTGATGTCTCTTCCCATTTCATTGACAATATAACTTTTACTTCATCAGGTGAAATTTTACTGTCACCATTGCATAGCCAATTCTTTTTATTATGGTTGTTCAACTTCTTCAAGTCATTTGACTGAT
Organism: Holothuria leucospilota; assembly: GCA_029531755.1. Taxonomy (NCBI): domain Eukaryota; kingdom Metazoa; phylum Echinodermata; class Holothuroidea; order Aspidochirotida; family Holothuriidae; genus Holothuria; species Holothuria leucospilota. Next base: position 11,893,451 of record CM055965.1, read on the forward strand.
AGAAACAAGTCTGATCATTTTAAGAAATACAATTAAAATGGTAATGGGTGTGCTGAACTTTCCAATTTAAATAAAACAAGACTGTTTTTCAACTGAACATGTTGCTTGCTAAAAGTAATTTCTGGTGATTTATTGATTTTAATAGCTACTGTACTAATGGTGCAAAGAATATGTATTTTTCAGACATTATCAATCCACAGTTGTTTACTCATTGATATACATCTCTGGTAGGCTTGGACATCTCCAGTGTTGGGTACCCTGAGCTGTTGGCATTATGACTAGGAATGAAGTGCAATGAAGTCAAGTCTATTACAGTGATGTCATAACTCATACAGGAACACATGTAACAGCAACTATAAGGGATAAGTTCTATCCTACACCAATATGCCAGCCTACACTTAAGGCTCTTTCCAACTGTTCAACAGCAGGGGAGACTTCATGGATGAATTAAACAGCTAAACAAGTAAATTTTTTTGCAAAACTTGCCAAAAATTACAAATGCAAACCCTTTAAAACCCTATAATATGAATTTTTGTAAATGTTTTTGACATTACTGAAAAAAACCTACTGTAGGCATCTGTAATGTAATAATGTAATAAATGACTTAATACAGCGCTGCCATCATAACATATGTTCGGTGGCACTTTACACAGAAAAAGCCTCACCAAACAAGTAAAGCTTAAGCTTAGATTTAAACTAAAGTAAATTATGAGCATGCCTGATATCAGCTGGGAGTTTGTTCCACAGTGATGGAGCAGCACCAAAGAAGGCACAGTCACCAGCATTAGTTTTTGTAATGGGGGCCCGAAGCGGGTTGCCATCAGACGAGCGAAGGGTATGGACAGGTTTGTAGAGCACAACCAAGTCATTAATGTATTCAGGAGCTAGACCACTTAAAGTCTTATAAACAGCCAATACAATCTTGTATTTTACACGATAAGAAACAGGTAACCAGTGAAGATCTTGTAATATAGGGGTTACATGATGGTATTGAAGGGTACCAGTAATTAGCCTGGCCGCCATATTCTGCACACCTAGGAGGGGGGCTAATATAGACTGAGAACTGCCGTAGAATTAAGAATTATTTAATTCCAACCTAGAAGTAACAAAGGCGTGCACAAGTTTTTCAGTTTCGGTTCAGATAAGTACATTACAAATAGCCCTAACATTCTTTAAATGAAAGTAGGACATTTTACAGACAGTATTAATATGTCGTTCCATGGAACGTAATTATTTCCTAGACTTACAGACCTACCTGTTTCCCTCCAAGTACCTCTAACAATCATTAAGCTACGTACACACATTTAAAACACACAAAATGCGAAGCACTTGTTTTGCATTTTTGATGATGCACCTGCACACAGTGAAAGGGAAACATGAGTACAACAGAGCATCTTTCCACAAAAAAGGCTGTTGGTAACACTACACACTCCCTCTTTAAGTACTCATGAGCACTGTAACATCAATCTGAACCAAAGGTAACCCAAGAAATTCAAAAGGGTGGCAACTGCCACAAGAGCCCAAACTTCTCCCCTTGTCACCCCCTAAAATCAAGGCCACTCAACTGGGTAAACCACTACAGTAAATAAAGGTACTTCTTTTCAGATCACCATTGGTGAGGTGATGGCTTGCTTCCACAGATTCTAATATTACAATACCTTCTACAGTGAATTCAATTGTGTAGCATGCCATCAGTACTGGTATTATAAAAAAGAAGAAAACATTTCTGTAAGAAAAATCCTTCTCTTACAGTTTTTTGATCTTGGACTACATACTCTACCTTAAACAAAATACTGGCTATCACTTTACAACAGTTTATACTAATCGTAATCCTGGGTATAAATAAGTTTCACTGTTTCAGAAAAATGCCTATTAAGTGCCCTAGATAAAAATTTTTGAGTTTTCTGTTTAGTGTCCTTTTAAAACCATTACAAGCCTTGGTGCCCTGATCTTTTGTAGAAAATCTAAGGCAATCTCTAACTTGCCAACAAATCAGTTATGCCCCTTTACACACCTAATAAGAGAACTGTTGGGAAGTCTGACTTCATATCTTTGAAACTTTGACAAACATTGTTCAGTGTTAAAGAAAAAGTAGTATTAAACTTACTTGGCTATGACAGGTATAGAACAACTTTCAGAAATGACCTTGATGACATCACAATGGACTGGGTCATTTGGTCTTTCTTCTTTGCGCCGACCATGGACAGCCAATGCAGCCACCCCAGTGCTCTCTATTACATGCACTAAAGATAGTGTATCCTCCAACTGCAAAACAAAACAAAAGACTAGTCCTTAAATAGTTCCTTGTCTACATCAATAATACCAAATTGCGGTGGCAAAAGGGGAGGGAGATGGGGATGGATAGCTAGGAGGGGAAGGAACCCAATGATCTGGAAACCTGAAATTGGGAGGTAAAAAGGGAGGGAGATGGGCAGGGATAGAAGATAAGCGTGGGATTAAGGGTAGGGGAAGGGAACTGGGTCATAAGAACATGCTGGAACAGTGGAAGATGTGAGGGAGTAATGATGAGATTGAAGAGTAAAGGCCTCTCGTATGATCAATACTTGATAATGAGGGCCCCATCTAAAAAAATTTGAACAACTGTTCTACACCATGCTATATGTCACAACAATAACTAACTTGGGTGGAAAATTTTACAGCAGTAAACCACAAGTTTGTGAAATTCAAAGGTCAAATGCAGCAGGCCCAAAGGGAACTATTGCAACAGAGCTCCATTTGATATGATCCCCCCACCTCCCCCCCCCCCCCCCCAAAGTAGCTTCTTTGTCAATGAGTTTGTAAAGTGATCGGTAGGTATAAAATAAAGCTGCTAACATTTATCCTACATACTCTATGTAATACTATCAGTCATCTGTAATGGCAAGCATTACTGGTCAAATGTGGAGGGGACACTGGATGCTGTTTATATAAATGCATGGTCATACATGGGGAGGGATGGCAGCAGGGGCAGTTGCCAACCCCCAAGATATTTTCAAAGTAAATTTTTATTATATTGGCTTTTGAAATCTTTGGTAATTACAAATTCCAAAAGATTGTTTAGGTCTAACTTGTAAGGCACAGAAAGTGACATAAATTTGCATCAATATGGGAACCATTTTTGGCAATGCATTTCTTGGTACACTAAACACCAACTGATGGTGGCTCTCTGCTATGCCTGTTGCCACCCTGCAGAAAAATTTCTGTGCAAGCCAATGTGTGAGTGCATGGCACATCTGTGTGTTTCACACAACCCAGGGCTCAAAAAGGCGCTCTGCAACAGAAGCGCCAGAGACCACCGCAACTGCACCAGAAAAACGGAAAAAATGGGGGTTTGTCTGGTGCTAAAAATAGCACCAGCTGCACAAGGCAATAGAATTTATGAACTCCTGTGCCCACCCGCACCTTCTCCACATTCAAGGTGCCATTGAGGTCAATCTAAACCTGCCGTAAGCTATACATGCACCCAGCCCCTCCGGCCCCTTCCAAGTTTTTCAGAGATGTAGTGACCACCTCATGGTTAGCACTGCCTGCTTTTACTCCAAAAAAAAACAGCTCCAGAAAAGCTTCAAAATGGAGGTTGTGAGAAGCTGTTTTTAGCTCCAGAGAGGAAAAGCTTATTTCCGAGCCCTGCAACCAATCCATTTAATTTGACATTTTTATGGCAAATGTCCCACACTGGCTCCGACTTGCTCTCTCCATGGGAATGTATCTACTGTACTTCTAATGGTTCTTGCAAAAAGATGTTTTCTTTTAGCAGTTTGATCAATATGCTCACATATTGAATGTTACTTTACAATGATTAATTTTACAGTATTTCTGCTATATTTTTTACAGTAAAACTGCCACGAAAAAACTGCCACAGAAGTGATCTGAATATATGAATGCTGAACGGTCCACATGAAAGAAAATAATGCATGTTGTACAAATATCACAATACATGTGAGCTATTTAATGGCAATATAGGTCTTTAAGGAAAACTGTCCCACAGAATAAATGTCAGTTCTCTTTCTTTGCTGAGACGTACATTCTAAACTCAAACACTACAGTTGGTGTTCAATAAACCACCTAATGCAATTACATTGAAATATTATATTATAAGGCAACAATGCCTACTGAATATTTAATGCTTTTGTCCATTAAGCTGGCCACCTGCAACTTAAAAATCAAACTTGAACTCTACAAAATTTGTCCTACTTTTGTGTGCTTCAAATGAGATAATCTATGAACTTCAGTTTAGCACTCTCAACCAGGTTATTTGCACACAGAGGGCAGTATGAAGAATTATGTAACGGTTCTTAGATGACTGGGCGAATATCAAATGAGGGAATTACTGTACCCAGAGTGAAAATAGTACTTGGGATATTGTAATGAAGTGTGACTTCACAAGGCTAAATCTAACTCAGAATTACTACTGAGAAATCAAAATCACAATTACCAGAAAAAAATTCAAACTGTGAGTAAAAGACAATCAGCATAATTGCAAGGTACTGCTAATTCAGTCGTACAGGGCAGTCACTAAGTTATCTACAATATAAAATGAACAAAAAAGCAGGTGCACTACCTTTTTAAAGAATGATGAGCACACTATGGAGGTTTAGCATTATTATAACTGAAAACATACAAAGACTTTCTTCATTTAGAATCTAAGTCTCTGTGAGACAATGGCAAATAGCTAATAGAGAAAACTTCACCTTCCATTTACCTTTAACCAGCCACTGTTTCAACCCCAAACATACATAAAATACATCACTGTGACAAACAACAAAATTTTTATCGCTTCACTTACGGTTAACATATTCCTTCTAATAATTTTTAATGAATAGAGCTGGTTTATAAGAGGTAAGACAACAAATGTGACATCAAAACTTACAACTAGAAATTGGAATGAAAACAAACTGACTTGTCTAAGCTATTAAATGCTGATGTTTTGATGTCTCATGATGCAAAGTAGCCCATGAAGAGTGTGCAAGCCAGTAATTAGTGCAAATGATAATATCCTTTTGATTTCATTACAATTTCAAGTTAACCTCTGCAATGTTCCAATCTGGCCAAGTACACTACAGACAAAATGATATAGCTATCTACTGATCTTGAAGTGATACATCTTGTTTCAAATCTGATGCTATCCCAAACTTACAGAGCACTTCTACAGACCTGCATTACCACATCTGCTCGATATCAGAGGCCTCAACAACAGTTTGACAAGGTTTTGCAAGGCGATACCAATAAGTTATTACAAAAATTTATTTTTTGTTCTCTATTTGTATAAAAGAAAGTTAAAAATAAATTGACTGCCCTGTTATCACTTAATTCGCAATGAAAATGTCTGATTCATTGGTACATTTCTGTCAGACTGAAATGTTTATTACCTACTGTAGCTTCAAATAATATAACTGAATTTTACTGACACTACAAATAACAACTTAAAAGTTGCATTTGCTGTGTAGACAAATTTTTCAGCTTAAATACATAGCTGGATCATTTTCTTTTCAAGAAATATAGTTCTCACAGAAAGAAATATACTGCTTTGTAGCTCATGATCAATTTTTTGACCCAAACTTTCACATTTTCAAATTATGCAACATTCATATTCCTTGTAATTCATAATATTGTGGGGAGAAAAGCTATAGGTGAGACTGAATGGTTTAATAATGGTTAATGTTATTTTCTGTATGTGCCATGTAGGTGCAATGTAAAGACAATATGCCCCCTTAAGTCAAGATTCTTAAACTCTAAAACAGGGGATAGGCACCAAAATGACACAAAGGGTTGAAATGATTTGGGTTTAGCTGGAGGGACACAGCTGAATTGTACTTGTAATGTGATTATTTGCAAGAATATAAAATCATGCTATAATGATGCTTATATTACATGTGAATAAATTAAATGCACCATTTTAAAGATACAGAAAAGGAAATTTTGAAAACTTCTTTACCGTCAGTGTCAAGGGGACTACACAAATATGGGAGTTTTCAAATACCTAGGCAGGGCATCTGCGGCTGCCCTTTTCCCCATTTGCTCTTAAGGTGCATGTCAAAAGATATGCAACCATGGATGCCAAAGTGCTAATGACATAATTTCAAAGTATACAGTACCTTTGGTAGAATCCTCACTTTGCAAGTTACTGGTTTTTTGACATTCTCCACCAATGTTGTCAGAATCTGTGGATTCATGAAACATTACAAATGATGAATAACTATTACAGGGTAACTCTGCATACTTACAGCAAGGCACAGAAACTGAACAGTAAGAGTTACTAATTTAAATTTTATTCAATAGCTTCACAGTATTAAATTCAAAGCCAACTTTTGATGTTATTTGTACTTACTTATTTTTGTATAAAACTTGTACTGTAAAAAGCATTACTATTTTTCAAGTTGGTGTGTCTATAGATTCAAAACAGTAGGAACAAAATATTCACACCTTCCTTTTTTATATATTAATTTAGGCCAAATACTACAGTAACTGCACCAATGGTCAGGGCACTGGAAATCTTCAGGGTACAGCTTGATAACAACTTCAATTTGTTTTTAACACAATTATTGAGGCTACTTTATATTCAACAACCTTTGCAACAAAGTCTCTTTCTGTATGATTTAAACTTATCTCATCACCAACTTTTCATAAAATATGTACATATACAGTATGGTATTAACATAATGTAACCAGCATTCATACCTGATCCTCTGATCCTGATCTTGCCTTTGCACAGCATTAATTACTTCAAAAGTGGTTTAAGTACTTAAAATATTCATAATTGGCCATCAAAACAATATCACTGAACAAGAAACTACATGAAACTATTTATAGAATCCTTGGCTTATAAACATAACAGATGTGTCAGTTCTTATTCATAACTACATCTAAACAGGTTTCCTTGATCATTTTATTCACCCAATTATGCATAAACCTCCAGTTCTAAATTTAGACTTCTACAAAGGGAATATTAGCATGTTGGGTATGATTTGCCTACAATGTTTCACATAAAAATCATGACCAGAGATTAATTATAACAATTTAGGTCTTAAAGGGCAATATGACATTCAGCAAATCACAAATGTGGAGGAAACCTATGGCTTTTCTAATGATAACAGTAGGTGACTGACGAACACAATTCATACCTGATTTTCAAGAATATTTTCTAATTGTCCATTTGATGACCTGAAACCAAATTCTGCTTGTCTGAAATATTTTGAGGCTGTCCCATACAGTGTTTCCCCTAAGAATTTATCCATTGGGTCAATATGCCCAATATATGAAAATTTTACTCACTAGAAATTTCAATGCCATGCATTCACACTTCATCAACTTTAGGAACAAATGAAACGCTCTTTTTTATTATTATTTTTTACCATGAACATCTGTGCGTCAAATCGAAAAGTCATTGCATCAAAATCGCGTCATAGCAGCTTAGCAGAAACACTGGTCCTATAAAAATGACCTAAAAAAAAGACGACTGATTGTATTTCATGTTGCTGCCATAGTAAACAAACATTTCTTTTAAATTTTTATGCTTTCCAATGATCATTTCCTGTTTTCTTTCATTTCCATGATGAATTTGTTAGTTACATGGGATTTAATGACACACCAACACAAATGTGTTGTATACAGTCAGCTAGAGAAAAAGGCAAAGTTCAAATAGGGTTCAAGTTCAAGTTCAGTTTCAAATACGGTTCAAGTCCTTCCATTTAGTCGCCTCTTATGACAGGCTGGGAATACCGTGGGCATATTCTACAACCCCCAGCCCACAGGGGGCGTTTCCATGATGAATGACAGTCAACTGTCTCAATACCACTTCTTAAGGGATTTTTATGACATACTTTCTTTGCTGATGTAGTGAACTATTCAATTATAATAAACTCTACTCCCTTTCAGACAAGCTCAAAGAGAGAAAGTGGTTGTCTGATGCAATTTTTAATTGCCTCAGATGATCTGACAAGTGTTAAATATCAGCTCTGAATTTAGATAAAACTTGCCCTCTTTTTCACTTGAAAGGTCATTTCAGGTATGAAAGCTACAGTACTGCAGAACCCTAATGGCAGCCAGTTAGTTTGAGAAAGTGAGAGTACAGATAATGGAGTTGCCTATTTTTAAGTACACAACAAACCTGTTTAATTTTCTCTGGATGTTGAAGTAATGCTGCCCCCATTCCACCTTTTGTTGAGTAGTCCTTCGGACAGCCCATGTTGACATCAATCCCGGCAACATCACTTTCTCTGTAAACAAAAATTCCACAGAGGTTTTTCTCTAACGTCATTGAATCATCCATTACATTCTTATTGAACATTTCAACCATCAAGCATTTATTGTACCAGTCTTGCATAGGTTTGTACTTGTAAGCATACATACGCCATATTCTTAATACACCTGCCCTGCATGAGCTGGGACAGGCGACATGGCAATGGATAACATGATGATATTACATCAAAAACCTCTACATGTTAGCATAAAAACAATGGTTAGATTAAGATATACCATTTTGCGGAAGGAAGGGAATAAGTTCAACCGGTCTTCATTTTACTACAAAGTAGAAAATGGTGTTACACAAAGTCCCTTCAAAAAGAGTGTTATACTGTAATTCCAACTTACACCATCTTGGCAACTTTGAGAGCCCTTTGGGGGTCAGCTGTTCCCATCTGGAAGACAACTTGGTCCTTCTCTTTTGCACAAGTTCTGAAGACAACTGTTCCATCAATTTCAACAAAGTCAACTGTATTTAATATATCTGTTAAACAAAAGAAAAATTATTACAGCTGTACACACCTGATGCAACAACATCAAAGTTCTGCTATGTATCAGTGGTATTCCTTGAACAGCTGGCTGCCACAGTGAATCCTTGTTTTGTCATCACTTGCAGGAAAGCATGCCTCCCTTTTAGAAATTTTTGTTAATGGCAAGTAGCTCCGATGAAAAATGGTTCTATCTTTTGCAAAACATGTGAGCACTTACTAGATGCTTAGTAATTCTCATCTCAGGTTTAGGGAAATGCTCCTTATTTTTGGTTTGGTCTCTTGGCCAAGGTTTTTTTTTTTTTTTTTTCCTTTTTTTCTTTTTAGGCTTGGTCTTTTCAGAAAGGTTCCCCCTCCCCTTTGAGAAATTGTTGGTAATGTAAAGTGACTAACTTGCAAAATGGTGCTATCTTTGGCAAAGCTTTGAATTGGCAATGTTTCTAGAAATTCTCACTATGTAATGAATGGCTTTTATGTCTTCTAGTTTGGACAGATGCATGGCTCCCCTCCTTGGCTTGTACCCAATATTTACTCACCATTCTCTACCCCCCCCCTTCCATAAGTTTGTCAATGTTATGTCTAGAACTAATAGACCCCTTTGAGTAACAGTACTTTGGGTACATTCCTGACACAGCAAAATGCTTCTCCATTTTCTCCTTAATTTTTGCCAGAATTACCTCATTACAAGATAATGGTCACTTCATAAATTTATTCTACACCTTTCCCTAAATGTTTGTATCTGTACACATTGCGTACAGTAATAAGAGACAGTTCCATAACTGGTAGTGTACATTAGGTCTTCCCTGTTCACATTTCATTTTAAGAGTAAGTTAATTGTGTCTGGCAGTGAAAAAGGTTCCAATTTGTTATCTTAGAATTTAGCTTTTATGAAAATGATCACTTCAGGCTGATTTATACTTTCAAATTTCTACACACCATAAACCTTTAAGAACCATATATGGTCATCCCTTGCTCTTCCAGGCCAATCACAAACACAGCTCAGAGTTGAACAGTGTTCAGCTGTCATAGCTTTAAAAGGGCTATACCGAAATGAGAAGCTGATGATGACACTTTCATAATGTATTAATTTAAAGTGAAATATTGTCAGACCCATAGCCAGATAAGGCACTGAATGGGGTGAGATACAGTAGCTTCCAGTGGTGGGGGGGGGGCAAACTTTGTTTTTAATGGGGGGAATATAATTAATGCATAATGGCAATAGTGATTTTTCATTTTCTAGGGGAGCAACTGAGCTTGAATATTGCATTTGTTTCATACCATATGAAAATTACAACCATGATTTATACATGTAGAATCATAGGCAATTCAAAACAAGGTAGCCAGGTAAATTTAGTTACAAGGAATAAGGTTTTCAAAGAAAGAAATAACGCTTTGTTGCTCAAAAATAATTTATTCACTTAAACTTTCAAATTTTCAAAATCATACAACATTCATAATTCTCGTAAAGTGTATTAATTACATACTGGGAAGAAAAACCATTGCCAAGGTTCATTTGTGAGACGCAGTCATTTTCTAATGGTAAAAGCCTTATTCTCTCTGTATCATGTTGGTGCAATAAAAATGTCATACTTCCCGTAATAGATGCTGTGAACTGGTCCTTGACAGTAATTCAGAACACATCTCCATCAGCTTTGATTCTAAACACTAAGCAAGTTGTTCAACTTGTCCAAAGCAGCATTGGTCCAGAATTCATTTGCAATTATAAGGGTTTATTTGCCATGAAGTAATTCACATATATTTCTTCTGTGACTAAAAAAATAGTAAATTCATTCTAGCTATCTGATGATCAATATCTTTTAAAGAAAATTATTGGTAGGTATATGAAAGGTTAAGATTTTCTGGACAACAATTTTAGTTCCTTTACTCTCTGTAATATCAGTACTGATTTTTCCTTAGAATTTTCAAATCAGTACTATCACTTACCAAAACAGACATTTTAAGACAAGAGAGAGTGTACCCATCAAAGTTTCACTTATTCTAGGAAAGAGGGTATTATTGCTTAAATTGCATTTTCCTGCTTCGTTCCATTTTGCAATCATGAATTGAACAACATGAGCCATCCACAACTTACCATTTTCAACTCTTCTACACTTGATCAGTTTGTGGTCAATTATTTCCTACAGTGAAAAGAAATCCAAACACATTTAAGAAACAGTTGTACGGTATGCAGACACACTTTCAAGTGGATCCACACAAAAATGTAGGAGAAGAGTACATACCTGTAGGGTCAAAATTTTCAAAAGCAGGACAAATGTAACAAACACTTTTAGACTTGCAGGATTACTTTCACTGATACTTATCAATGTTCACACCATTGTATGACTTTTTCAGATACTGTATTTTTCTGAGGATGCTAACATGCAACATGTTCTTTTTGGAGTGTTGGCAAGTGGAAAAAGTTTGATAAAGGACAGCACAGTTCGACAAAAATTTACATAGGTGAAAAACCGAGTCACTTGCATGTCTGTGCAGATGATACCATAACAACAATACCTCTTTCACTTACAAAAAAGTCTTTTTAAAACTGTAGAGTAAATTTTGGATTTTAAATAGAAACAAGTTGGAACTGATGTTTGGCATTCAAAGAGATTCTTCTTATGCAGTATAATTATTCTACACATCTCCACTATAAGAGCAGTATACCTGAAGTAGTCCATTTCTATGAAACAGTTTAGGATGTTTTCACTAAATGGATTTAAAGAAAACATGTTTATTTCTTGCTAAACTTCTACTAACTCAGAGTTTTTTATCAAATTTTTTCAAGTATCAACCAAAAGTAAAAAAGATATAGGGGTGGAACTGAGATCCAGATGTACATAATACGAGAGTTACCGTGAAAATCTGAATGCATTCATATGTTACCTCACAATAGACAATATCAGCTCCATAATCAAGGGCAAGGAGTCTTGTGGGTAGAGTTCCAATCCTGACCATTGGAGCCAGGATTAGTTTGTCAGCATAAGAAAGATGAGTGCTCATTCTCATTCCTTTGACTTTCTGAAAGAAAAAAGGATAAACACTCCATTGTATTATAAAAATAAATATTTAAACAATATTTCTTGTGACTTGTACAGCACTTTGTGCCCTTTCTTAATTTGGAAATGCCTGGAACTTCCAGGCCCCGTACGAACCCTGTAATATTTAGGACACCCTACATTTGCCATGTCACCTTAATAATTACAGGGCAGTTGCATCTAATTAGTGTGAGCAGATGTTTACTTAAAGAGATGGTATAACAGAATACTGGCTTTACACTTTATTAGAGTACTGTATGTACTGTAAAATGCAGGGGGGGGGGGGGGTGTTTAGCTGATTGCAAAAACTCAGTGGTTCAGTCCACACTGTACATAAGATATGCTCATGATTTATTCACTGATTACATGTAATCAAATATATACAGTATGTTTAGTTTCTTAACTTTATTTGAAGTTCCTGTGTAATGAGGGCACATACAGTAATACTGTAGTCATCAACGAGTAATACTGTAATGCAACTTTAAATACTGTAGAAGTCACAAAACTATGAAATGTTAAGTGGAAAAAATACAGAAACCATAAGCTGACCACAGAATTCAGAAAATCAAAAATATAATGTCATACTGAAAGCAGTCAAATTCCATGGAATAGGTAGTTTATTGTGGAATATTAAAAACATTACTCATAACACAAGTATAAAGTCATTTTACCCTACTCACTGTACTTATGAGTGATATCACATTTTAAACTAATGTCATGTGCAACAACGACCATAAATCCCAGTATGGTATATAAAGATCATTACTTTTAAAAATTCAAACATAAAAAATAGATAAGGTTGCATGAAATAAAACAGCAATTTTCATACAAAACAGAAACATGATTCTGGATAAAAACCAGCACAAACATGGCAGCCAAAGCCAATAACAGCCACAACCTTCATTTCTCAGCTGCCTCTTTGCCTACAGTAAGTGTGCTTGGCTTAGGCCGTTCATTACAGAAAATTCAACATTTTCTGCTTCAGTGTTCCCTGCATTCACATCAGTTGAAAACTTACCAAATACCAACAATATGTAATGGCTCTGACTTACCATATTGATATAATGTTTTGTTTACCTTTTATGATTTATAATGAATTTTGTTTTAAGTCCATGTGTCTGTAACAGTGTGGCATGACACTCCTGAGTCTATCACATGTCACTGAGAGATTAACACCACCTGCAACAAGATAAAGTATATCAGACTGCACTGGACCTCTCTCTCTTTATCGTGCACAACAAACACATCTAGCCTTATGCAGTGCTACAGTATTACTAGGTTATAGGTAGTCGCTGACTGTATCGCTAGACAGACGTGTATTTGTGGCAGTGGTATCATTTCTACGACTATGTCTGTCTACCTTCCCTCTCCCAGTGTTTCCTGACTTTCCATCTATGGCTTTGTTTGGCAGTAAATGGCAAAATATCTGATTAGTCTCCACTTTTTGCACTGTTTGTCACTGGCACTAGCTGGACAGTCTTTATCTATGCATAGTGTCCATCTCTTCTTCAATGATAATTATTCCCCTTTCATTTTTTTTTTTTTTTTTTTTTTTTGCCAGGGTTTTGTTTATTCAGCCATGTTGACACTCTGCTCAACGACCAGGCTCTTGGGTTACTAGTAGTAATGCTTATGTTAGATTTTTCCATTGGCTAAAATTGAATATCCACAGCTTCCACTGCCCTTGCAATTTCTTGTCCTGTTTTCTGGTTTTTTCTGGAATGACATTCCTTTCCCCAATCATTTCCTGTGTAATTCAGATGATCTGCGCTTATCAATTAACTGATCCCTTATGTGCTCGTATGGGTCATTTGAAAGTCATCAAATCATCAACAGATCCAACTTTGGTTGCTACAACACTTAATTTTCACATGTGAAACAACTCTTGTATAAAATAGCAGAGTTAAAACCAAGTGTCACTCTTTTCTTGGCAAGTCAAGTCAACTACATCTATTTAGTGGCTCAAGTCAAGTCATTGACCTGATTTTATGTGTTATTTCAATAAGGGAAAATTCCCCCGAATTTCTCAAGTCAGGTATTGTTTGGGAAAAGGTAATGCTATAGAATCAAGGCATCAAATGTTATCTGAGAAACACTCATCTCTGATTATTGCACCACTCTTCTTTAGCTATGACTGAGGTATCTTGCAGTGTTTTCACTGGGTACCTGGGTACCTGACCGACTATGTTACTACCCGTGTTGAAAAATTACTACCCGAGTACCTGAGTAGCATTTTTCTATGGTTTTCTTTTGATCTTGGCAAAATGGTATGGTTATTGCCACTTACAATATGTATTTCCCTTCATCTCATTCACAATAAAGTTGACATCGAAATGAATTCATTTTTGTCTGTTTCCGTACCTTGCTTTTCATTAAACTGCACTATACACCAGCCACAAAGGCCCCCAATGCGTGTTTCTAACCATACATCAAGCCGAACCTATACCAGATAACGAAACAACATACTATACTGTACATAAGCCTAGCCTATCTCCTTGATAAATGAACGTATAAAGGCAGCTCATAAACAATGCGCAAGCAGTGCGTGGGGGTCGAGAACAGAAACTAAGGCGTAGAATTTGCAGCAAGAATGTGCTAGAAATTCTAGACAGTTTACTTGGTTGCCATATACACAGATGTACAATTGGCCAGACATTTATATGACAAGATTTCATACTTATCACTTAAATTAAGATACTTCCATTGTCTAAATAAGTACTGTAAATGTAATAATACAGTTATACGTAAAAAAGCTATGCACATATTCCAACCAAAATAATGTTCTTTTGTCACAAATAAATTTCTAAAACTTCATATTTTTGGTGGAAATGGTTATATGGGAACAAAATTTACTTCATCTGTAACATCGTATACATTCTTTCACCCTGCATAGTGCATATTATTCTCTTAAATATTAGAATGATTCCTATTCTTTACGTTGCTCATAACTTTTCATTGCTATTCAAAGAGCAAAACATTTTCCTCATTTTCTTGTATAACCCCATCTTTAAAATGGAGTATACCAAAGTCATGTGCACTGCTTCACCACAAAATATCAAACAGAACACCCAGGCAAAGAACAAATGTTCTTATGTGAAATGAAATCGACATGCAAAGTGTGTGCCGCATCACACAACTGTACATTGCTACTACGTACAGTATATGGGTGAAATCTCACCCCAGGGAGATGTATCAGAGAGATTTTACTGTTGTCATCATGAAGGAACAGTGTGTGTGCAGTGGTTTGTTCTCAATATTGGGGGACTTGACCCCATTTTCAAATAATTTACTGTGTAAAAAATCAAAGTCATAGGGCAATTTCTAAGATATTGGGGAGCCAGGTCCCCTGTCCCCCCCCCCCCCAAGGATCGCTGCCCATGGAACAGTGTGTACAGTAGGTAGAGGATTTTCGAGAAGAGTAACAGGAAAGCAGTTTATAAGAAATTTAAATGAAAGGGTTGAGGTATTTTATACTGCAGTAGTTGCAGTGACAAACATTTTACATTTTTTCAAGATGCACACATTACGACACATTGGACACAAACCTCACTAGGTAACGTAGCCTATGAAGGTTATCAACTTGTCTTTGAGAGGCTACCAGGATATGCAGTCAAAATTTAGGTTGTATTTTTCAAGGCTATGATACGCTGTCAGGATTCAAACCGTGTCTTGAAGAGGTTACAAGGATTTGCAGTACCCTGAAGCCCCTGAAAAAACAGGGCTTTAATCTCAAGTCATGTGGTAGCCTATTCTGTAATTATGCCAAACAGACTTCTCCCACTCCGCAGGCATACATATAGACTAGGCCTATACTCTAGCCCAACCAGTCGATCGCGGTCTACTGGTAGACTGTGGACCGATCCCAAGTCCCGTCTGGAAAACGTATGTTACGCCAAAGATCTTCGGCGTGCAGTAAAGACCTTATACACCAATTTGATGGCCTGATTTTCTTGCCTTTTACATACACACTTTACTTAAAACACAGTACAACAAATTGGCATGGCGTAAAAATTGAGAAAAGAGGTGAGTGACATAAAAATTCAGTGTATCAGATACGAACTTTCCAGACTGGTCCCAAGTCGACCACGAGGGGTGTAGGAAAAATGAAACATACAAAGCTTTTCTATGTGTGAAGGCCAGTTCATACTTCATTATAGCGCTATAAAGCTGTGTTTAAGGATGTTAGCTGGGTCTCGATATGCCGATGTAAAATTGATTCATACTTTTCTCGCATAGCTCAACTTTCGCATTACTGCCATGCAATGCACAGTCTCCCAATACCTGCCTATGCAAAGGCCAAGGACAGTACATATGTGTATGTGGTTTGATCGGCTCTACGACAAAGTACACTATTGATTACCGTGATAATTTTAGGGAATACAAGACAATCCTGCCTTACTAACCTTTGTCTTAATTCATGGGAAGCAATAACTGTTTCCCTCCATTCCTACAACTCTCACAATCAGGCCGCCGATAGTCGCACGGAACCTGAATACATGTAATGAGCCGGTATCTGGAAAGGTCCGCCATTGTTGTTGAGTAGGATCGTGAGCTCGTTTCAAAAGGTCGTTCACCTACCAAGCAGCCAATCAGAAGCCGTTTCCTTTGCGATATCTCGAGAGCTTGCGAGAAAAGTTGAACAATGTTCAACTCCAAGCGATGACCGTGAATCGAACTGGCGGCAAAGATATTTTGACCATATATGGTTATTGATTGCTTTCTCGCGCGAGAAATTTGGAAGTATGAACCGGCCTTAACTCCAGTCTGCATTTCGTGCACTTCAATCTGAAGATCTTCGGCGTGGAGTTGGCATTTTCCTTACAGTATGTTTTCTATTGTTTTTCTTGGTGTATCTTCAGCATGGGCCTGACATGGAATGCACTTAGGGTGTAACTGTATGGCAGTGTATGTTTTGCAGATCTCGGGAGGGTGGCTACTTGCAAAGTAGATCTTGGGCCAAAGGAGGTTGGGCACCCCCAGGCCACGAACAGGGCTGTGCATTACGTTACATGGCCTAGGCACATTCCACTCCACATCACATGTCATTACGTTACATGGCATGTGTGATATGGAGTGGAATGTGCCTAAGCCATGTAACGTAATGCACAGCCCTGTTCAAGGGCTTGGCACCCCCACAGGCATTCGAAACATTACGTACATATACTACACACTATATATATAATTTAAGACAAGGTAAGATGTTTCAATCTGAGAAGAAGTAAGCCCAGTGCCATGACTGCACTGCCACCCAGTGCTTCCACACTCTAAATTCATTTTTCCTGAAATGGAATCTAAAATTACCTGAAATCGGCCATTTCAGGAAAAATGAATTTAGAGTGTGGAAGCACTGGCAGTGAAGTGGGACTGGGCCTACTTCTTCTCAGTACGACTGGGCCTACTTCTTCTCAGTACATATTGTGAGAAATGACTTACCTTGTCTTATTATTGTGTATATAAGCCTTGTGTGTGTAGTATACGTATGTTACATTTCGAATGCCTGTGGGCCCCCCTGCTCTAGCCCACAGGCTTTCGAAACATTTACGTACATATACTACACACTATATATACATAATATGACAAGGTATGACATTTCGATAAGAGAAGACTTCGGCCCAGTGACTGCACTGCCACCCAGTGCTTCCACACTCTAAATTCATTTTTCCTGAAATGGAATCTAAAATTACCTGAATTGGCCATTTCAGGAAAAATGATTTTAAAGTGTGGAAGCACTGGGTGTGCGACTGGGCCGATGCTCTTCCTTAGTTTATATTCTTATTTTTATTTTATTTTGTCATCTTTTTTTACTGTTTAGAATTTATCTTATGCACAAAGTTACTCCGAAGAGGTGTTGGATATTCTGCTGGAACAGATGACGTGATCGACCAAGTCTTTTGAGGTTCACAGTACGAGTAGAGTGTAAAAATTGGCCAACATTCGTGCTTTGTCCTGAGAAATGTCATACCTTGTCTTATTATATATGTATATATATATAGTGTGTAGTATATGTACGTAAATGTTTCGAATGCCTGTGCTCTAGCCTGTAGGCTAGGCTTGCACAATTAGGCCTAGTCCTCAGTAAAGGCCCGTGTATAGCCGGTCGCCGATAGCTCCCTATACACAGTCCTTACTCCGACTCATTGAAAACTCGGGGTCTTCGACCAGCACAGTGCTGGTCGAAATTGATTTTCTTCTTATTGCAAAGGTAGGACCTAAAGTCTTAATAAACTACTGTACCATAACTTTTCCTTTCCATGTCTTACACTTATATTGCAGTTGTTTTTTATCACTTCAATCCTCTAAAAAGTTCCGAAAATTTGAAATAAAATCATCAACTTTGCCACTTCGTAAAAATTTACTGTAGCGTTCGAAATTGTTGTTGACATCAGAATGCCGTGTGCGCAACATTGTGATGTCACGCACAACATTTTCATTACTGCAGTTCCTATACATACACATGGCAATTGGCTCTGCAAACATTTTTAGCTGACGTAACCATGTAGCTTATTAGCATACCGATGTAAACAAAGTTCCATAGTCACACAGTAAATTTTACGGCGCGAAAAAGTTGCTGATTTCATTTCACAATTTTGGCACTTTCCAGAAATTCTCAGTGATCAAAAACAGATGCAATACTCCTGTAAGATCTGGAGAAGAAAAGACCTGGTGGTAAAATAGGATTTTTCTTTCAAAATTTGCTGTGAGAAGAAAGCCAATTTCAACCATTACACAGACGGCTTATCCCCCCGCTATTTCCAATGGTCGGTGTAAGGACTGTGTATAGTGAGCAATCGGCGAACGACCAGGCCCACAGTCCTTTACTGAGGACTAAATTAGGCCTAGCCTATGATGTGGTAATTTGGCCACAAGCAGGGAACATGAAAAAGATGTAAAATGGCAAGTTCCGAGACCTCCAGTTTCTGTATCCTGACTATACTAATGCCTACTTGCCTTGCCTACCGATTACGGATTAGTTTGGCTACATGGTGGCTTTAGCTGTAACTTAGGGCCTAGGCTAGGCTACTGTACTGTGTACAGTAGGCTAGGCTACATGCAACAGTCACATTGCACAAAAGCAATGTTGCGGAACCCGTCCTTACGCTAATACCTTCGACATTACGTACTTCGTCGAATAATTTACAGATAATATCATTCTCAGTTCCCAGTTAGTTAGCTAAAGATGTTAGGGATCATGTACCTTAGGACTAGGAAGCTAACAGTCGCTTAACACAATCTTTTCATTTTACCAATACAAAGCAAAGACCCTAAGGTTGATAGTGATACTCTGAAACTCGGTAACGTGAAATGCATTCTCATGTAATTCGAATTCCGAAGTGGAGTGTAAAGAAGAAGTACAGTCATGGTAACCCTGCCGTGAGGCACTAGCCTCCAACATGATGTTACGGCACTTTATGACTGGGAGTCGAGTCCCTCTGAAATCCAGATGATTTATTATGCGGATGACTCACAAGAAGACGACCAATTTGGTCCAATTATTTTGGTGATTCTGCTCTTCAAGAAGTTAAGCACCACCCCTACCTTGGCGTTGAATTGTCAAATGACCTCTCTTGGTCTAAACAAATATTCCAAACTGTCAGTAGTACCAATAAATTAAGTCCTTGCATGGGCTATTGAAGAGTAATTTCTGGAATTGTTCTCCGACATCCATAAAGGAAATCGCATACAAATCTCTTGTCAGACCAAGGTTTTGATTTGACTCAATTTATTGCACAACAAAGCAACATGAAGGAACAAGGAGAAGTAACATACAAAAAGATAGAACAAATTTGGAACAGCAAATAAGACATGGGGCATGCAGGGATGACACCGCAGGAAAGCCTGGCAAGCAGACTTATTTCCAGCACTGTGGTCCCTAAAAACATTAAATAAATACTACATAAGAAGCACGTGCACAGCACAAAACACACATAAAATACTCTCCTCTCTCAATTTAGTATAAAAATATCTTCTTATTGTAGTTTTAAAAAAGCAAAGATTACTGCACCTTTGAAATAGAAAGTTAGAGTAGTTCCATTTGGGATCCTTATCGCATTACACATCTTCAATTGATTCTATTGAAAAAGTGCAACGCAGTGCTGCTAGATTTTTTAAGAATGATATATTATCGCCTCACCAGCAGTGTTGAAAGCATGCTAAAGGACCTTACCTGGGATAATATAGATTTGCGCCGGACCGAGACTCGAATTATCACTCTCTTTAAGGAAAGCCATGGATGCATGCATACCAGTGGCGTAGCCATGGACGGGGGGCGAGTTGCCCCCCCCCCCCTGGAAAAATCTTGAGGGAAATTTTGAAAGTGAATGTATGGTGAAATTTGCGCATCTGGTAAAATTATAAATTCTCAACCAGGCTATTTACTTATTTAAAAGTATATGCCACACTGGCACAACCAGTCCTCATTAAAGGCAGTAGCTAGGCAGTCACCCCAATCAGAGTGAGTGTGCCCCTTCACTCTAGTTCATGATTGGCCAATTTTGATCACGTGACAATAATTTTTGTTACTAAACTGTGAATTCAAGGAGAATTTCTCCTTGCTTTACCTATTGTTTGTAATAGGCTATGTTTAAAATGTCTCCAGAGGTGCTCGTAATGCAATAAGATTAGATTTGCAAGAGTTTGCTGATTTTGCAAACAAAATTTTGGGGCGACTGCCTATATTGCCTTTAAGGTACGTTTTCAGAGATGGAATGATGACACCATGCTTATAGTTGTACTAGTTATGTTTTACTATCTTTTTTATACAGCATGCAGGATCTCTGGACCATCTGACAACTTGAAGGGACTCTGTCCTTTTACTGTATACTTCCTATCATGTTTCTTGATGAAGCAGCATTGTGGTATATGCAGTTTGTTAGAATGGGTCAGTGGTCAAGTATATACTCTTATACTAGGGCAGGTCCTCGTAAAATTTGGACTGATTGTGGTGAATGTGATGAACTGATGATGGGAAAGGTGTAAAAGCAAAGTCGGCTAGTTAACTGGTCCACCCGAAGGCGCTTCAGTCCGGCGCGCAACCGACTTCGTCGGCTGGGCAACCGATTTTAGAGGCAAGCCTATGCCAAGTGGGAGGAAAGCCGGAGTACCCGGAGAAAAACCCACGTACATCGAGCGGGATTCGAACCCACGCACATGTGAAACACATTGGTGCACAGCAGCTGGAATAGACCACTCTGCCACTCGACGACCCAAAGGTGTACCAGGGTTCACTTAATTACTGTAATTCACCCGTTGTGATTCTGAACTAAAAATAGAAATTCTTGGTGATGTATTCAACTTACATTTAGCACTACGGTGGCACCATTTTGCATCTAGCATGAGCAAAAATTTTCCTAACATGAGCAAAAATTTTCCAAAGGGGAGGGGGAACCCCCTCCCCTTAGACCCTTCCCCTAGGACGGCAATCAGTCACATCAGCCAGGTCGAAGGAAAGCACCCGGACAAAATTTGGACCTGCGGAGAACACTGATTATTAGGAAGTAGATCACTAAGTGAGGGAAATCTGGTGCTCTTGCCCCCCCCCCCCCGACAAAAAGCCTGGGTACGCCACTGATGCATACCCAGTAGTGTTAATCAGCAGCAAAACTCCACAGACTATAGATCCACCCATACCTCGAATTATATCATTCCCTCGGCTGACAAAGACTGTTATAGGTTCTCGCTCTGTCCACGCACCATCCCCTTGTGGACTAATCTTCCACCGGGGCTAAAATCCGCCCCTAGTGTGCGAGGCTCCTGGACAGATACATGTAATCCGTGCCAGGGCCACAGGTCAACAGCCCTGTCCGTGGGCGATTTGCGTGGATACGTATCAAGATCAATCCGTCGAGGAAACGTGTTTTCGTGTCGTCTTTTCCCATATACTTCCACGGGCATCAAAACAAATAGGTTGGGGGCGGGAGTACTTCTCACGCCCTTCCACTTTTTAAGACGAGGGAATTATCCCTCACTTTTAGTTTTCCAGAACCCCCAAACAAAAACAGCACACACACGCACGTCTGTTATAGCTTGTAATGCAGCTGATTCTTTGAAATCAAACTCGAAATCGCGAGAAAATTTCTCAAATAGTCACTGTAATGAATATGGGGGGTCGGTTGAGGGTGGTAGCGTTGAGGCCAGCAGGGTGGGGATCTTGGCCTGATTTGTTGTATTTTAATCGACCAGGTCGTAGAATAGGGAAGAAACACCGGAAAAATCGTCCCCGACACCAGAATGACGGTGAGCTCGTATATTCCAATAAAAATCGGTTGATTAAAGCATCATCCCAATATTAGAAAACAGACTTGCACTGAGTACAGAATAAAACTTCTCCGTGGGGAACTAATCCCAGTCCAATTCAATATCTGTAACCTACCGGCTGGATTAGTAGGTTGGCGACTTCAGGGCGTGAAGCTTGCCGTCCAACCTAAAGCTAAGCTCCTCAATTGTCAGTAAACAAGTTTGTTTCTGACACCGGCTAACTGGTTTCTCCGAGTCTTAGAGTTGTTTACAAAATACCAATTTCAACTAGACCTAAATGATAGAGGAATTACTGTCTGGGTGCGGTTACACCTAGGCTTCACACAATACCCTTAATTATATTAGCCTGCTTTTGTCAGTAAACTAAATCCCTGTCCTGGGTTGAGACGATCCAGGGGATTTCACTAAACACGGGGAGTAAAACATGACCCATGAATAGGCCTGAACCTTTGCGGTGAATGTGGTCTGGTACAAAAATCACTTTAATCCCCGTGACAAACAAGTAGTACACTCAAAACAGCAAACTCGAAGTAAATTGCCCTGCACCATGGGCGGCACCAAGGGGGGGGGGGGCTTGGGGTAAAATGCCCCCCAGTCAGAGCCTTTGCCCTCCAGTTGCCCCCCCCCCCCCCACACTCAGCTCCTAAAGTATAGTTTCCTTTCAGGAGTTTTCAAGGCAAAATAATTCACAAATAATTTTCCTCCCTGTTTGAATCATTCCCAAACTTTTCAAAGTAAAACCAGCCTGAGAGCTCTAATACATTATTTACCACCTGGTATGCTCGATATATAAACTTAAGTGTAAAAGATACATATGTATATATCTATTCCCTGTTAATATACTATACATATTGCATTCACCTTTCTGTTTTAAGAAAAGTGTAAAAAGTGTCAAGAGATTGCTAATAAGTAGCTTTTAAACATATTGTCACTTTCCAACTTTTCATGTTGTCAGCTAAGAAGAGTAATAGCCAAATAAGCCTAGCTTGCATTAAAATCATTTGGAATCTTTGCTTTGGATGATGCATTATGGACCAACATACACCTATCCTGAGACTTAATTTTTTACCAAGAGATTTGCTAAAACCTCAGAGCTTCCGGGGGCTTCGCCCCCTGGACCCCCACCGGGGCTTTGCCCCTGGACCCCACCCGGTAAGTCTCGCGCTTCGCGCGAAAATTTTTTGCCCCCCAACATTTTCTTTGGCCCTCCATTTGCCCCCCCCCACACACTTTTAAAATCCTTGTGCCGCCACTGCCCTGCACACTGACAAACACTGAAAGTTAACGTACACAGTCTTGCAACGGAGAAATAGGAAAGTTAAAAAGCATAAAATAACAAGGGCCTTTAGCCAGCCGTTACAGTACTATACAACAGACGGATCATCTGGTGTCCACTTTTTAGGTTCGTCAAAAAGAGAGCTCCGAATCACTCTCCTCTGAGGCTTCCCTATTCATTTTTAGCAAATAAGGGGTTTTTCTTGAATTGTTGGGTAGAAGCAAGCTTCAAGTTCCGCCCACCACATTTCTGACTGGGGGCGGGGCTTTTAACCAGTCCCCCGTAGGCTTCCTACGCCTATATTCGGCAGAACGGTGGCGGATGCAGAATTTAAAGGGGGTATCGCCGGTGCTGGGGAAGGCACCAGTGTCGCCAGTGAACCGCGAATCGAAGAGCCTGGGCCGGGACGGGAGCTAGAAAGGGTGTCTCCCTCCAGAAACGTTTTTTTTTTAAATATCACGTGAAATTGTGCAATTTGGTAACTCTTACGACGTAATTCTGTCCCATTCAGAAACACTGAATCCTCGGGCACCGCATGCTACTTTTCAGTTAGCCTATATAGCTCCAGTGGTGCTGCCGAAATTTGATGATTGGAGGGAACCACAGAGGATGATGTTGTCATTCTTACTACCGATAAACCCAGAATTATTGGTATTAGCTGTGTGCATATATACGTACGGCGTATCAGGGGCGGACTGAGCAGTCGGGCAACCGGGCACTGCCCGAGGGCCCACACAGATAGGGGGCCCACACTGTCATTCGGAAATTTTAATGAAAATCGGAAAATTACGAAATCCAGGGAAATAACAGATCAGAGAAAAAAGGAAATAAGCTGAAGCTCGGAAGTTTCTGACTATTTAAATCATATTATAATAATATTTGTATTTAAACATAACATGATCTGTTAACTTTAATTAAACATTAGACTTTTTTGAAAAGTGAGCTTTGTTAATGTGAAGACTGGTATTGAGTTGGTAACCTATGTGGGATAGGTTGTGGCCAATAAGTAGTGTCGGTGAGGGAAAGTTGATTCAGGTTGGGAAGGAGGGCCCATATACCCATTTCCCCGGGGCCCAGTCCATTGTCAGTCCGCCCCTGCTGCGTATTACGATACTTTGTACCCAGGGTGGACCGAAGTTCCTTTCATGATCACCTAGCTAGTGCAGAGCTAGGAGAGGTCCCGAGGGAGAGGTCTAAAGGGAGGAGGCCCAGTCTAAGAAATTTGTGTTCATCAAAGCGAACTAATGGTGCTATCTGTCAGTCGTACTCAGTACGTTACTTTAGTGAATTGCTCTTATTTTGTTGGGTGTAAAGGAAGGGTTGGTGCCAGGCTAAGCCCGTAGCCAGGAATTCTGATATAGGGGGGCACCGACACCTCATAGTGGGGCACCGAAGAAGATTATGTTTGTTGTCAGTAGTGCCACCACATTATTACAGGTTGCCGGAACTACATGCAGGGGATTATATCTCAAGCTTACCACACATAGCTTAAAGGTATCGGTTTTATGTGTGCATATGCGCGCGAAGCGCGCGGAAATTTTTCCCTCCGCTGGCAATACAAAGATGCAGAAATTCTCCACAAGTGAAGGGAATAAGACTCAGCAAGGGGTGGTGGAAAGATTAGCCCGACGAAGGGACCAAGTTTCCCTAAGAGGTCCAAGTGAAGGGAACAAGACTATAATCACGATATATCTTCAGCTTAGCAAGCGCAGGTGAAGCCGGTTGAGTACTTTGCGAACGGGGAGGCGGGACCAGCTGCCATTAGGCAGGCTTGGTGTGATCCAGTATGATTTTGTTAGGACCCAGAGGGAAATTCCCCGGATATGTGGCGAATTAACAATATGGGAACACCAGCATGGAGCTTTGGGCAGGGTTGTGAATGACAGTGAGAGCACACCAATGTCTTCACAGTTCACAATTCTTATGGTCATTATCGTATTTCTACTTTGAACGAAATTTTACATGAAAAAAAAAAAACAGAAAAAGTAAATTTTGGAATAAATTTTTGGTAAGGGTAAATTTAGCTTCAAACCGTATAGTCGTCGCGGAGCTAATGTTACTCAAGGTACTAGATTACTACATGAAAGCCCCTTGATGTCCGGGATCTAACTTTGAGCCTTCACTTAGCTTTGGCTGGAAGAGTTCACTTGAATTTTTGTACTAATAATGTTCATGGGTGATATTACTTCGCTTGTGAGAATTGCTCTCGAACGCTCCGAAATTTTGCAGGAAAATTATTTACCACGGTAAAACCTGCATACAGACTCAGCAAGGAGTGGTGGAAAGATAAGCCCGACGAAGGGACCAATTAGCTCCCCACGAGGTCCAGCAACCCGAAGCCCCGTCAGAAGCAATGGGTTACAGATTGGATACCGAACGCGAAATTTTGGGCTACTGGCGAAAAATTTGGAGTTCTGTTGAAGAAAAATTGAAAACATTTGGTTCTTATTAAGAAAAGTTAGAAAAATTGGGTTTCTATGGAAGAATCTGCCCTCTTCATCCTAGACAGTTCCAATTCTCCCGACTAATTTACTCCTTCCAAAACTGTGTTGAGACCCTCCTTGTGCAGACACAAACCTAGTTTATTGGTTAAGGGCATATCCTGTTGGGCATACAAGGCCATAATATGTAACCAGAACATTCTCTGCGCATGCTGTGTATTGTAAGCTTTGATGTCAATCAAAGAGCATTCACCTATGACCAATTGAGAATTTTGCTTTCTCCCAACCAAAATGTATTTAGGGTGATGAGTGTCTGTCTTTAAGAACAAAACCAAGACGCCGGGCGACTGGTCGCGAGGGCATGCCTCCTTCCACCACCCCTGGACATCGAGACACTTTACTTTTCATACAAAAATGATTATCATGATGTTGAATCTGAATTAAGAATCTTCCCGATCATAAGAGAAAGAGGATGGAACTTTTTATGGATTCAATTTTGTGTTTTTCCGGGAATCACACCTACACGAAAGAACAGCCTAATTGTGGAACCTGTACATTTATAAATTAAGCCAACATCTGAAACGGGTGTTAAAGCTATATGTAACTATATGCGCATAGCGCGCAAAAAAAATTGTAATTTTAGAACAAAAATGTTACAGAGAACAAAATACGTTCATTATTAAAATCCTTTTGGGATCATTTTTGGTTACAAATCGCTTGGTGTCATACCAGGGCCACCGTTTATATGTACTAAAATTTTATTTTCGATCGATTTACCGTATGGGGGGCACAGTGGTCCGCACGGGGGGGGGCACGGCCCCCTCGTGCCCAGGCCTGGCTACGGGCCGGGTGATGAACCTTGTGCATATTGAAACAGCCGTTACATTCATGGTCATGATTTGTTTTAATTAAACAACCTTTCACTTTCGTAAATGTCTTTTTTCTCCAACACATCATTTCTCTGGGTATGCTTGGCTTTTACTTGAATAACCTTAAGCACCACTCATTTCTCTTATCCAAATTCGTGTACAAAGTCGTATTGGGACTTTAAAGTAATGTAGACTATACAAAGCATTTTTAGTATTTTTGTCTTTTTCAGTAAGTGGGTTTAAATAAACTGGGGGATGCAAATCATAGAAAGTTTTGTCATGTCATTTTTTTGATGTTTCTAATCGGTTACTTCCAAGTTGGATTTTTGAGTGAGCGCCATGATCCGATATTGATGAAGTTAGCTAGAGAGCCCTTGTTCTTCGTAGACAAGCGTCACTTTGTGAATAGCCTGAGATAGTGCTGTGTGTCAGTCTCAAACGAGGTGTAATTACCGACACGGTGTCTATGCGCCTGTTTTGGGCTTATATTGCCGTGGGGATAGTCAAGGGATGGTAGGCAAATGTGCCGTGACTTAAGGTCGTTCCCTTAGGATCTATCATGTGAGAGGCAATTTTGTGTTTCAGGCACGTGGCTATGTTGCAAGTAGAGTTAACTTGGGTCCTCTCTGACGGTCGATTCAGTATGTCGCCCTCCCAGTGTAAATGTGTTTGATAGCTTACTTCACAACCACTGGCCTGATACCCAGTGGGCTTGGCCAACGAACCCTCAGTTAAAAACTAGAAAATGTGGTTACGAAAATCGTAACCACTTACTGTCCATGATTGTTTCTGTGGTGGTATTTGGAATCGTCCTCAGTGGTTATGCCGCTAGCTTTAGAATATCGCCCTTTCAATTTTCAGTGTTGGCACAGTGAAGATGTGACGGAGAAAGCTCGACCAAATCCGTCAATCATAGGCCTATATGTACTTGAAGATAATTAAATCCTCTTCATGTACCGAAGTTTGAGTGAAAGAGCACTTTGCTTTTACTATTTGACTTTGAGAAGCACAAACTTTCGGCTTTGCATGGAGGAAATGGTACTCTCCAGGTCTTGTGGGAAGTATTCAAAAATATTTCATGACTAAACAAATCGTCCCATGTTGAGAATGTCTACCACGTACACCGTGCATACAATATACTTCATCCGTTCTTAATACCGAGGGACCGCCTATGCACTGGACACTGTAGGCCTAATAGCCCAGTGCATGGCCGCGACGCAGCTAGGCGTTAGTGTACTGTAGAGAACTGCCAATGCCCAATGAGCCTAGCCGTACTTCTCCGCAGATACCATCACAATGGACTTATAGCAGGCTGCAAGCTTCATTTCTTGCTTCAACAAATCTCACTTTTCGTGATTGACCTTGCCCACCATACTCTTAGCAATCGACCAATCAGCAAAAGCGACAGCACTTATAGCCATACAGTGTGTGTTTTTCGACAAAAGAAGCGTGCGTAGAGTACTGTGCGAAATACGACAGTACGACCATGTGCCCAGTGCTTCCACACTCTGAAAATGAATTTCCCGAATGTCGCCCTCAAATTACCCGAAATTCAGATGCCATTTCCCGAAATTGGCGCCAAAGCAAATCCTAGACCCACCTCCCATGACGAAAGGCTCTGATTTAGCCCACTTTTCCTGACAAGTTGAGCATGGATTATTATTTTCATTTTTTTTTTTTTTTTTTTACGAAAGCAACTTTGAATTGTTATTACTCTCTTGGTATTTATTCACGTTTGCACTTGTTGCATTCGAGGATAAAAGTCGGTGCCTGCTATGAAACAAATAAACTAATGAAATGAAAAAACACAGGCCTATATAGGTCTATAAAAAAAGAGTTCCCAGTCCCCACGATTAGAATTGGATAACAAAAGTAAAAATCGATTTTTGATTTACTTTACCTTCCATTGGGGGCACCGTCGTCAATGAAAATGAAAGTAGAAATAGTTTTCTTATTGGCTTTCCTGCTGAGCCAAAAATGTTTTTCGTAATTCAGCTACCTCCGCATCGTCAGCATTTGACTTCATTTTGGAGTGGAGTTGTAGCATGGTTTTGCTCGGGTCCATTTGTGCTGCTTGCATTTTCCCTTGCTGCTTTAAGCTGAATTTCGTGACAAGTAATCCAAGTAAGCTCTCTTGTTTGAGGCATGATCTGTGGTCGTTTTTGATCAATTTAAGCTGGCTGAATACCCTTTCAACGGCAGCATTGGAAAATGGCAAGGGCAGTAACACAGATACAATTTTCCTAAGATTTGGGAACATTACATTTCCTTGTCCATCTTTGAGTTGGAAAAGTGTTTTCCAATAGTCATACACTGACATTGTTTCATTCAGAGTCGGATGCAGCATTGCCTGTTCCCTCCACTCTGTATCCGCGGCTTGGGCTGCTGCTACGCTATCAAGGTACGGCAGTTGCTTAAAGATTAAACCCAACGACGGAATGGAAAGGTTATTCGCTACTCTTGGTTCCAAGCATTTTAGAAAGTCCAGTTGATCCAGATTTGAAAATCTGCTCTGAATCTGCTTGACACATTCCACGAGAAATCCTTTGCAATGCATTTGGAACAATTTCACATCAGGGTGATCACTTCCCAAATCAGCAACTATTGGATTGTGCATGTCGCTTTGATTCCCGTGATGTAGACTTTATCAAGGGGTACATGATGGCCTTCCAAACTGACATCTATCTTCAGGGGATCCATTTGTCTCACATATGAAAGGTCCATGAAGTCACCAATTAGTCCCGATATCAATTTTGTAACTTCGCCTTTCAGCTGATGAAGTAGAGGAATTTCACTTTGAAAAAGGGTATTAAAGGATGTAAGCCTGCCCAGATTGTATGACATGAATTCCAAATAGGCTTGTGTAAACACGTTATTAAGACTTTTCGCAATTGCATCGTTGGTGTGTGATGGATCCTCCAATGCAGCACCTCTAAAGTACAGCTTCAGTGCTTCATACTGCTCCAACAATCTGTCTACACACATTTTCATTGAAAGCCATCTAGTTTGCCCTGCCCTTAGCATCTGATGCTGGTCCAGATTAAGGAAGTCTTGAAACTCCTTGAAAGCATCGCATCTTTGGGATGACAAACGGAAGTACGAATAAACATTCCTACACAAATCTTCAATGGACTTTGGAAGAATTTTGGAGGCATGAGAGGCACAAAGATGGATCAAATGACACGAACATTTGATTGTTATGATCCAAGGGTGGTTTTTCACAAGAAGTTGCGCCACTGAGTGATGGGCACCAAACATCACATTACAAGTATCTGCGCAGAAGCCAATAATATTCTTCATAGGAATGTTTTTGTCTTTGAAACATTGAAGAACAGTGTTGTAGATGGTATCAGCTTTCCCATCAGGCATGCTAATGAGATCCACAAAAATTAAACTCATCCTAAAATTTATTTCATCAAAATATGTCGCGAGTACTGCCATTTGACTTTGTGTAGAACTGTCCGTTGTTTCATCAATAATTATAGAAAACTTTCTACTTTTCAATATGTCAATGTTTTCCTTCATGTAATAAAATCCAAGTGTCTGCCTTACAGTGTTAGTTGCCTTTTGTTTACCCAAAGTAACTCCCTTGAGTGTTTCATCATTTGGAAACAAACTTTTAAGAAGGGCTACGAGATCATCCGACAGTGAAAGTGGAAGGTTGTTCTCCGCTAAAAAGCTACACAGTTTTATTTCCATTTTGGATATTGCATCCGATGATGTCGATCGACAGAATGACTGGATACTAGACTGCGACTTGCCAACTTCTTGAAATCTTTTCTTGGCTTCCTGGTGTGACTTACATTCCATATGTCTCACTATGGCACTTTTGCCCAAAGAAATGTTCACCTTGCATTTGGCACAGTAAGGCACATATTTGTCGCCGTCTTTCTTCTTTTGCAAGAAATCCTTAAACAAAGGGTTCGATAGCCATCCATCACTAAACTTAACTTCATACTTCACACGCTTTCTCTTTTTTTCCTCTACTTCTTCGCTCATTTTGAACGCAAATTTGGCACTAGATTGAGTATCACGGTATTAGGCCTAGGCTATATCATAGACTGACAAATTCGAAAGACAGTAAATGAATGTAACTACACATACACACACTTGCCGCGGTACGAAGCAGAAAACATAAGCCACACACGTCAAGTGCTTCGTACACGTACGTGCAACACTGCAAACGTACGTGGCACAGTAACGTGGTTCACCGCCATACGCTAAAGTAGGCCTACGATGAGTCACATCTTTATTTACGCAAAGGCTGGGAGCTCGTTTTATGAGTGGCACGTAAGCAAAGTGGGTAACCCGAGACTTAAAGGGCTAGTTGCTTTCTGCTATTTGCGAAAATGAGCTGATTACAAGTAATTTGTTTAGTAGCAGGGCCGGCTTTCATTAGAAACTTAATCTCTCAATATTTTCTTAAGCCCACAAAATTAAATTTCCTCAAATTACCTGGAATTTCCTGAGTTCCCGAAAAATTACCCGAAATCGTTCCAATTTCCCGAAATTTACCGTTTTCCGGGAAATTTCCTTGAAAGTGGAAACACTGCATGTGCCACAATATACTGTACTACTATTTAGGTAGTTTGACTTACTCAAGCCATCCTTAACAAAACAATAAAATACAAAACAGCTAAAATAAAAACCAATCATGTTCAGCCCCATTCTAACGAAAAGTGACCAAGAAGTCTCGTTCCCATCTACATGATTCACTCTACGTAATGAGCTCAATGGTAGAACAAAGCACTCAATGAGAATCAAGAAACATTGAACGAAAGAACTGCTTCTCGAAAATGAGAAGCGTGCCTAGGGTACTGTCCATGACGTCATGGACAGTACAATTAACATGGTAGAGGACGCTCCTAAGAAAGGCCATCAGGAGATCAGATTTAAAGGGTGGGCGTCGCCTTACATTTGGTAGTACGAGTGGGATCGTGTCCTAAGAGCTAAGAGCTTTTTAAGCGAAGCCGACTTTGCAAAGACGCCCTTAGACGTAGAGTGGACATCTTACTTAGACGGTTGTAAAGCATTTAAGTACATTACTCAAACAAACGATTCGAAGACTTAAACAACAATATAGATCGAAATCTTGGGGGAAAACTGCATTACGAAACATAACAGTACTTAAATTAACGTAACAGGAAAATTAACAAACATTGAAAATGTATGCTATTCGATTATAAAATATAATAATAAAATATTTTTGTGAAAATTCGGGCACTATGCTAAGAATTTTTCGGGCCCTATTGAAACAAAAATAATGCAGTGATGTAGCTAACGATAATCAATAGTTTTAAAAACTTCCTTGGTAATTAAAATAAATTAGTTCTGATTTGAATGCACCAGCCCCTATATATTCGGTATTAATTCACCAGAATGTTTTTTAATGGTTAAACTTATATTGTGATTATCAGTGGTGTAGTTAGGGGGCATTGGGCCGTGCCCTCTCCCCCTCACTGATGCCGATTTTATTTGGTACCTAAAATACGTATTTTTTTTTTTTACTCTAAAGGTAGCATATGTGGCACCACATTGCATGCAAGGACACCTAATATTTCAAAAATTTTCCAAGGGGAGGGGGAACCCCTCCCCCACACCCCTCCCCCAGGCCGGTGATCACCAAACATAATGCATGCCCCACCTCCATGAGAGAAATCCTGGCTAGGCCACTGATTATTATCATTACTATTGTAACGCCTTTCCCAAAAATTATAATCAATACGGAAGGGTAGTAACACGGCAACGATTGTATGTAATTGGCATGCCGTGTGATAACCGATGCATGCCTATATAATAAGTACATTAGCATGCTGAACGCGAGTGGAGCGCGCGGAAATTTTTGGTTATATTTTTTCGGGTAAGTCGTTACAGCCCCCCCCCCCCCCCCAAAAAAAAAAATCAACTGGAGCTCCTACGCCCATGGGAAAAACCAAAACTCTAGTGGGAAATGGAACGTTGCCATTAATATGTAAATCTACAAACCTTTTTAACAGTGTAGGCATACAGGTAGTGTCTAAGATATTTTCATTTTCGGGTGTCATATTGAAATAAAAACTACCCAAAAATGGTTTTGGGTGCTACTTGGGATTTTTAGGTGCTATTTTTATTCACTACATTTTAAGCTTTACCTGAAAACATTACTAACTACTAGCTTTCAAAGAAACAGGACGGAGTGCAAATTCGGCGCCTTGAAAACAACAAAAAGAGGTTCTAAGTGAAATTCGGCCTACGTTTATACATTTTTTCAATACATATAAAGGGTACTTTTTTCTTATTTACGGTATTCAGCGGCTCATTTTGAATCATAAAATGACTTAGCCAGTAGGCGTTCTTGCCTCTTGAGAATGTTCTTTCGTAATAAGAATTATACAGGGGCTACGATTTTTATTTCAGTTGCATATTTTTTCGCCCCACCCCCACCCTCTGCCTTGATATAGACTAAGAGTTTTTTTTTTTTTTTCTTGGGCTTCCCCTGTTTTTTTCTGACTGGGCTAAAGGAAAGAGGCCTACATTTGAGGGTCAGAATTGCAGTCTTTAAAAAAGGAAATTCAAGAATTCAAAAGCCGCCTGATCAATGAGAAGGCAGTCAAACAATAAAGTTCTTAGTATGACGGCAATGTAGCATATTAGTTGTAAAAGATAGAGTGTTAGTTTGTAACTTCTTTGTTAATTGAATGTCTTTCATTATACACTACCACAAATGCCCCAGAAAGTTTAATACATTAAAATTTATTGAGAAAGGTTAAACCGAAGTGGCACGAAGACTCTCTTATCAAAGCCACTACGTACAGAAGTCTGCGGCATTGCTTGCGTTGAATGTTTTGTTTTGTTATGTATAATTAAGAAAATATGTATTGTCCAGCTTGAGCAAATATTACTGCAATTATTCAGCTGTGGAAAGATTGAAAAAAAGTATAACTTTCCCAACCAAATTATAGACGGCAAGGGTGGCGAAAGAGGGGGATGGGGGAGGGGTGGATGGGAGTGGGTCCCCAATGATTTGAAGTTAGGGGAGGGCCACTTTGGCCTTCCCTCAATATGTGGTCAACGATCATAATGTTTGCTGACATTGTGAGTGTAAGACATAGTCCTTTCTAACGACTTGGATGAGGGTAATGGAAATTCTTTGATGTTTTGGTGAAATCCCTAACATCTGCTGCTATTTGTGGGAATATTATACTTTGAGATGATTCAAAGTCATGAAAAACGTTTTTCGGGCGCCTTGCCTGTACGCTTATCAGAATCCATGTTTGGCGATTAAAAAGACATCCGTAGACACACACACACACACTACCCAAACATGCATATTTTAGGTGTTAATTGGGGACACAAATTTTTAATAGTGAAAATGTGAATATTCCCACTTGGGGTGTATCCCCACTTGACTAGGGAAAAACAAACGTGTCCCCGATTAACACTTACTAAACGCATACATACACACTCATGTACAAGCACATGGTGTGTTACCCAATGATAGGTTCACGTTATGGAAAATGGGGAAAACTCCAAAATGCTTCAAACTTACTGGGGCACATATTTGTAAGGTGAACAATCTAATTTCATGGCAAATTTTGCATTTGGCAATTTGGGATATCCCCACTTGCCTGGAGAAAAACACGCCCATGTCCCCGATTTACTCCAAAACAAGTGCACACACACATCTATATATATATATATATATATATTTATATATATATATATATATATATATATATATATTTATATATATATATATGTATGTATATATAATATAGTATAGTATAATATAATATAATATAATATAATATAATATAATATAATATAATATAATATAATATAATATAATATAATATAATATAATATAATATAATATAATATAATATAATATAATATAATATAATATAATATAATATAATATAATATAATATAATATAATATAATATAATATAATATAATATAATATAATATAATATAATATAATATAATATAATATAATATAATATAATATAATATAATATAATATAATGTAATATAGTATAGTGTAATGTAATGTAATATAATATAATATAATATAATATAATATAATATAATATAATATAATATAATATAATATAATATAATATAATATAATATAATATAATATAATATAATATAATATAATATAATATAATATAATATAATATAATATAATATAATATAATATATATATATATATATATAATATACAAAAGGAAAAGGAGGAGACACAACTTCTTTTACTCCAAAACCAAAATATATATTCTATATTCCCGAACAAGCTAGTACCGTAATACGTTTCGGTCGTTCGACTTCTTCAGTTGCTATCATAAAGTAACAGAAGTTGCGGCTCCTCTTTTTCATTTTGTATACTTACTTTTATCATGCGAGGAACACCAATGCATCCTCTTAGGAGCTTCAAGTTCTTGTCTTGCAGCGTGATTGGGGTAGAATACACAGTTTGTTATCCATGCAAACATCTAGAGGAATTCTAAGCTCTAGCGAAAGCTTAGGATATCTGTAGTAAAGACAGCACATGACAGCCATAACTTTTCGCGCTCATTCGAGCTCAGATAGTTACTTTGTGTTGTCTTTTTGTGGCATTAATCAGTTGTCAGAAAGTATACCGAAATATTGGGTATGATATTTTGCGGTTTAGATTGTCACTTTCTTCCTTTCTTATGGCGGCGTTATTTGTGCAAATCGTGTAGCTCGTAACTCAAACATAGGGCACACGCAAAACATTGGCTTCTTTTATTTCTTTTTCTTTGATATAGGCCAATAATCAGTGGTGGTGCTACTTGGGAGCTATCCCCACATTTTACTCTTTTCCTCACTTGACCCCCTCTAAACCTGGTACTTATCCAAAATATGCAGCGCTAGGCTAAAATCGATTGTATTAGAAAAAACACTAGTGCAATGTATTAGACTCTGGATACTTTATGATATGTTACTGACCGTTTACTCTCTTAGTCGTGGGTATCTTTTTATCGTGTTTTTTTTTACAGATTAAATGGTGTTCTTGTTGCTTGTTTTGATGTTCCTCCTTTTGTCTACTTTTGTAAGATTTTAACTTGATTTTCCTGTTCTATATTTTTGTATATATCTGGCTTGTTAGTTTTTTCTTTTTTTAAGATCTTGTTATGTAATTATGAATTTCTTTCTCTTTGTAAGATTTATATGTTTTTAATTTTGACTTGTTTAAAGTTTACTAATATTTCTCTTTCAATTTTATATGTCTTACACTTTGAACTGAGAGCCTCGGGGAAAATTAGCTTTGGCTAACCGAGTTTTACCCTCTTTTAAACAAAAGTTTAAAAATTGAATTGCTGAAATCTCTTAAAAAATGTATATTTTTCGGCGCGCTTCTCGCGCACGCGTTGCTTGTACCTTCGGCTTATTCCATCGGGCTAGGTACCCCCCTCTTTCGAAAACGGGTCACCGCCTATGGTAAATAGTGTCACTAGAGACATTGTGTCTCATTTTGCGGGTGGATCGCCTGAAGACGATTCTTTTGGCTGAAAGGAAAAGTCTTTCACCTTAACCAGGGAGGTGTTAGGAAGGAGATACAACGTTCTTAAGACTCTTTGAAGCAATGTTCGTTTCCGACAGTAATCTTTTTTTCTTCTCAAAATTCTTATCTCAATACCTGGATCAACTAGGATCAGTGAGGCATTGTAAAAATGACCCTGAGAACACACACTCATTACTTTGAACTCAAACTTTGCGTTGCCAGCCGTCATGCAAAAATGTAAAATCTTAAACTTTTCGTCGTTATTCGTCACACTAAATATCATTTCACTTAAAGTCAGCTAAGAATTTCTTTACGACTTACTTTTGAAATACGTTTCTTAATAATGGAAAAATTTGCAAAACACTTATAGAAATGTATAGGCTTGAACAATATTTCCAGCAGGTGACGTATTAAAATCGTGGGGTCACAATTGAAGTACATTATTTAAACATTTGTTGCCAGTCGTTTAACTGAAAATCCTGATTTAAGTTTGTTCATCGGCGGAAACAAACCTTACTTCAAAGCATGTATAGAAAATGGCCATTGTTTCGAGATTACTTGGAAAAGAAAGGAGGAGATCATCATTAAAAGTGTTTAGTCAACAGAAAATTAACAATAGGAACAAACAGACCTGTCAATGAAACGGTAGTGCCTGAAAAGAAATCATTTTCAAGTACATATTGTCTGACAGATTTGGTCGTAGTATCTCCTTCCTAACAACTCCCTGCTTTAACGAAAGGATATTCTAGTTCTAGAATTTCCAAAACACTAACCAAAATTTTAATACTTCAAAACTCTGTTACATCTAACTTTTCGAATATTTGGGTTAAACTTAATTTAACAGGGTTGTTCATACTTTTCTACACTGAGTGGTGCTGTTTAACTAGCGGTTGGAAAATACTTTCTTTCGCACTATGACAATAACCCACAACAAGTATGACCAGCTAATTTCGTGGGTACAGACTTTTGCTGCAGCTTATTTAATTCAATATTTGTCTTAAAGTTTCATTTTAGCAACAGAAAAGACATCCGAAAAGCAAATAATAAAATAATGCAGTTGCAAAATAATTCACAGTAAACAGTTTAGAATATTATGTAATATTCTCTTTTATTGTCATCTGGGATCAGTGTAGCGAATTCCTTAATTTTTAACTATTTGCATACATGCAGGAAGGACTCGATAAAATTCACTCTGTGATGAGTTTGTTAAATATTGTGTTTTTTCATCATTTATGCATTTATTTCCTGTAATTTCCTGTTATTTCTGACTGATTTATTCATCTTAAAACATCTCGAAAAAATAGCTGCTGGTATTCCATTGGTAAACTTTAGATAGGCTGACTTTTATAATCGATTTAATGATAGCACTTTTTTCCGTTATCGTATATGTATAGATAATAAATATTGCTTTGTAGACATTTTTGAAAACAGACGTTTAGTAAAAGTCTGAAGGGATAATGAATTTCAGTAAGATGAAGATGGACTTATACTTAGCCCCTCGCCATAGGGGCACAGGGGCAATTATCCCCCACCTTCTTTGAAAATCATGGTTCATTCTTCAAATATAATATATTAGTAAGAGATAAAATTGTTATTATGGACGGCGGTATTCCTTTCATCTCACAACTGACTTATATTTTCATTGTGCTACCCCACCACTGGCAGACTCGTTGTATGGATTTGTTTAGTACGAGGCCTCGTGACTACGAACTATCCCCCCACACATACACACAAACACAAAATTTCTAACAGCTTTAAAGCGGTATACTGTATATACTGTAAGGAAATAAGAACAGTACTGGGTTACAGTGTAGAAACTTTTGCGAAAAGAATCAATATACAAATCAAGCAATACTGTAATTTAATCTGTACTGTTTGTTTCTGATAAAAGACTAAACTGAAGAATATAAAGTTGTAAACATATAAAAGCATTGAAAACTTGTAACCAAAGATACAAATATTAACAGTAACGAAGTAGTACAAGAAACCAACAAACAAGCTTTCTACAATGTTCAAGTGATTACTGTTGCTAATTGCAATAATTTACAATAGTAACAAAACCATTTATGGGGGTGACAATACTTTTAGGATCGTTTGTTTTCAATGGTATAATAAGCAATACTGCAAAAGAAATCCGACACAAAGTTATTCCAACACCTCCCTGCTCATTCTCGAGAGCCCCTTTTCGTGGTCGGGGAAGTAGATTTCCAGATGAGAGAACAAAAGTTAAGCATCAATAAACCTCTTCAATTTGTGCAAGTCTCTTCGAAATTTTGTTTGAGAATTCGAAATATTGAAGTACACTGGGATTCAAAAGCAGAAACTTAAATGTTTTGAGCTGTAGCACATGAGTCTAGAATTCTTTTCTTAAAGTGGGCATGACACGGCCAAAATAACTTTTGTGTATTGCAAGATTGGGTACAGTAATGTAAAAGTATCATCTCACACACAATTAAAACCGGCGCAGTTCGGCATAAATAGAATTTGAAGAAAAACGTCCAGAAATCCAATTTCGAAAAATGCCGCAACAGGTCACCTGACTTTTATGACGCAATTGGCGGCACCCCGCACTGCGCTATGTAAGGACGCGTATCTAGATGTGAAACTAATGCAACGCTTTGGGAAAGTTTCATATCTTAGAAACTTCATGAAACGGATTACATCACAATACCCGCCAAACATACAGAGCGCAAAGCGCGGAACATGTTTGGGGCTTCGAAGCATATCATTGGCCAATATGTTCGCGTGCATATGCTCCCGTGTTTTAGCTTCCCTGCATATAAAAAACAGCTTTGTTTTTGTGCAAAAAGAACGCGGTCCGGGCGCTCTGTACAGAACAGCTATGAACATGTATGGACAGTCCGTAACAAGCGCGCCTTTACTAAGTGAGCTGTTCAGTAACGTTGCTATTGTGAATGGTAAGCAGTCACCGCGCAACGACGCATAGATCACGATGTGGTCACTGGTCACGCGCGCTGCTGTATAGTATCGTAGCACAGGTGTTTGCAATGATGTACCTGCTAACACGCGTTAACAAGCACATAATTCGATGTGTAGAACGATGGGTGAGCTGCCTGGTACAGTGTTACTAACCGTGCCTCCAATGACGTCACGAACTTGAGACGCTCTCACATACTTTTTTTCGCTTTTGGATTTCAGATAGCTGAGTCTGGCCTGTAATTGGGAATTCACAAGGTCGTATTACTGTGTTTATGGACGTAGTTTAGTCGGGAAAACATTCGCTTCATTTCAAGTTGAACCCAAAGAATATTTACTGAGAAACGTACTTTAGCCGTGTCATACCCACTTTAAATGAAAAGATACAAAATTATCCCTCTTGGCATGAAGGTTTCAATCTGACACTTGCGCTCTACTGAAATGACGTGTTTTTACGTCAGGTTTGGATACGCACAAACATAAACTGGATCTGAAGTTTAAGTACATTGTAATGTATAAGGTAACTCACATAAAAGTCTGAGACACAAAATAGAAATAAGTGAACGAAAAAGCCTAGATCAAAGAGTAAAGTTGCTGAAGAGTTGATATCTTTCAGTGCCTGTTTGAAATGTCATTGTTTACAATCTGTACATTAGTTCTTTTGAGAAATCCACATAAAAAAATTGAAAGGTCCCTTCTTTCGTCCTACACAGTTGAAATTCTACCAACTAATTTGAGTCTAGCCCCTCCTCCAAATTGCAAAAAAAAAACACCTGTTCACAGCTGCACCCCGCAGATGAAGCCAAAACAGTCTAAAATGTGCTTAAATTGCTCACTGCCAAATAATTTCGAGTACACTACAAGATATTTCACTGATCTGCACAACTTGTAATTATCGTCCAATCACAGTACAGCTATTGCTTGAATTATGTCAATTAAATTGTCAATTGTAAAATGGATATGCCCGGGTTCAGGCCAGTAGCCAGACAAGATTGGCTCCTGGGGGACAATGTATAGGGGCAAGATATGCTGAAATGCAATTATTAAGAAATCTATAATCTAAGGGGCGAAAATATTCGCTGGGCTATGGGCTTGACGGGGTTTCTGTGTCTAAGTATGATGCGTTGACCAGTTTAAATGACAATATCATTTACAATTTAGCACTTATATGATAACTCTGAACTTTTCTAAGGAACGCAAATACGAATTTATTGATGGATAGGCTAATGTCTGGAGAAGCTATGGTATTCGGGTCCTGCTGTAAAGTCAGTAGGATTAAACATGAATTCTATCAAAAGAAAAACATGTGGAGTATTATACAATTGTTGATGCACGCATACAGCTCTGAATATAAAAATTTAGCACATCTTTTTGGCAGTGGTATGGCAATTCTTGGGCTTCCAAAGGCCTTACAAAAGGGACGAAAGCTATTCGGCCTACTCTTGTAGGTGGTCTGTCTACGAATCTTTGGATATCAACACTAGGTCGAACACGGTAATGATTAGAACATAGTTTTTCTAAAATCCCCTCGACTCTCTGGCGAAGAGCCAGACGTTACTCCCGAAGAAGTTCTGCTCCCCAAGGGAACCACGTCCCCGAAAGGACAACAAACTTAACTGACTAACTTCTCGACCCTCAGACCTCTACATCAAGGGTCTGCCATGCGTGGTCTCATTCTCAACTGGCTGAAGAGCAGATTCTACATGATCTTAGCCACTGAAGGCCGAGAAGCGGATAATAAGAACATAGAATGTGCCATGTGACACAGCAAATACATTTACTGAAAACTGAGTATTTCAAAAACTTGCTCATCAAGATATCAAAGAAAATAAATATATCAATATGCATGAAAAAGGAAAGGCATTCGTAAACATGTATAGCAAATATGACGGCAGCAGTTAAAAGTAATGCATGCCACTATCCACATACACGACGATTTGCATTCATTTGGGAGAACACAACATTTTCGAGACTGAACGCGTCCTTCACTTTAGTGAAGAACGTATCCAACATTTATTTTACATGTCAAAGTGGCTACGAGAGTATATTTCTTCTTTACCATGATTCGATTGGCTCATGGATGTCATGCACAACTGATGGGTAAGTCTATATCGTATATACAGGCTGTAAGTTGGAAATTCAGTCAGAAGAACATAGTTCACGATGACAACCGACCGCACTTCCTTCTAATCGTTTGTGGTACTACTGCAGAATCTGTCGTTCCGTTTATTGTTGAGCCCCACGGGCCACTTGCCATGGTGTGTAGCTGTCGGCAAAATAACATGTGCATTTATAGACGCTATCTCATTTTAGATTCGTTTAGGCTTTCTAAACGTTGACAGTTTGAAGGTAATATATGTGTTGTTACATTAAAGACAGGAACAGGACTTATCTACAGCAATACAAAAAAGAACGAAAATAATCCTAGAGCAACAAATATAACGGAAGGGAAATGTGTGGTCATGTCGGAAAATGAGTATTTGAAACAGCTACCATCTAACAATATCCATTGTTAACAGTAATATTTTTATATGCCAATAATGAATAATTGGTATTGATATGTTCTTCTTTTTTCAAAGAGAATGTTGCGTCCGCACATTCATGTGCAAGAAATGGCGTTGGGAAAAACAGACTACCAATAGTAAGGAAATTCCCTTTTAAAGTTAGGCAACCTTACGACATAAACTTATCACTGTACCATAAGGGCAGTAATCATAGCACGTATAATTTACCGTTCGAAAAACTTAGGTTTCAAGTAGTTTCTTCCTTTAAATGTGGTAATTTAATATTGTTTTTAACTTGCATTAACCATCAGGCAGAAGAGTTGTACACAAGGGCTTACTATGAATTCCAAATGGATTCTTACTACCTTTCATTTAGTTTTGTTTAGTACTTGCTAACTTAAATGTTTTATGGATGTTGTTGGAGCCGTTACCATACCAACTTTCAAATTTCGTTTACGTCAAATCATTGGAACGCTTATACGATGACGTTGAACTCATCAAACAAACAGTAGTTTCTCAGAACCGAGAACATAAATCTGTCGGTTTTTCTAATGTTAAGTTCAATATCTTCTGTGCTTTAAACTCATATAATCCTTAAAATGTTCTTTTAATTTAATGTATTACCTCCAATGATCTCGGAATTTGTCCACCTGAGCGAGAAACATGAGATAGGGGAAAGCTTTATCAAAACGATTTACAACTTTGAATGAAGCATCAGGTATTACGCAGGCTTAATCAGACTTAAGTACTGTGGAGAATATAACGGTGACTGAAAAATGATATTTTTCAATGATAAAGACTGAAAGTCATCAGTGTATTTATTTAGGTGACAATCTAGCAAGGCTCCAAAATAATGCTTGCAACAAGTTGTATTGAGCAGGATAAATGAAAGAAGTTGGAGCTTATAGGCCATTATAACAAACCCCTTTGAATGAAAGATGAACTTTTCAATAAGTTTTGGATATATACACCTGTGTCTAGCATTACCTTTTCAGAATAAGCTTTGTCTGTTATATCTGTACCTTCTTCGGGATCCTGTAATTAATGCAAAAATATTGGGTTGGACATTTTATAAGATGTAATTAGTTATCTACACTGTTCCTTTGTCTATTATATAGGTTAAATTTATTGTCACATCTACATTCTTATGGGAAGAATATGAAAACCATTTCCCTAATAAATAAAGTGCAAACAAAAGAATCATTTCAAATTTTCAATCAAGCAAAACATACTAACTTGAATATAATTATGTATGTAATATAATGGAAAGACAATTGTTGTTTGCTTTTAGAATCTTTCTTGTAAAGACAAAGTTATTCAACGCCGCAGAATAAACATTAAAAGGTTATTATTACCTTCCATCGACCAGAGTCTAGATTTAAAGGAATGCGGGGAGAATCCATTGTTGGGTACCACCAAACTGAAAAGAAAACAAAATCACTGAGAAATAGTTATACTTGTTTTGACAGTAGTACATTCGAATACTGACTGGATTCCCACCTAACAGCACTATCTGAAAGGGACTTTTAATGCTAGATATGAACTCAAATTACCTCACAATTTTAAAAAAGTTTTACTTGTGAGCCTATCAAGATATATTAGGTTATCCATTCTTATTATCGTAGAAGAAGTTTGAAAGTAAAGGAGATCACTTTGGCACACTCACTCGAACATCCGACGTTGATCAGTTCAACCCATCATCTACAAACTTTTGAGTTTTGACCATCAGTACCTAAAACATTGGTCCTTGAAGCATAAGGATCGGCACCTGTTTAGTACGCATTCAAGGTTTTTGAATAAGTTAAACTTTTTTCTAATACTCAGAACTTTGTAAATACCCCAGGGTCTCAAGGGGTTTC
Organism: Holothuria leucospilota; assembly: GCA_029531755.1. Lineage (NCBI taxonomy): Eukaryota > Metazoa > Echinodermata > Holothuroidea > Aspidochirotida > Holothuriidae > Holothuria > Holothuria leucospilota. The sequence continues at coordinate 11,936,866 of CM055965.1, forward strand.
CCCCGGGTCACTCTAGGGAGTTGCCTCTCGGTCCCATTAACATAAGAAAATGGTCGATTATCATTTTCATGGTCTGTTTAGTGCACATCCAGTGTTCCTTAGAAGTAGTTAAATGCTCACTTTAATGCTCACAATTTTGACAGAACCCCAAAGCTTCCGGGGCTTCACCCCCTGGACCCCACCCGGGCGTTACCCCGGAGCCCATCAGGGGTCTTAAAGCTTGCCCCTTGGACCACACGCCGTCCGGGTGAGCTTTTCGCGTTCCCCGGAGCCTTCGGCAATTTGGCTTCTTCTATTCCTGCCACCAGGTTTCAGAATTAATATCCGCCAAGTGGCATATATAACGAAGTTTAACATTGTACTTCCTACAGACTTGTGCATTCTGTGTACATCGTAGAAACTGAGAGTCTATCAGTCCTACCTTTCACTCCTTTGGATTGGAGGAGATTGAGAGTATACTGGTAGGTGCTTGTAACACAACAAGGAAGCAAACATCTCGAAAACCTGTTTCATGGGATAAAGGTAGAATTAAACAAACTGTCATTACACTTTCGAGTTGATTTCTCAAATGAAGGAGATTTATGATTACCCAAGGGCCTACAATACATAACAAATTAATCTGGGACGACTCTAGACCGTTTCAATCAATCGATTATGATTTGTTCATCAATGCAATTAGTGTACAGATTACTTATCGTCCTTCATGATTGAAATGTGGGGAAACTTCACCTCACGGTGACAAGAATGTGAAGGCCTATTACATTTTTATTGGCATAATGTGAACCAAAAGGTTAGCTGCAAAGCAAAGTTGTTCTTGATTTTGGTTAAGTAATAGACACTAGGAAAACGACTTGGCATTGGGATTTAAAGTTTTCGTACACACAACAGTGAAGGCCTAATATAACATTTCAAATGAAGGACTTAGTCTACTATTTATGTTATTTGAAATACCATCGTGTTGTAGCAAATTCGAGATTACCGTTATACAAAAATGATAAATAATATGTGCCAAAAAGATTTTTTGACCACTGCAAACTTAATTATACTAAGTACGACATCACATTCTGTACTTTCTGTACTGTCTACTGTTTCATCTATACTCACCCCAACGATTCCAGTGTTGCACATTTGATTGCAAATTCAAAGACGCTTGCCATCTCTGTTTCCTCTATTTCTCTTCCTTCCTCAACAATTACTATTTCTTCGATAGCCTGCAAGTTTGGCAAGCTGAGCCCAGATTTTAAGATGATATTCTTTGCAGTAGTATCCACTGAATTGAAGCTGTACCACAGCCACACGGTAGTAAGTGGAATCTGAAATTTAACACAAATATGATAGTCTCAAGTTTTGTGCTGATGTAGTGTGTTGACCCACAGCGACGACGCAATCGTTTATTATATGTTAGATGCCAGTGGTATTGCCATACATTATGGTGTATAGCTAGGGGTGGGTATCGGCCAAAGTGGGGTACCCTATTCTCAGTTACTTTTCCTTAGGGGAAATTTTTTTCAAGCCTGCTGGCTAGGCCCTGATACATTCACAAACATTTCTCTCTTTCTGAGCAGAAGTGAATGAGACCTTTAGTATACAGTACCGTACTTAAAGTAAATAAGACCATATTGCCTTTATTTTAGAGTCCCAGTGGGCAAGGCTGATAGCTACTAAACAGAAATTGTTTTAGAACGCACTTCAAGAGCGTTTTCTTGTCATCATTGCATACATTAAGAAAGCAACTACTTACTTTATGATGAGATGCTATTTTGATTAACTGTAGAATAGATTTCTGCTTTAAAATATCGTCGTCATTTCTAATGTTAACTCTGTCTGCACATTCTTCTTTTAGCGTATTCAAGATATTGTCGACTTTACCGTCCCTTTCAAGCATACATAAGAGTTTAAATTTTGTGTTCCCAGCCAATTCCAAAGATCGTATTATCTCCTCGGCAGCGGTTAAGTTGAGACCACAAACAAACCTATAGATATCCGGAAGTTTAGAAGGCGGAAGCTTTTTGAGAAGATATTCACACTCAGCAGGAAACTCTGTAATGTGATTCGAAAGGTAATGGGCAGCATACCACTCGCGAAACAATCTGTGATAAAATCTTACTTGTTTTTTATCTTGAATGAAGGGAGTGTTACGGGCACTAGATCTATCACGGACTTTAATTACGTTTTCTTCCACTAAAATGCCGATTCGAACATACAGTTCGTAACAATTTTCGCCAATCTTTTCAAGGAGTTGATTTGTCTCCAAAACAAGATCTTGATCAATTTGCCTTAGGTTTTCAAAAGCTACTTGGTCTAAATCACCATGATTATGTTCTAATTGTTCATATTTTTCTCTGAGATCCTTTTCTTCGATTTTATTTTGCATATGTTTGTGAAAACATGATACCATGTACTGGAAATATATTGTCACAGAATTGAATTTTAAGTCATCTTTCCTATCTTGTGTAATGTGTGCAAACATCACAAAGAACAAAGGAACTTGGCAAAGATCTTTTAGTACTGGATTTTTCTTGAGGCGTCTCTCAATATTTCCACCATTCGTTTCGTCTCTTGTAACTGACTTGGATATGTACTTCTGTCGCGCCTCCTCATCAAATCCAGTCAGTCGGACTCGTTTGGTGTAAGGTGAGAAGTTGCGTGGGAAATGTGATGGTCTGGTTGTTAGAATGACATCACAGTCCTGGAACATTTTTCTTTCAAGAATTTTTCTCACATCGGTTTCTTGATCTTGGTCCGGAAATTCATCGTAACCATCTAGAATGACTAACATAGAACCAGTTTTTCTATATTCCGTTACGATGTTCTGAATATCTTCAAGATTTAATGTAGTATCAATAGGCAAAATAAAATTCCGAATAGCATCAAAGATTGACGTCACGCCACCCAATTTTCGAAGCTGAAGAAGGATGAGTATTCCTACTCCATCAAGCCTGGATTGCGATGTTTGGTTACACCAGTCGTACGCCATCTGAAGGGTTAAAGTAGATTTCCCATACCCTGGGTAACCTTCCAGAATAATCCTCGATGACTTGATACGACAATCGTCAAAGATGGACTGGTAAGAATCTATTGTTTGCCATGTTTCCTTGCCAATTTCATTAGATGGTAGAAATTCAATGCCACCGTTTATAAAAATCTTATCTACACGGTAATATCTGTCGCGAATGTATGGAATGGGCAGTATTGCGGCATACATTTCCTCATACTTTGCTTTAAGCTGCTGGATAAAGACTTCTCTGTTTTTTGTTTGCGTCATTGGCAGGGCCTGATGAAAATAACAAGATTAAAATTGGCCTGTTATTCATTATAAAAAGAAATAACTCGACACAAGATAAACTTTTTGACAAATAGTTTACTCTCTTAATTTCTCGTCAAGCTTACAAAGGTAATATCTACACCCACTGATGATTTTCAGTCGGTATTTGTTCTTACTCTGTCGACCCAATACAAATTTCATTGTTGGATAAAAAATTTCATTTGCATGTCATAGATTTGTTCCAGGTTAACCATCAACAAAGAATTGCCTAAAAATCTGAAAGTAGTGTTTCCAATAAGTTAAGTGAACGTAAGAGGAACGTTCATGTTGTGCAATAGAACGTAATTCAACGGGATCATCCTGTCAAAGCGGATGACAATTTGGGGTGTGCTAAATTCAGTAGTTATGTGCTAATTTTGTAAGCATTTCCTCAGACAACATCTTGAATTTAAAAATAGAGGAAACTTTTTCAATATTTCTCAGTAATAAATGCAAGTACGAGTTTGAATTATTTTGCTCAATTCATCCTATTAACTGTAATGTGGAGAAGACTAAAAAAAGGAGACTCGGGGTTAAATATTTGACCTTTAGGGTCAAAATAAAGAGATTAAAGGAAAATGATGACATAAGAAGTCTTTTATAATATATTGAGATAGAAATTCAAATCAAATTAATGGACCAAAACTTTAAACAAAGGAAGCTTACGGTAGACCTGGGAGAGCATTGCAATCAAAATTTGGTTTAGTTTAAAGTCAAATTAATGAGGATTATAAGTAAAGAATGTAAAATGAAAGTCAAATTTGTAACATTTGCACAGGAACATAAATTAGAAGTAATGATAATGGGTTTAAAAATCAAAATGAGAAGAAAAAGTTGAAAGCTTGACCTAAGAAGTAAAATAAAAGGTTTTTTGAGTAAAATAATGACATCTGAACTACATTAAATTCAGTCTTACACTAGCACGAGTTTAGTTACAATTGATTACTTTTTGAGTGATATTGATATTTTTCTAAAGGATAAGCTTAACTTTTAAAATAAATCCCTCAGGGCACACCAATGCTATTAGTGTCCTTGAAATGAAGATTAGACAGAGCAAGCATAACGTTTGCCATATTTGGTGAGCTTATCTTCGATGCCCCAAATTTGCGTAGGCTTTTTGGCTCATTTTTATATTATAAGTAAAACATAGAAATTACCCTGTAAAATGATCAATATTTGATGAATTTTGATTGAAATTGTGGATATTTTTTAGGCTTTTAATTTTTTATACATTAAATATACATTTTTGTTATGTTGTTGCACCAGACCTTTAAAGATATCTTCTTAACACACTTTGATCTTACGTTAGTCCAAAAATATTACGGATTTAGTTAAAGGAAAGAAAGATTCATGTGAATTTTGCTTTTTGTTGGAGGAAATTTGAATCATTCTGGCAAAACTCTTACCTCTTCGTCATCATGTGTTGATTCGTTCAATTTCTGTCTCCTTCTCCTACGGCAACCTGTTAGATGTATATCAAACTATTGATACGACTTAGTCATTTCAACTTTAGCAGACATGTTTAAATGTATGAAAGAAATGCATGATTACAAGTTAAAACGACTAAATTACTATAATGCATGTATTTGTTACCAAAACATTGCACAATTATATTTCTAATCCTCAAGATCATAAATGTCAGAAGGTGTGCTTAAGTAGGCCTATCAACTTTCTGAAGATCATATGGCCAATACACACAAACGGTAATAAAGTAAATAAAGTCGAATATATCAAAAATATTCTACCTTTCCACATTAAGACACTAACTAAAACGAAGAAAACCAAGGGTACTGTAATAACCAATAGCCACAGCAGACCTTTTCCTTCGGGAACTTCTTCAGTTGTACCTGTAGAGAGTTGTTACGTGGGTTTGTTGTGAAAAGGGAAAAAGGAAATGGATAAATATAATTAAAAATATAAGAATTTTCCTTTCAATGCACATCTTTATTATGTGCTTCAAATCCACTGCAAATTTAAGGATCCATGACTAGAAGAAATTCTACTTGTTTATGTTCATTTGACATAAACATTATCTATGTATACACAAAGATTCGAAGATTCGATATATTTCTTACCAAATTCTCATAATTTTGAGAATATTGTAAAGACTTCTATAAAGCTGTTTTGGATTCATCTCAGTATCACTTCTTCTCCGCAAACGCCACTCCAATAAAAATTTACATTTTTTCTTTAAAAAGCGTTTACTTTTTCTCACAAATTGCATTGAAAGTGCCATTGACAACATTTTTTCTCCTGTCCTGATAATGCAAAGTTTACTTAAACTCTTTCCTCATCCTAAAATAAACATTCGATATGCTTGGGGACTACTGTGCATAACATAATTTAACGTCCAAAGGAGGCTCACCAAACAATTTTGGGCGTACAACACCAATTTCGTTTACATAATGTCCATTGTCAATCTTTTAAGTATAAGAATGTACAAGGCAGTAGTGGATACAGATTTACAATATATTATCAGTTTCAAAGATGGATTTACTTTAAGTGCCAGGTTCACTGCTAGAACTGTCAATTTTTTCATAATTTTTATGGCAAATTTTAGTCCGGTTGAAATTGTCTTTAACACTTTTACTCGATAATTGAAAGAAAATAGATGGAATGGTACCTTTCCAGCTTCTATGTAAATTTCACTTCAGAAATCTGCTGATAAAAGACTTAATCTGTTTGCTGTAATTTTATTTGATATGTTGCTTTACATCCGATAGTATTCATTTACAATCTGTTTTAAACAAGTTTGGTTTATCTAATGTTGCTAGTTTATATTTTGGCAGATGCAGTGCATCTACTGAAGAAAGACATACCGGCGCTCAGGTTACGGGTATCCTTAGAAGGTCGGGATTTTAAGAATAGTCCTGCCGGTTATCTCCCACTGCACTGGAAAACCTGAGACCACTCCCAAAAGGAGTTCTTGGATAATGTCATTGTTTACGAAACTGATACCACAAGGAATGCCAATACATTGGTAAAAGCATTTTTAAGCAAGGTTAGTGACTAGTTAATCAATTTTGAATGACACCAAACACAAAAGTCCACATAAAGAAATTAAAATTGTTCAACAAAAAAAAAATCTAGAAACGCTTTCTAACACTACTGTCATACGTCAAAAATCTGTCCGCACCAAATCGGTTTTTGAAATTTACTCCACTTAAGTGCTAAAAGAAAAGCTGTAGTGTTAGTTTGACATAATCACCCCGAAGGTATTGCAAAATTAGCAAGTGTGCAGCCAGACAATTATGTGATGTCAATTTCTTCAAACAGTCTTTCATAATTGATGAAATGTAACATAATTTTGTAACTAGGAAGTCAATTGACAGAGAACTCCGTTCAATATTTTACTAAAAATAAGCAAAGGTTAAAGATTCATTAAGTGAGAATGGGGTCGGGAGGGAACCAAATTTTTATGTAAAGTAACTGTTTATAAGATTAAAAATGAATCCATATGCTTAAAGAACAGTACATGACAAAGACCGTAAGAACGACTGAAATGTGTAAACTCGAACATTTTCATTTTATTTTAAAACTTAACAACTTATTCTTACTATTATTTGTTTACTGTAATAAACATACTTGTCACGAATAGAAGATCAACCCTCCTTGACAAATCGAACAGTGTGGCATGTGGTCCAGAAACCGTGCATTCTACTGTAATTATATTTTCATAACGAAGGTTTGTGAAATAAGTTGCTTTGAGCGAAACGTCGAAAGAGTGCCCGTTGTCTTTGACAGTTAATTGCTGTTTCGTAAAAGAAATTTTGTGTGACGTATCCTTATAAACCACCTTCCATTCCAGTTCAACCTGAGGACGAATTCCTTTCACTGCGCATGTCAGCGTTCCTTCGTGTTCCACTTCCAGGAAACAACTATTCTGATTTTCACAGCCTTCTACGACTGGATACGAAGAATCTGGAACAACTTCAAAAAGAAAGACATTTCGAATATGTTTTTCATTCGCACAACTTCACAAATGTTTCTTACTCTCTGCCAGCACTGTTAAGTAGACCATGCTGAAACAAAATTTAATCATAGATTCTCATGTACGAAGATAACTTTTCCTGCATATCTTTCTAAGAAATTTGAAATAAACCTTTCAAGCTCAGATGTAAATTATGTCAAAGGAGAGCTCGTAGAATGTAAAACATCTTTTTGTTGAGGTTTCACAAATGTAGTATGTAAACTGTAATTATAATTTATTTCACACTTTTAAACAGGCTTTCTACCGATTAAGAACTTTAAATTCTTTCAAAATAAGTAATATTTTATTGTACCATAAACTCCGATGTGATATGACGTAATATCTTCAGAGGTACCGTCTCCAGAAATACAGTCGTAAAAGCCTTCGTCTTCAACTTGGACTTGAGGTATGATTAAAGAGGCGGTGTCTCCCAATTCATATTTATCTGCAAACGTACCCGTAAAATTGTATTTAGCAAGTATGGCATATGCTAGGTTTTCATACCGAAAGCTAGCTCTCCGTTTTACCCTCCAAACTACAAAAAGATTATTTGTATCAGTACAGTAAAGCTCCAGTTTAGAGTTTCGCTCAAAATACTTGGTGACTGGCTGATAGGATGGTAGAGTCTTGTCATTTCTTTGAACTAGAACCATAGATTCAATTTGCCGAAGAAAGGATGGTGAACTTATGACTTTGCACACTAGAAGTTTCAGCAAAACCTCATCACTGAAGTAATTTTTTGTGGTAATTCGTGATGTGTACATCCGATTTCCCTCCGACGTAACATTTGTTTCAGTAAAGATCTTTATGTCATCAGATGTTGTACGTTCAAACCAGTAAAGTTCCAGCATTGGTCGTGCATTATCAACTGAGCAACTTATTTCGTAACTTGGATGCAACGATCTCAAGCAAAACTGATGTTCATTTCCGCATTCAGTGATCGCAGGAAAGAGCTGCTTAGGTGTCACTGTGAAAAAGGACAAAATCAACTTTAAAAAGTCAACTTTACATAGGTTATAGAAACACCTAAGTGCAGATACACTGTGTCCTCAATTTCGTTTTACAAACACATAAGGACACGAGTTTATTAATGGGCCTCTGTAATCACGTGACGATATTTAATATATATATATATATATATATATATATACTGTATATATACATATATGTATATGTATAGAAAGGAATACAGGTGAAATTTACCATATATATGGGAAATTTTACGGGTATTCATTTTTTAAATGTTACAGTATTATTTTTACGGAAACGTTGGAGGATGAACTTCACAAAATGGAGAAAGACATGGACCACAGTAAAGTGTTTTGACACAATTGTCTTCGTCGATGTAGTGATGTACTACAAATGAATTTCCTGGCTTCGCTGCAGGGGTGTGAACACGCCTCTCAAAATCATTTGAATATTAGAAGTGGGAAAAAACCTTAGACAGAAAGACCAAAGACTGATTTCTTGCCGACAGGGGATGCTTCGTTGTACTGATGTTAAACCCTCAAATTATCTCTTGACTGCATCATTTTCTAGGATGTTTTCACAATATAACTTCACCTGACCTCACATGATCTTTGAACTCTACCAAAAATTGAATAAAAAAAGAAAAAATCAAGTGAAACGGATTCGAACCATGGGCTGTCTGTGTAAGAAACCGAGCACTTCCCTGCGCCATCAACGCACTCGTTATACGTGGGGTATTTCTAATCATACTAAAGTCACAGCACCCTTTACACGTGTTCATAAATGGTTAAAATTATTGGTCTAACAGTTATCATGCTTGTGAGAAATGAATGTTCTTATCTATAACTTAATCTTTGGAATGGTACAAAAATTCAGCCCTAACTTTTCGTTGGTCACGAAACGCCGGGCACAATTTGGAGGTAAGACTACTTTCTATTTAGTTTAGGAGGTTTTCGTAGTTAACCCTATCTCTTCAAGTAACAAATCTATACACCACCCATTATCCGTCTTGAAATGTCGTCTTCTCAAGGTTTTCGGTATTTTGCATCTGCTGGCTCAAATGACCTCTGACCTCCACTAAAAACAATATGTATCAAAAATGTAAATACTAAGTATGAAAATTGTACATTGTTGCTATCTTGAGATATCGTGTTTACATGCAGTTCTTCAGAATTCCGTATTTTTACCTCCGATAACCTCAGATAACCTTTCACCTCACCAAAACAACAGAATTCATCATCTGACTATAACTCAGTCACATGCAAGTATGGAAAGTATCCATGATTCATACTCGAAATATCGTGTTTACAATGTTTTCGGCTTATGACCTTTGGTGACCTCACATGACCTTTGACCTCCATCAAAACAACAGGACCTTCCTTTCAATATGATAAATCCATATATTAAGTATGAGAAGTATCCACCATCGTACCTTGAGATATCGTGTTTACAAGTCAAGCGTCACAAACACACACACACACACCCATACTCACGCACATTCACACACACACATATATACACTCGCGTGATTGCATAGATTCCTTTAGCCCTCGGCAAGGAGAAAAATGTTTGGAATGTCAAGATAACTTACCAGTAGTTGTTACATTGACCGTGTGTGGAAAAGGATCATCGTCCAATGTATTCAGTTTAATAGCTGTGTAAACGTGATCATGCGCTATAGATACATTATTTATAATTAAAGAACCGTTCGGCCAGATACTAAATTCTCCTGATTTGTATCCTGCTCCGCTAATTTCCGAGTCCTTGTAGCTTAATATTGGATCATCGTTGGCAAAGTCTTCCGATTCGTACCAAAACACACCAAGAAAACCTTCACGGAAATAACATTGAATTGTTCCTCTCTGTCCCAGTTCAAGATATTGTAAAGGCTCACATCCTTCCTGAAGGTCTGCACCTATAGAGAAAAAGTGCGTAATCTTGTTCTAATTTTTCAAAGTTTTAGTAGTTTTGGTTGAAACCTGTTATTCCAAGACGTGAGAAAAATTTACTTGAATTGAAGATTTTATATGCCTTACCTGAAGTACACTGAGATAGCCATATGATAAGGATAGTTGGTAAGATCAAGTTCATGATTCTTGTCTAATCTACGAGAGAATGGTAAAAGTGAGAAAGAATGATTATGTTTCCTTCTAAACCAAACACCAGAAGGAGAAGTTGCACTGGAAATTTCCACCCACGCCAATCTACTGAACCAGAATTCGACAATTTAAAAGGCCGGCTACTGATGAGTAGCGTATTTAGACATTTCTTGTGTGGGTGCAAAGAATGAAGTTTTTCCACAGATTATTCCTCAAATAACAACATGGAATTTATTCAGTTAAAACAGGAACAAGAATTTGGCTTTGAAAGTGTGAAAGTTTTGGCTTAAAACTTATAAGCTATTTTGGGCAGGGGCCTCCCCTTTAAAGATATCAAAAAACGTAACCCTGAAATGCAATATGGTGCCGCTTTCAAAATTTTAGGCTACTATATTAACCTTTTAAAACAAGTTATTTTATTACTATCTGATGGTTAGGTATTCTTCCCTAGATGAAATACTGTTGTGAGCAGTTCATACATAGACATGAGCATAGGTTAGGTTAAATGAGGTTTAACGTCCCAGTTTCCAACCAATTGGTTCAAGTCCAGACGACCACGGCCTTTTTTTCCAGTTGTAGCATGAGCATAGGCGTCCGAAGAAAGTAACGCTATTAGAAAAAGACTTTCAACGGAGGCTACATTCTCGTACGGTGTAGCCTAAGAAGCTCTTACAGCATGCGGTGAAGGCGCAGAGCCACAAATGGGGTGTTTAGGATCCTCTGAGAGAATTTTTCTCAAATAAAATGGCTCTTGCGACTATTCTGGACCATTTCCACAGAAGTCCGCCGTTTGTAGTTTGAGAAGGTTATAAACTATTTTAGCTGACGGGGGTTTTAAGTGCTAACCGAATACCATTTGCATTTTGCGGTGCTGCTTGAATGCTACACACCTCCTGCAGACGTTCAACCCAAGGTACACCTTACTGGTGGGATCAAGGCCACGGGCCAGGTGAGATCCCGTTGCAAGTCTTCATGACCTTTGGAATTGTGACCATTAGAATGAAGCCATCAATTGTCTATAAATGGATTTGGCAATGCACTGGCCACAAGCATCATAATTGATATCTGGGTAGATTTAAATAATACTTCAGACTAACGAACGGTCAGTCGGGTTCATGTGCATGGGTCTGGAGAAGTTACAATGGAATTTCGAACCATTTCTCTCAAGTCAGTGCAGAAAATGACTATGCGACAATTCCACTAAAGTTGTCTTACAGACATCGGTCATAATGAAACATCTGTTTATATTTATACAGTGCACTTGGATTGCACATACTGGTAGGTGTCTCATTTGCCTATGCAAGGATAACAGTACATTCCACGATTCCACTGTACATTTGACGACCATGCATTTCAACAAATTTAAGATGGCAAAAATTTCCGACAGATCTTTTATAAGCTTTGTAATGGGGAAATCGCCATCTTGCCCCCACTTATCCCTAGCAACTCCACTGCTAGAGATAATTATCTCTGTAATGGGAACAATAGGCTTGGTCCATTAGGCCTACATTTTAATTTACTCATGTCGATTAACCAGTACAGGCGTCTTTTACAAACCAGTCAGAGACAGGTCAGCTTTTCATGTGTAATCAGTGACAATGTTGTCACTCCTTTTAGAAAAAGATTCGTCCTAATACACTTTTTTCAAAATTAAGTTAAGTTTTCTAGCTGTTACATGATACGCAAACTAGTGAAAATGTATCAAATGTCACCACAGAAAACTATCGTGTATAGTTTGAAAGGATAAATGAGATCTAATCATCCCTTCTAGCCATGTATTCACTTTTACCATTTTAAGTGTAAATAAACACAAATTGAAAATAAGGTTTCAAAGCTTTCCTTAATTTTAAAGTAGTAGAGAAACGTCAAGGTACTCTTAAAATTTTATCCATTTTTATGATTGTACTAAATCTGTCTCAGCTCTTAAAATGCTAGTAAATATCGTTGAAATAATTTACACAGCTAGTGTCTTGACAGATTTGTGTACGTATATATTCTCGTAATCTGTGGAAGGTGTTTACGCTTTACAGACATGTAGTTCTTGTGTAAGCATAAAGTTTTTCATCTTGCATTCTTGCTTTGTAAATTCATAGTCATAATATTATGTGATATTCGACAACCCCATTGACAGGCACACAGTCAATGAAACACTAGATAAGTTAGGACGTTTGTAAACAGAAGAAAAATATCAAGAGTATATTTGCCATATATTACCCGACATACCAGTTTGATGTTTGCAATATCCCTTGCAGATTAAAGTCCGCAGATTAAAGTCCACTGTAGCTATTGCTACCTCGTAAAGGGCAGGTAATGCTTGGTTCGAACTTTTAAATCAAGCCGAACAAAGTTCAGCACGCACTTGTTACCTGAGCGAGAATATATGTAGAATGTCGTTATATGTTGTGCTATATGTAGTTAGATGAATGCAACTTTTATCATGCTACTATCATTAACACAAAACAAGACAAAGAAAAGGGAAGTTAATATAAAATATGGTAATTCCAGGGAAATAAAATAACTAACGCGATTACAATCTTAACAACTTCACTGAACTGTGAAAATAATTACTTTGAAGTGTAAGTTCTGCTGCCCACTTTTAACAAGGACAGTTTCTCACTCTATGTAACATTTACTGAACGTTTTATCCAAAACTTTGATAATGTGACACCATTTGTCGATATCAATATCTGCGCATCAACCCCGGGTCCGTAACTGTGTGAACTGTATTTGTGTTGTGTTGTAGGCAATTATACACCCTCCACCTTTTCTATGAATACTTTTAGCTTTGCCAATTTGCCTTAGAACATGTTTACGCAACCTGGCCTTTTAGTGAAATTTGCTGAAATAGAAAAGATAAATAGCCTCCCAATCCTTTCAGAGGTAAGAAGAGGAAGGTGAGAATGAACTATAGAATTAAAAGGAAAACAAAGCAATTCTATGAAATGGGCGAACGTCCACCCATCTGTTGATTATCCATTTACTGAGAAGAGAATTTTGTCTACGGAGATATCAAGGGACTATAGCATCAGCCATCATAAAATTCCACACTTATTGATCTCAATTCAAGTAAATATTCAGAAAAAGGGTAAGTACTGTAAACACGTTACGGAGAACACTCATTTCTTACAACGGTCCGAACACTCTAATTTTCCGAAATTGGGAAACATTTGCGAGACTACATCATTTGAAACGAAAGTCCTCACACTTCTTAGTGTTTCATAACGTCCACTTTCCAACTTTGGTACTCCCGCAAACAAATTTTTGACAACTGAAGCACTGACATTGTCACAGACGACCAATTGAAAGGCCCTACCAGAGTGACTGAAGTTAAGTTTCATCGAAAGGGAAAAAAGAAAGATAAAGGGAACTGTCACGTAATGGCAAAACAAAAATAATAAATTAAAAAAGATTCAGGTTTGTCATTTCGTTCCGTCAGTTAATTGGTGATTAATTTCTACTAAATTGAGGTTTTTACCTCTTTCACTGTCTTAGGACACCATTACTTCTATAGCCCATACCTCAGTTTATCTGAACTCTTTCCATGTTTACAAACATTTGAGTCAAACGACGCTCCCTAATGTGACCATGAAAACAACGTAAAGGGTCCTTTAAGACACCGATAAAGGAAGGAAGGAAAACATGGTTTGGAAAGACGCCATTACTTACTTTTTAGTAAACTCCTGTTCTTCTTGCAGTTTCGTAGTATCTTGGTTTACTTAGAAAAATTCAGAGTCCAATCAGTTATTTTCGTCTTACCATATCATCCATCACATGATAATTGTTCTAATGCTTGAAATGCCCTAGGCCTTGTCTGTCGAAATTTAATACCAGACAGTGGGTTCAGTTTGGCATGATGCCAACATGAATTAAATAGTGTTATCTACATATATTATGAAAATGGTAGAGATCGGTAAGACTGTGTATATCAAAGTCCAAGTATGCCAGTGTAGTTTCGATTTGAAATGCAAATATGCACCTTGGCGTCTGCGCAGTAATACAAAGAGAAATTTTTCCGGTATCAGTTTTTATCACACGGAGGTACTGGAAGAAAAATGGATTTTTGCTGAATGGTGAAGTCATCTAAAAATATGTCCTGAGCCAGTATGAGGTTACAAATAGGATCTTCACTGACAGAAACAAGGAACACACCAACCAGGCGATAGAAAGCGTGGCCTGAAAGTTTTTACTCAGCCGACGGTGTGCATATACCTACTTCCACAACACCATCCACAACCAGCCAAAGGAAATATGGCTGAAATCAGTTCCCTGAATTACGTCGGAATATGATGTGTAGGGGTTAGGCTGGAAGAACTTGCCATAGAACAAACAGAAGTATCAGATTACAGTACACAGTTAACAACCAAAAAAGCCAATAGTCCAGACATAACTTGCTAACAAGACGGTGTATTCTTGCAGGCAAGTACAGATCGAAGCCTCTGAAGATGGCCATGAAACGAAAATAAAAAGCCCACTAAATATTTAGGCCAAGTGATTACTTCATCAAGAAAGGTACAAAAGGGGCAAACTGCCTACCATGCTCACCTTTGAGGACAAAAAATGTTCTGCTGCTAAAATTTTTACACACACATCTTTAATCACAGTGTAAGAAATATGCCTTCCAAGCAGGCAACAGAAGGTCGTAAGATACTTCTTCTCCAGATTCGGGCGTTTGCGCATGCACAGTGAAATTTGAAACGTTCGAACGAATTTATGTGAGGGATCTGCGTGTGAAACAAGTGAAAATTCCCAGAGTCAAAGGCAACCGAGATAAAAGGTCACATGGAAGAGGGTCAAATGTACATTTTAGGTCAAAAACTGCTTCTAGTAGGCTAGACCGATTTTCTTCAAACTTGGTGGTGTCCCACAGTTGGAAATTATGTTTTGTTGAACCCAGTTGTAAAGGTAAAAGGTGTAGGAATGATTTTCATTAGTGACGTCAGTCGATATTTGTCACTGCTACCTAAGATATTACAAGCAACTCCCATACTTAGTCCACAGCTGCTGAGCTAGTATTTGGGTCGCTATTGACTTCCCATACTAGGTCAACAATATAGGACTATGCAATTTGCAAAACTGGGCTACCGCATCTTCAAAATTTTGAATCGGTCTCGATCTTTTTCAAATTCATTATGTACTCCTAGATAATTTATCTCTTCGATTCATTAAAATATTTACGATCCTTTGTTCTAAGAATACTTGCACTTAGCGTCCAAAAATGTCCCGGTTTGATTTATACAAGCGATTCTGTTTTGATTTTCTAAAACATTGTAGCAAGCTTCTGCTAAATCTTATTTCTAGGACGTTCACACAATAGACGAGTTAGGAAAATATTTTCACGCATGAATCATGGGATGAGTCAAAGGTCAAGTGAAACACTTACTGTGGCGAAAAAAAATGTCAAGGTAGGCCTACAGCTGATCTTGTGACCCCTTAATTATTCCCAATTGGCTTATTGTGTCCTAAATAGCATTCATTGCTTTTCGATTGTGACATAGTACATAGCTATAGACCTTATGCATTAACATTACGCTGACGTCACTTTATGTGAAAACAGAGAAATCCTAAGCTTAGGATTTCTTTGGGTGAAAACACACGTACACTCACGCGCGTAGACGCGTAGACTTACGCGCGTATACGATTGGTTGACAAATCATCTGTCTGCATTTATTGGTGTAACTTGCAATGATAAGCGCTTTTCCTCCGTCTTCCTCCAAACGAGGGAGCACTTTCTCCTTTGTGACATCATATGCACGTGCACGTGCACGTGTGCTGCATTGTTTTCACCCAAAATAACGTCAGGGTGATGTCAATGTATAAGGTCTGTTCATATTATGTGCTTAAATTTTCTGTATAAGACGCAGAACGCGTATTTTTGTACAACATCAAAGGTAGTAATGCATAAGTACGCATGCATTTTGGCCACTCCTAGAAGCCTCCAACGCGGTCCTTCTTATGTAGGTTCCGTGCTTTGTATGTTATATATGTATCTTTTCGTTTTGGAGTACACTCTAAAACAGTAAGCTCTATCATGTAGTTTGTAGGCCAATGGAGTTTTAGTTGTGCATTCTTTTGGTTGGATTTAGGCCTACTCGTACTGAAAACAAAAATGTAATTATAAGTACATTCGTTTTTATCTTACATAAATGTTACAACATTTGCGCCAGATACTGTGATGAAAGCCTTTTCATTAACTCATCATTGTTTGGTGGCATTTTGTAGGGGTCTTAAGTAGTAAGTGGGATCAATCAATGGACCAATCAGAACGGAGTATTGAGATGACGTCATAGAATGTATGAATATTAATGAGATGAGAGTGGATGTTGGATACTGACCAATGAGAGAAGATATGATGTCATAGCGATGAATATGATGATGAGATTGTGAGAATTCAAACTGTGAAGATGGCGAGTAAAACAACTAGTGTATCAATGAAGAGAGCAAGACGGACTGTTCCTTTATAGAGGACAGTGATGAAGAAGAGATTGAGGAGGAGGAGATGGTGTCTGACGGGGAGGAGGTCGTTTCAAAGAGAGATTGGGCCACCGGTTATATGCAGGGGTATCGAACGGGACATGATGAGCATTTTCCTGACGTGCATCGGTTAGAGAGAGAGAATGCAGAGCAGGCTGGCGGTCGAGTTACAGAATGTTAAGGCGAATTTTGCCAGATATCGAGGGGAGGTGAAAACATGGGTTCGTGGAACGTTGGTACCTAGAATTTGTTCTACAATGGACGTTATGTCTGGCTTGTTAGATGATAGGGCGCAACGTTTAATCGAAGATGAAGACCCTTGTAATGACTGGGGGCAGGTGCAAATGAATCTACTCGAGGGGCTGGATGACGGAGGAGACGAGGACCTTTTTCGGCTTTGCTGCCCGTTGAAAGGCCAAAAGATGTCCCGCCGCCGTATTCTGAGCATCCTCCCAGTTATTTTAAAAGATAACGAGGATGATGAGGTGTAGGAGGAGGAATTTTCAGGGCCATCAAGTGTTCAGAAGGAGCGGTACTTTTCTTTTCTCGAACATGCTCTTGTCGTCTCTTTATTACAGTGTGTGTAAGCGATGGGGGGGGGGGGGGGGGTCATAGAACAAATGAATGAGACATACGGGCTCGGCTAGAGGTCTATATGAGCGTCGTGTGAGACATAATATTAAACGTACCGCCCCGTATTGAATATATATAAGTTTTTAATAATTTGTTGAAACCATTTCAAACAAATTCCAAACACATCTCTCAAAAAATCTTTGGATTATTTTTTCTACAAAAGTTCTTTTGAAGCCGGTGCAAGAATATCTTCTTCAGAACTTTTGAAATCTGTCCCCATGAATGACGGCGGTGGTGACTGTTGCAAAAGTCATCGAAGGCGTTGTTTTACCCAATTTGGGAAGAGCGGCTCCTTTTTCTTTAAACTCAAATGTTTTCCGTATAGGTTCTGCGGGCGGTGTGTCGGGTAGATCGATGTTTTTAAGATTTGTTTTGCACTTGGCTCCAAAGATTTTAAAGTGTAAAACATAGTTCCTGAGATACATGACATTATTACATTGACTGCAATAAAAAACATTGGCCATCCCGACCGATCCGACCTGTCACCGTACAAAGAACAGAATAGTTCTTCAGACACTCAATACTTCAATGTCCACACATGCACACGATCGATGTGACAGTTTTGATAATGACAACGCTCAAAACAAGTCGAAAATAGTTAAAAACACGCGGGCGTTTTCAAAGACTTGACAGATTTGACTAATGACAGTTGTTATATACGCCTTTCTCAGTTAGCTTATAGCGACATTTCGATTTCAGGATGGTAGAGCAACAGGACGGAGACTTAAATGCACGCGCACGCGGCGTTCCGCCCTGACACGTAAAGCCGCGGTCACACTACAACGAATTCGGATCGGATTCCGATCCGATTTTTGTAAGTTTTTATTAAAATCTTCTCCGTTTCGGGTCGGAAAGAACCCAAAATTTGCCAACCTGTGTAATTATATGATTTTTATCGCAGGACTACGAAAATTAAATTTATACGAATTATTTCGTGACGTCACATCGACAGACAGCTTTTATTGGACTACGCGTGTCCGATAAAAGCTGCTTGTCGGTGTGACGTCACGAAAAAAATCAGTTAACATTTTATTTTCATAGACCTCTGATGCAAATCATATATTTACACAGGTTGGCAAATTTTGGGTTCTTTCCGACCCGAAATGGAGAAGATTTTAATAAAAACTCGCTAAAATCGGATCGGAATCCGATCCGAATTCGTTGTAGTGTGACTGCGGCTTAAGGCGTTTCGATTTTGTACACGACGGTGCGGTAGAATGACATCACAACAATGATGCGCTGATTTTTGAACTAAGTTGCAGTGCTTGGTTCATCGCTAAGTTGTAATTATAACGAATCTACACAGGTAAAGAGACACCATGGTAACTGGTTTTTTTTTTACTGACATCAATTAGAAGAGGAAAAATTCGTACTTTTATACGTCACCAACAGACCAAGAAATGTTAACTTTCAGTATGAACATTACTTAGGCTACCAATTTAAGGGTTAGTAAAAATGTCAAATTCAGGAATAAGGCCACACACGAAATAAGCAGGATTTACAAAATGGTGAAACTATCTCAAAACAGGCTACTTCCCTTAGCTTAGCACAGAATCACTCGTAAAATGGCGCACCAGATATGCGCTGTTGTTGTTTGTCACGTCCATTTTGTCAGCAGCTTAATGCCACATAAACAAAATGATGTACTTTTGCATGCAGCTAACTTGCAAATTTAACGTCACAGAAGCAAGTACGTATGGACGAGGGAAATAACCATGGCAACCCGTGTACCGTCCTCTTTCTAGACCGAACGTTAAATCGGTCGACACCCATTCTGAAAATCAAGAAGATGGAGTGATGTTCGCTTCTGCTCATGCGCAGTTCAGTTCTTTGCTGCGCGTTCCGCAGTGGCGTAGCCAGGGGGGACAGGGGGGCGAGTTGCCCCCTCTGGAAAAATCTTGGGGGAAATTTTGAAAGTGAATATATGGTGAAATTTGCGCATGATCTGGTAAAAATTTATATTTCTCAACCAGTACACTTTACTTATTTAAAAGTATATGCCCAGGCCCGTATGCAGCTTTTCCAGTGGGGAGGTTCGATTTTACGCTAAGCGGAACAAAAAATTTTCCGCTCGCGGTATATGACCCTTCTCAACTGGTATTTTGTATTTCCAAAATCTGAAGACCTCTTTTTTTGTTTTTTTGGTTTTTTTTTTTGTTTTTTTTTTGTTTTTTTTTTTTTTGTTTTTAACCCTTTTAGAGGCCTATTTTGTGTCCCCGACGAAGTGGGAAAGTTTTTTTTCGGGCCTTCGGGCGGAACTCATAATGTCCGGGGCGGAACTCCAAGTCGTGCTGGGGGTTCGGACGAACACCCCCCCTGGATACGGGCCTGATGCCACACTGGCACAACCAGTCCTCATTAAGGTTTTCAGAGATGGAATGATGACACCATGCTTATAGTTGTACTAGTTATGTTTTACTATCTGTTTTATACAGCATGGGATCTCTGGACCTCTGACAAGGGACTCTGTCCTTTTACTGTATACTTCCAATGTTTCTTGATAATTAAAGCAGCAGCATTGTGCTATATGCAGTTTTTTAGAATGGGTCAGTGGTCAAGCTTCCTAAAAAATAGGAATTCTTGGTGATTTATTTAGTTTACATTTAGCACCAAATGTGGCACCATTTTGCATCTAGCCCACCTTATATGAGCAAAAATGTTCCAAAGGGGAGGACCCCTTCCTCAGGAAGGCGATCAGTCACATCAGCCAGGTCAGAGGAAAGCACCCGGACAAAATTTGGACCTGCGGAGAACACTGATTATTAGGGAGCTGATCACTAATTGGGGGAAATCTTGGTGCTCTTGCCCCCCCCCCCCTGACAAAAACCTGGCTACGCCACTGGCGTTCCGTCCTCTTTGTCTACCGTCCTGAAATCGAAAACTCGCTTATGAAAGCCCCACGAGACAACACATTTTTTATATAGACACGCACGATACTGTGGAGGGGCGGAGCTTAGAACGCTGCCCCACACAGACACGTGCACGCGAACACGTTGAGCCGCGGTGACCGACAGATGTGTCAACAAGTGAGAAACGAGCATCAGGTTTGAGTGTATTGTACATTGAGTTAGCATTGCGTTGTATGTATATGCGCGTGCATGCATGATCTTCGCTCATTCGGCGTTTGTTGTTCGAGTAGTGCACACCAATAAATGCAGACAGCTGATTTGTCAACCAATCGTATACGCGCGTAAGTCTACTACTCGTGTGGCGAAATCTACGCCGAGGGTGCACGTGTGCTTCATTGTTTTCACCCAAAATGACGTCAGTGTGATGTCAATGCACAAGTTCTATAAAGTTCTGCTCGTATAGTTTGTCTACCAATCAGAGTTCACTGGTTGAACATAGAAATATCGGAGCTTACTGGTAGAAAAACAGGGGCGGGATTCACTACCATTTGCGTAAGTACTTGCGTAAGTCAACATATTTACGAACTGCGTAAGTACTTTCTTAAGTGGTATTCACTAAAACAACTTACGCAGTTCTTAAAGATACGCAGCGTAACTACAATAAATGCATAAGAGCCAATCGTGTGTGCCGTTGAATCTTGCTTTGTTACATTTTGAGCCAATCACATTGATTGTTATTGTTAAAACGACGCACACGGTCTTCTGTGGCTACACACGAGGTCCTATGCTCTACACAACCGTGTGCGCAACGCGTACTTCTGTATGTGTTACTATGGCTATTTTGTACTTACGACAACTCTGAAGCTTGCGTAAAGTTACGCAAAATATTTAAGAACTTTTCTCTTCGTGAATACCGACTAAACAAGATACGCTTCATAAGTCTGACTTACGCAAACTTTTGTGCGTAAGTATTCTTTGTGAATCCGGCCCCAGATTAAAATACGTTCGTTGCATTGCGCGCACAGTCAGTGGGATTTGCGCTAGTTGTATATATACGTAGTCTCGCGCGTGTGGAGTGTCGACTGTGCGCTCTTTCACAGTCGTTCTGCTATATTACCTGTATTACTTCTTTCTATACTAAAGTGTGCCGGCAGTGTGAGCGGTGTACAAGCCTGGGGAGCAAATGAGGTGTAGCGGTGGAAGGGTATCGGTCGATATAAAAATCCATGTACAAAAGCCTGCATTACTCTTTCAGCTATTGCGTTGCATGGCCTACGGGTAGTGCACAAGCCTTGAGAGTAAAGGAAGTGTATAGTAGTTGTCTTTAGAATTGAATCGTTTTCCCTTTTCATCTTCTGTGACCTGTATTACTTTCGTGTTTACGTTACATGACTCGCCCGTACTGTGAACTGAAGTCTGAGAGAGTAAATGAGGTATTTAAGAAGTCGTTTTTGAGGAGCATACTAGACGGCGGATAACATCATCACCGAGAAGGAATTCTTCAAGCACATTGTATATTAGAAATCTCATTTTCTATCTCCTAACGCTGTGCATGTTCTGTAGTCTATACGTTTTGCATTGTCGTTTAGGTTTCCCACCGGTCCATAGCGACATCCGGGGTGAGCTTTTCGAGTATAATGCATTAAGGCAGACGTCAATGGCCTTACGGTCTGCAGGCATTACATTAGCATGTGAGATCATTGACGTATACTAATTATCGGAAGAAGAAGAAATCATAATTGCAAAGAAGAGTGAGAAGAAGCGATCGTGGTGAGTTAAACATTTTATGTTTAGCCATGTAAAGTACGGTAAATGTGTTTTGATGTGGGAAAAGGAGATTCTAAATATCATATGAATTTTATTCGTCACACGATAGTCTCTGTGCGTTTACATACACGTGCACATGCCTGTAGTGAGTACGTTTCGTGTTGTCTTCGAGTTTGTCACAGGTCTACAGCGACATTTGGGATGAATTCTTTGACTATAACAGATTTCGGAAAACGTCATTGGCTTTCGGGTCAGCAGGTATTGTGTTAACCAGAGACTCGTGACATTTTGATCTTCGATTATACGTGAATATGTGGCATTTCAAAAATTTAAATACGATATTTTAACTCATTTTGTCTCAATTATACCAAGGTTTCGGAGCCGTTAACATCAATTCTACCTGGCTATACTACAATGCACAAAGTAAAGTTATAGGAGACGGAAATCAAGGATGGATGGGGAATTCACTTGAGCCAAAGAGAACAGAAGCTGTATTTTTAAAATAAAATCACTCGTGAATCTAAATGGATATCGTTGGTACAGCGTTCTCTTTCCCCTCGACGTCAAGCAGAGGCGGATAGACGCAGAACGAACGTACTGGGCAGAGAGTCATTTTAGGAAGATGGAAAAACCCTTAAAACGAACCCGGAAGAGATCAGTCGCCGCCGCCGAAGTTCAGAAAAGAAAAAGAAACCGCACAACGAGTGCCACATATACCGGTCCAAAATGTTAACACACAGACCAGTCCTGCTGTTACCAAACAAACATCACAGACAGAACCAATTCGTCAGAATGTAGCCGTACAGGTAGAATCTATCCCACCTGTAGAGAAGGAAGAAGAAGAGGAAGATATATTAGCTCGGACTATACCGAAAATCATTCTGGAATTAAACGAGCCCGAAAATAACTCAGATGAGGATGACAATGAACCAGTGGAAGTGGAAAACACGCAACCTTTCGAGCCAGTGATTCAAGAAGAATTAGGGGAAGACATTATACCCCTATTCAACCCGAAGTACCAGATGAGAACATAATCCCCGATACTCAACCGTTCGAACCAGTGATGGAAGAAGAGGAAGAAAGAGAAGATGTGGATTAAGAAGAAGATAATGATGATAAACAAAAAGAAGAAGATGATGATGACGAAGAAACAGACGAACAAGGAGATAACGGTAATGAAGGAGAGGAAGATTATGAAGAAAAAGGACGAGATGCTGATGACGAGAAAGAAGAAGAATATGATGAAGATGAGGAGGAAGAAGAAGAGGATGAAGAGGAACAAGATACAGAGAAAGATGATGATGAGTATGATGATGAAAGTGAGGATTTAAGAAGAGATGATGATGATGATGATGGTGGTGGTGGTGGTGGTGGTGGTGATGATGGTGATGATGATGAGATGATGATGATGATGATGATGATGATGATGATGATGATGATGACAAGATGAGATGATGATGATGGTGATGATGATGATGATGATGATGATGATGGTGACAAGATGAGATGATGATGATGGTGATGATGATGGTGATGATGATGATGATGGTGGTGATGATGATGATGGTGATGATGATGAGATGGTGATGATGATGATGATGATGATGATGATGATGATGATGATGATGATGATGATGATGGTGATGGTGACGATGATGAGATGATGATGATGGTGATGATGGTGATTATGGTGATGATGGTGATTATGGTGATGATGGTGATGGTGGTGAAGGTGATGATGGTGGTGATGGTGGTGGTGATGGTGGTGGTGATGGTGATGGTGGTGGTGACGGTGACGGCGACGGCGACGGCGACCGTGACGGCGACGGCTACGGCGATGATGATTGGAATAGCATACGCCAAGGAGCTTGCGAACAGACGGAACTCGCCAAAGCCCTTCATGCACGGAGGGCCCTCATATGGTTTATTCTCATGAAGAGAGACAAGGATGAAACCAGCCTCAAATAACTATGCCAACATAGCAGAGCACTAAAACATTAATGAAAGCAACTTCGTCTGTGCGTTATTCCAGACAGTAGCCCCAAAATGCTCAAAGGGCCCTCATATGGTTTATTCATATTAAGAGAGACAAGAATGAAACCAACCTGTCATGATTTCATTCAGTGGTCTTTTTTACTGTAGAAGTCATTGTCGCTGGTTTCATCCTTGTCTCTTTTCAGATGAATACAACGTATGAGGGCCCTGGGCTCTTTGGGGCTGCTTTCTGGAATAACATACTCGAGAAAGTTGCTGTCGGTAAACTTTTGTCAATCCTAGAGTGAAACTGTTCGATTAAAGGAAGAAAATTCCTATTTTCTCTTCATATAAGTTTTACCATTTTGGATGGGTCCTTAAGGGCTGCTGTCTAGGGCCCTGTACAGGAGAAAGTTGCTGTCATTAGGGTTTTAGCACTCTACTACATTTACAATCATTCTGAGTAGTTTTCATCCTTGTCTCTCTTCGTGTGAACTTGAGCATTTATAAGCCCTCTATTTCAGGCCCCGTAGGCCAGTCGTACTGGATGGGTCCCGGCAGCAACACCAATTCAACAATTAAGACACACCCTAGAATCATATCATCACTCCTTTTGTCTCTTTTCATGTGATTTAATCGACCGGACTGACGGTCTATAAATTTCCCCGCTGTTTCGGATGTAATTGTTTTAATGTTGAAAAACGCCAACACCATGAGATAACTGCAGTAATTACTACAGCAGATTACTGCAGAGGCAGCAGATAACTGCAGCAGATTACTGCAGCAGATAACTGCAGCAGATTACTGCAGTAATTACTGCAGCAGATTACTGCAGTAATTACTGCAGCAGGTTACTGCAGCAGATAGCTGCAGCAGATTACTGCAGTACATGACTGCAGTAGACTACTGCAGTAGATGACTGCAGTAGATAACTGCGGTAGATGACTGCAGTAGATAACTGCAGTAGAAAGGAAGTCCTTAAATGACAGTACGTAATTTCCACATAACGAGATATGAAACAAGATGTTATTAAATGATAGTGTTATATGTTACATAATGACTTTTTGAATTATGTACTTTCGGCGGTCATTATTTGACAATTAAATATTCTTGGTCTTTATGTGGCAATGTTGGGACTATCACATTAGGACCTAAGCAGTTGCATGTCATTATGTGACAGTATTTTTTGTACCTACATAATGACTTAGGACTACATAATTTTGTACTGCATTTTTGTCCGTTTTGGCGTTCCATACTGCCGAGAACGTAAGAAAAAGGTGGAGAAGATCATGTTCAAAGACTCATTAAATTTCATCCCCATGGCACTCTCGAAGTTTTCCAAAACGTTCCGACTGTCGGAAGAGAAAGGATATTTTCCATACCTGTTCAATGCCAAAGAACACGAAGCCTATGTGAGACCATGGCCAGATGCAATGTTTTACCATCCGGAAACCATGAATGCAAAGCAGACCAGAGATTTCGATGCGTGTTGCGCCCAACAAGAGGGAAAAATTTTTGATATGAAGAAAGAAATAAAAAAGTATTGCGTTGCCGACGTGGATCTATTGAGGAAAGGATGTTTGATATTCCGCCGTATTTTCCACACCATGAATGACGTGGATCCATTTGCAGAACCCGTGACTATAGCACAAGCCTGTCAGAAAGTGTTCCGAAAATGTTTTCTGGAAGAAGAACCATCGCAGCAGTTTCTTATCTCGGATACGATAACCATTCCTTAAAAGCCTTAAAATGGTTGGTATGGCTCAGTCACAGAGATTAAATTCGCATTCAACATGCACGCAAAGGCGGTGAGACCACGGTGGCAAGATACAAAGTCGACGGCTCGTGTGTTAATAACGTCTACGAGTTTCAAGACTGTCTGTGTCCCACGGATGTCCCACGTGTCATCCCGATCCCATTCCAGGTTCTACATCAGTGGTTCCTCACCTTTTCCAGATAAACGCCCCCTTTCACCGAATGACGATGGGCAAACGCCCCCCCCCCTTGTCTAAAGTTTACTATTACTATGGATGTAACGATGATAACAAAACAAAACATGCTGGAATAAAAGGGTAGGCCTAGACCTACCGTGACACACATCGTTTTTACGTGTGGGTTCGACCCAGAGTAGCATAACAACAATGCGGGACTTAAGAAACTGACACCCTTTTGAGACGGCGACTCTTTAACCTACGATTTACAAACAAAAGCTGGAAGGCTTGATCGCGGTCAAGAGAGGAGAAACGTCTTTGGTATTTAACTGACTTTGCCAAGGCCCCATCGAGTTGTGGACTGTTCCCTAAAATAAGGCCAAAGGTCAACATTCCAGTGGGCGACTGGGAGATTCTCCCCCAGAAACTGTGAAGTACTTACGATATTGTTGACACAAGAATGACGTACTGTCAGTCAAATTTTGGCTATATTCCCATTACCTAATAACCGGGAGGAAGAAGGATGGTAGGGGTGGCATGGGTAAGTGAAAGAAGTTCCAATCAAGCTGTCCAACAGGTAGAAATAATGAGAAAGCAGCACTTGGCCTACCGAAAAAGTGCATTTTTGAAAACATTTTAAAGTTTTACTCCATATTACATTGCCAAAGTTATCTTTTTTTTGTTACAGTTACCTACAATTGTCACTGCTGCCAGTATGTCATGTTTATGAACTGCAAGGAAGGAAACTACATTCAGGGTTACATTTGCAGGACAATTTTTAGCTACGACCCCTTCGGTCATCGCTTTCACTGTCACTGATGGGAATATGAGGGTCTTTGCAGGAAAAATTTAAATCAAACCCTGTTACAATAGATGCGATTTTGTGGCATCTGGAAAGGGAATATTACACCTACTCAACTTGTTGACTCCATTCATCTCTTTTTTGTCCGAAACAATTTGAGAGTTCAGCTACAGAAAAGCTCTTGGAATCTTGTAAATCCTTGGTTTAAACTGAGTATCCCATTTTTTTTTCAAAACGCCCCCTGCCGCCCCCTGCCGGCCCCTGCCGCCCCCTTAGCGCTCATCGTCCCTGATTTTTGCAGAAATGAAACAAGAAGCGGACGGTTGGCCAAGTGAATGTCACACCGAAGAAGATAAGAACGCTTACATTGACGATTACGAAAGACGAGAAGAAGTTCGGCTAGGAACTATCCAGAAAAATGAAGGAAACCGATGTCTGGAAAATTGATGCTCAACTCATTGTGGGGAAAATTTGGCCAGGGATGTAATTTGCCAAAACCCTTATCAACGTGGGAATTGGAATCAGAATCAACGAAAAAGATCAAGATTACATGGATCGACAAAAAGTGTATGGAATTAATTTGCACCGACAAAGAAGAGCGCGTTCTGTATTTCGATACGGATTCCATCGTTTACATCTCTCGCTCCGGCCAATGCGAGTCATTGTAAAACTTCACTTCCGACAAACATTATGAGTGGTATTCCCGTCTTCCCCGGTCCTTATTATCAAAGGTGACTCGGATTGGAAGCAGCTCTCCGCGTATTAAGAGGTGCGGTACCATATTTGAAACCTATGCTCAAAAGCATGGGTAAAAGCGTTCTTGCGGCTGGAACCAACATTGCAAAAGATATCATGAGTGGAAAGAAACTGAGTACTGCGGTGAATCCTCACGAAAAGACGAAGACCGAAGAAAATGTCGAGAAAACCTATAAAGAGAAGACGCAAGAGAAGAAACATCATTTCGAAACCGACCACCAAACGGAAAAGATGCGTTTCAGACATTTTCCATTAAACGGACATAGAGACTCTTGCGAGTGTAGCAAATCCGAGATGGACCCTTGCAGTGTTCCACCGACGCAGAACGTCATTGAAAGAGGAAGATGCGAGAAGATCAACCCCGTCGCAAGTCTTTCCATACCTTACGACTTCGAAATCTCGGGAACCGGTGATCAGTACATCGATTTGGAAGAAACGCAACTTTAAGTCAAGTGTAAAATCACCAAAGGAAACGGAGGTGCCATAGATGTCGATGCCGCCAGTAATCCGGATAAAGTTGGACCCATCAACTACACTCTACATTCGTTCTTCAAACAAGTCGACGTTTCCTTCAAAGGACAAGAAATTTTCGATTCGTCATCGATGTATCCCTACAGAGCTTATCTGGAAGCCCTCTTGAACTACGGAGAAGAATCCAAAAAAGGTCAACTGTCGTTTGCACTGTAATTTACCGATACAGCCGGTAACTCAACACCGCAAACTCTTCACATGCCAACTAAAATAAAGGTATCAAGGCAAGAGCCAACCTTTTTGACGGAAGCAAAGAATTCGAATTAATAGGGCGTCTGCACTGCGATGTTTTTCACATGAACCGGTACCCGATGAACGGTGTCAACGTCAAAGTAAAGTTCACTCCTAATCACGACGACTTTGTTCTGATGTCCAGTAACGCGTCACCCAATTACAAGATGAAGATCACGGAGATAGCACTGTACGCCATACGTGTGACGCCCAGTCCTACCACACTTTTGCAACACGCCAAGATTTTAGCCTCTGGAGTAACGGCCAAGTATCCCATTCAAAGGGCACAAATGAAGACAAAATCCATCCTAGCGGGAACCACGAACGTCGTCACGGATCACCTCTGGTTGGGACAGTTACCGCGTCGACTCATTTTTGGATTCGTTCTTGCATCTTTTTTTCAACTGTTCTTGTGATAAAAATCCGTTTGATTCCAGTATTGTAAGATATCGAAGTTGACTCTCAGGTATGCGGGACAACTTTATCCTTCCGATCCTATGAGATTGGACTTTGAACCGCGACGATGCACCTTCTAACAAAACATTGCGAGAATATGACTCGCTCTTCACGGCACTCCATAAAAAGAAATTGAACGACGCTTTCAGTATAACTCGAGAGGACTATGAAAATGGATACACGCTTTCCGGTTTCGACTTTACAACTGATCTTTCGGACGGTGCTCATTATAACCGAAAACAAGAAGGTAGCTTGGACTTTTCGATTCGTTTCAAAGAAGCTTTAGCGGCAGGTGTTATCTTGATTTGCTTCGACAAATTATCGAACATTATCGAAATCGATCGACATGGTGTCGTGTTTGTACGGGGTTGGGGGTGTTCTTCTCTGATGAAATAAACGTTTAGCCAGCAATGATGAAAAAAGAAATATCTTGATTCTTGATTCTTGATTCGACTTTTATTTTACGGGTACTTCTCAAACTAAGCACATAGTTATACGTTCAATCTGCAAAGCTCTCCTCGTGTCGTGTGTCTACACAAACTTTTATACTTGTCCGTTTGCTTTACTTCGGGAAACCCGTCACATAAATCATACATCATAACATTAAAACTTTCCATTGTGACCTTGGGTCAAAACCTGATTCGTTGATCATAAACATGTGACTCTGGGGAATTCCCTTTACGTAATGGAAATTGCTATCGCTATACGACATCCCCCCAATTGGTAAAAAAAAAGTTTGTTACACAAATCTTTTTTTTTTTTTGGTTAAACAAAACTCTCCTTTTGGGGTTACAACAAAACCAAAAGTCACTTAATCAATCTTGTTTTCTTAATTTTCAACTGACAATTTCTGAACACTTTCTGAAATCAATAGATCCTTGATAGAATGAATCACCTATTTACATCGGATTTTAACCAAACAAAACTCTCAAACACTCTAAGTAACTTGTCAGATGGGTTCATTTCAAAGGTAGAATATCCTTCCCTGTTAAAAGTTAATAACTGGTACTAACATTCATTTTTATACAGTAGGTCCTGTTACTTCGTAAGTAAATGACATTGCAAAGGTACGCTCAAGAAAACCAGATAGTTTTGTCTTTGTTGGACAATTACATAATAGCATCAAACAGAATGTGGCCAAACTTGGTCCAACATTGTCCTGACCTTGTGAATCTGAGGACTACAAATTACACAATACTATCTGGCTTTCTAACCTCACAAGCATTTAAGTGAAGAGATTTTCAGCATCTCATATTGTAACATTAATACAGGACTAAAAGTGTAATGCATCCACATTATACATGAAGTTTCCTCAAAAACCTTTGTGGAGTTCCACTCAATTGAATTCTACGATCTGTTAAAATACTTGTAACAATATCCTTTGACTCTGGATATGTTTCAATATTCCACCAAAAATAACAGGTTTGATTTTTACCATCTTTGGAAGTCATTACAAAAGACAACAAAACTTGCAATTTTCCTGCTTGAAATCTAGCTCTCCGGATAGTCATTTCATTATCTGTTGGCCATTCAACAATTAAGTTGAACTGTTTCTCAAGCTGATCTCTACTAATTGGATATGGTACTGCTAAACCATTGTTAACTGACAGACAGTTAATGTAATCTTCCAACTCAACTGATTCACATTGTCTTACACACATAACTTGTTCTCGTGTAAGAGTAGGCAATGAGTTTCCCCTTTCATCTGTAAATTCAATGGACTTTGAAGCCTTCTGATCACTAGAATCAGATGTAGCTTTACCTAAAGCTTCCTTTAGCTTTTGAAAATGAGTAATATTGTTCTTCTCACTAGAAGCTCTGATAAAGGCCGGTTTCAGTCTATTATAATTGAAAACATCGTCCAATATCTCTCCCTTAAGAGTAGCAAGAATGTAGTGTGTTCTATCAAGAATTTGATGAACCACTAAAGGTCCACACCATTCAGCACGAATTTTCTTAGAATTTGCTGTTAAGGATGAAGAGGATGGTTTATACAGATACACTAGTTGTCCTACAGAATATACAGGCATTTTGCTTAACTTCTGTGTTATTTCAACATTTTGCCTTTCCTGATGTTTCCTCTGAAGAGAAAGAATAGTTTTTGAAACAGCTTGGAATTTCTCTTTCAAATGTTCAACATAATCTTCATAAGATTGAGACATACCCGACGTGGGGTTGAATGACAAATTACTTACATCAGTTGCTTTTCTACCGAATGCCAACTCATACGGATTGTAGTTACCTAAATAAGGTGACGA
This sequence comes from Holothuria leucospilota, assembly GCA_029531755.1. Lineage (NCBI taxonomy): Eukaryota > Metazoa > Echinodermata > Holothuroidea > Aspidochirotida > Holothuriidae > Holothuria > Holothuria leucospilota. The sequence continues at coordinate 11,967,867 of CM055965.1, forward strand.
AAATGAATTATAGGCGTAACTTGAAGTTTCTACAAAACGGACCCAATCTGTTTCAAATTGGTTTACGTTTACCTTCACAAAATTTGCAATAGTTTGGATATGTCGCTCGACTTGTAAACTACCATGGTTTTCAACGCTTATGATCCTTTGATCAATTTGAAGTGTGTTGCACAGTAATTGAACTAACTTGCCTGTCAGAGAAGATCCTGAATCAGTTATGAGACACGATGTTGGTCCAAAAATACAAATTATCTTTTGGATAAGTACTTCACAAATACTTTCTGCATCCAAACTTCTCATTGGTGCACAAATTATAAATCTTGTTATTTCACAACATGCCACCATCAAGTGCTTGAATCCAGTTGGTGAGGTTGGCATCGATTTGAAATCAAGACTAACTCTATCAAAACGTCTGTAAGTATCAGGAACTCTCATATGATAAGGCCTAAGAGAATCTGGCTTATCTCTGAACTGCTGACATCTTAAACATGACTTGACATGTTTACTAATTGTATCAAACATGTAAGGCATGTAAAAATTACGTCTGACTGTAATATATGTACGAACAACTCCTTGATGATTACATAACAAATTGTCATGATATCGAGAGATGATAGTTTCTGACAGACTCTCTGGAATGGCTAGTTGCAATGTGAACTCTTCATCTTTATCATGAAAGAACAATCTAAATAAGATACCATTGCATAAAATGTACTGTTCTTCTTTCATTTGTACACTCTTTGCCGCTTTCTTGTCTTTAGGCAAGATGTCATAAGCTAGGTAATCGTAAACTGGCTTAAAATAACTTGATGTTTCCTGTTCAGTTTTCAACTGTTTCACATCAATTGGTAAATTGTAATCTCTAATAATTTTCCTCTTAATGATATTCATCATTTTGTCCAACTCTTGTTGTTTTGGGACATAACGTGTCACAAGACCATCTACTTTGGATATAAGTGGTTTGGGTACCCTATATAATTCAGGAGGTGGGTCTCTGATGTCATCATCAGTTTCCCTATCTACAAGTCTGGGTTCATGTGCTACATGTGGTCTAGTGTTAATGGGTTGTGTATCTCTAACCTCATTTCTCTGATGACCATGGTCTGGCAAATGCATAGGTCTATGTAATGGAAATTGTCTACTGGTGATACCACTATTAGAAGGTGGGTTAACTACATTACCATTAGCTTGAGAATTTTCACCACATGATTGTGTTGGAACTGCAACAGTTTGCTTTCTCTTTAAACCATCTGGAAACAAATCTGGAACATCTATGCCATGTTTCTTTGCATATGATCTTGTAACAATTGGGTTACACACAGGTTCTTTGCCTTCAATCAACAATTCCGAAGCAAACAAAGAGAATGCTATAGGAATAACTTCATCAATCTCTGAGTGACTATAATTTGGATTTCTTGACAAAAAGTCTGCCAAAACCAAATCTGATCCCTTTTTGTAACCAATCTTGAAGGAGTAATCAGATAACCTCAGGATCAATTTTCTTAATCTAGAAGTGCTAGGTTCATCCTTAGATTGTAAAATCTGAACTATAGATGAGTGATCAACAAATGCATTGAATTCATTTGGCTTCAACAGATGTTTAAATGTTGTTATGTTTATCAACAATCCAAACATTCCTAGCTCGGTAACACTATAGTTTTGGCAGGCAGGTGGTAAGACTTTGGAATAGTAACCACCAATATACTCTTTGTCTTCAACAGTTTGTGTCAAGTAAGGCCCCGTAGCAATGCGTGATGTGTCACTGTACAAATTGAATGTGCCAGTACTTCTTGGCAAATGCAATATTGGTGGTTTTGTCATCATTGATCTTATCTGTTCAAATGCTATTTCATGTTCTTCTTTCCACACAAATATCTTATGTTTTCTTGCAAGTTGGTGAATTGGTTTCAATACACTTTGAATTTTTGGGAAAAAACTTGAAATATAGTTTACGGCTCCAACGAATCTCCTTGCTTCTTTTGGAATTTTTGGACGTTTCATTTGCCTAATTGCTTCACAACGATCTGCAAGTGGTTGTATACACAGACTATTCTTTTCATCCACAAAAATCTTATGTCCCATGTATAATACACTGTTTCTAAACAATTTACATTTCGTAGGACAAACTTTTAATCCATTATCTGCTAAACACTTCAATAACAATGTTAAATGCTTCTTATGTTCACATTTATCTTTACTGAACAAGATAATGTCATCATGATTTGCAATACAAAAATCTTTTGAGTTAGGTATAGCATGAAGAATATCATTGATTTTGGCTTGAAAGATACCTGGCGAGATGTTAAGTCCCTGAGGTAATCTCTTGTAGTAAAAGTGATTTCCACCATTATATAAAGATATACCTGTAAATTGCTGTGCATGCTTGGACAATGGTAGACAATGAAATGCTGACTTAATGTCTACAACACTCAACACTCTGGCTTCTGAATAACCTATCGTCTTTAAGGTCTCTGAGAGTAATGGGAAAGGATGATTGATTTTCCTTATTCTAGAATTCAAATATCTGAAGTCTGTCACTACCCTCTTTTCACTTGTTCCTTTCTTTAATATGAGTAACACTGGTGATGTGTAAGATTGATTACCTATGGATAGGATACCTAATTTTACCAAACGGTTCAACTCCTTGTCAATAGCTTGCTTGTCACTATCTGAAGCAAAGTAAGGTCTAATGTAAAATAGGTCATTGTTAGATAACTCAATATCAACTTCAAAATTTGGACAGCTTGATAATTCCCCATATAATGAAAATGCTTGTCTGTGCTCAAAGATCAGGTCATACACTTTCTCTTTTTAATCAGATGTTAACAAACTCTGAGACAAACTGACATACTTATGGATAATCTCATTTTCTGACAACTTCAAAATAGGATCATTTGGATCCAAATGAGGATATTTCTTTAACCGATCCTTAACAATAGTACTCTCACCTGGCTCAGATTCTGAACTTACTACAGAGACTTTGTGTACTGCATCATTACCTGATAGCTCGGTTACATATTGCGATGGCAAAGTTTGAACAACATCAACCAACTGACTGAGATGTAGAGAAGTAAGTGGCTTATCTGGTGCAACGTGTATGGTCTTATGAGAGAGATTTTTCACTGGAATACTTGTCCGACCTCTTTTAAATTTTACTAACATTTGTGATGGACAAAATTTGGATAAAAACCTGTTAGGCTGAATAATCACCTCTGCATTTCTCAAATAAGGTGATACTTTACCTCTCAAAGTGATATACTTTTCTTGACCAGGTTTAATCACAACATAAGCTGATGGTCCAAGATGCAATTTTTTGGTGCAATTCTGAATGTGTTGGTCATAAATTCCAAGATTCCATCTAACTCTGCTAAGGTTTTTGATCCTAGTATCAAATCTATCCCAATGAGGTTTTTAACAACCATTGCTGAAATTCTGAAATTTCTCTCTTGTATTGATATTTCAAACTCTATCATGGTATCTGCGGTCAAATATGATCCATTTCCCAAACGAAAAGTGATTGGATCTACCTGAGAACATTTTGTTTGTGACAAACACTTAGACGATTCAACAAATGATTGAGCAATAATAGATCTTGTAGATCCACTGTCAAATAGTACAACAACACCTTTCTTGTCTGGTAAATAACCTTTTGCGTAGTTACTAGAGGTCAAGTGTATCTCTGCTTCAACCCTGTCTAAATATTTTGCCTTGTGATCATTATCGCTTTGTTTCTTTTGGTTTGGTTGCTGTCCTCAAAGAATTCAAGTAGGGAGAGGGGTCAGGAGCGCACGGAAAACTCTCCCCTTCTAAAAATCCTGAGATATGCCTTGGTCACTATTTGGAGGATTAGCCTTTTCAGATCTGGGGTCTTCCCCTCTTTTCCTTTGGCGTTCCTCAAGGTCTCTTTGTCTTTTTCTACATTGTCGCCATGTATGTCCTGGGCAAAGGCAATAGTCACAAAATATTTTGCGTCTGTAGTATCTGCTACTATTATCCCATCTATTTTGAGATCTAGAAGTTGGTCGATCTGGGCTTTCGTCTCCTTTGTCAACCGATGGAGATTGAGATCGGTTATGTGGGGGAGTACTGTGGGTGTAATCCTTGTGACATATTCAAAGTCTCTAACTGACCTTTCAATTGGGCTATTTCATCATAAATAGCAGCATTGGGTGCAGGATTTACTTCCTGACTAGAAATGATAACTCCCTGGATGCTTTTTCATTTTGGAGATCAAAGAAACACTGAGTACGTGAAACTATAGTTTCCAAATTATTGTCTGGAATAAACATGAGTACTGCAGTTCGGCATTTGGGTGGCAGAGTTGACAAAAACTTATCTCTTTCTTGATCTTCCCCATACCCTATTATTTGAGCAAGCTGACTTATTTTGGATAAGTGCTGCTCTGCACTTTCTCTACGAGTATACGTAATACTTTCAAATTGAGCAACATGAGCAAACTGAGAATGTGATGGGCTAAAACGATTAATAAATGAAGTTTGCAAATCCTGTAATGTTTCGAAAACCTTGCCTTCAATCCACAATCTGGCACTACCTTGAAGGCTACGTTTGAAAAGTTGTACAACATTGTGAAGTGCTGCCTCATCAGCAGCTTCATGTAGGTCATGAGCTTCTAAGTAATCTACAAAGGTGTAAAAATGTGCTGTACACAAATCACGGTCTATTTTATCTCCACAAAAACACTAGCAATAGCAATGCAAAAAAATTCATTGCAAACATACCTCATACTGTAAATCGAAAAGTGAACTGTGAGAAAAGCTTAGATAAGTCTGGAATATTTGCACAATACAGAGCTAAGCTAGTATTATTGACATACACTTTAGGCTTAGGTATAATATATTCAACATCGAGTAACATGAAATTATTGCAATGGTCAATGTTTTGCAACAATTCAACAACAATCTGGCACTCCACAATCTGGCACTACCTTGAAGGCTACGTTTGAAAAGTTGTACAACATTGTGAAGTGCTGCCTCATCAGCAGCTTCATGTAGGTCATGAGCTTCTAAGTAATCTACAAAGGTGTAAAAATGTGCTGTACACAAATCACGGTCTATTTTATCTCCACAAAAACACTAACAATAGCAATGCATAAAAATTCATTGCAAACATACCTCATACTGTAAATCGAAAAGTGAACTGTGAGAAAAGCTTAGATAAGTCTGGAATATTTGCACAATACAGAGCTAAGCTAGTATTATTGACATACACTTTAGGCTTAGGTATAATATATTCAACATCGAGTAACATGAAATTATTGCAATGGTCAATGTTTTGCAACAATTCAACAACATGAAAAGAAAAAGACATTTGGCTGAAACTGGCTGTTGACAGAAGTTCCTGGCCCTAGAGTTCTGGAATGCTAACAGGCTAGGCGTTGTCTAATATTAACTTCTGTAAAGGCTATAAATTGCTCTGAAGGTTTCTCGTTTTTGTCGCTAAAGCCTTGAACGTGTTTGTTAAGATGGCAGTTGTGGCTGTTAAGAAGCTGTGCGTACAACACGTATCCAAACAGAAGGCCGATTTAAGTCCAGGCTACAGGTTGTCGGCTTAGGACTGTGTTGGCTTAGCTATGAAGTATGTCGACGATCATGCTTAAGCTAGCTAGGCTGCACAGACAAGAAAAGTTAGGCCTTACCAGGTTAATGTGTAGTAGGCTACAGTATAGGCTTCATCATGGCTTCGTGTTGATGCATATAGCCTTGGTGCATTGGCGTTGTAAGGCTAGGCTATGCAATGTTCCTTGTTAGGCTCAGTTAGGCTAGGCTATAGTTTATGGTTGACAACGTATATAGGTTAGGATAGGCCAAGTTGGTAAGGATGAAGGTTTCACGGTGAATAATAAGCTTAACAATTCGCAAATGATGCAACGATAATGGGTTGATGACTTGCTCTTCAAGTTGAGACCACATTCACTCATGCTAGGGTTAACCTGGGCTCATGATGTAGGCTAGGCTAACGATAATTGCAAGAAGGCTAGGCTATTGTATAGTGCCTGTGGCCAACGTATACGGTAGGATAGGTAAACGATGTGACTGTAGGCCTAAGCATAAACATTGGGCCTAAGTTAAGATGCACAGTCTAGACTGGGAACGGAGTTCCGTGGTAGCTACGTCACAGGTATAGGCTAGGCTGCGTGAGGCAAATTTGACATGCCCAACGTTAGCGGTTAGTTTATTAAAAATGACCAGTTTAATATTAGGCTGGAAATACTCACAAACCAACGATATAAAATGTTTTTCGTCAGATACAATACTTGACAAAAACGTAGAAAGTATAAATTCGTCCGCAATCGAAGACCTGGTAGTGAACACTCACAGGGTTCAAATGTTAGGTTCAACCGCACGTTAGGCTTATAACATTAGTCAGACGACTGGCTGAAATGTTTCAGTCGGAGCAGGATGACAGGATGGGAACAGAAAGATGCTTATGCCACATTCCTCCGCCATGTCGTGTTTGTACGGGGTTGGGGGTGTTCTTCGAAATAAACGTTTAGCCAGCAATGATGAAAAAAGAAATATCTTGATTCTTGATTCGACTTTTATTTTACGGGTACTTCTCAAACTAAGCACATAGTTATACGTTCAATCTGCAAAGCTCTCCTCGTGTCGTGTGTCTACACAAACTTTTATACTTGTCCGTTTGCTTTACTTCGGGAAACCTGTCACATAAATTATACAGCATAACATTAAAACTTTCCATTGTGACCTTGGGTCAAAACCTGATTCATTGATCATAAACATGTGACTCTGGAGAATTCCCTTTACGTGATGGAAATTGCTATCGCTATACGACAATGGAAAAGTTTCCTTCGACTTTGTGCGATTAATAACTTGTCTATAGCAAAAGTTCTCGAGAATGACATCTCCACGAAGTCGATATTTAAAGGCGTGCTTGCTTCCGATACGTGTCTCGAAAATTGCAGCGAGGCTAATGTTACGTGATCAATACGGATCCCGTTGCATTTCCAGAAAGACATTGGATCTGGGTGTACGTACCACGAGAAAACGGGAGTGTAGAATATTTTGATATCCTACGGAAGACCACCGACTGCAGTACCAGGTAAAGCCACTTTTTTGAGAAATCAGAACGTGGTTCATAATACCAAACAAATTCAATCGCCTTACTCAAATGCTTGTGGACATAATTGCATTTACTTTTTGAAACAACGTTGCCGCGGAAGATCTATGCATCACATCGTCGACAGGTTTACCGACCACCCGCGGCGTAATGATAAGTATGTGAACGTTTGATCCGCCCTTTATTAAATGTTCGTTGATTGTGTCTTTACGAAAAAAATGTATGGGTAGTAGTTAATTAGATGCGGTTTTACGGCTCAGTTTCTAGCCACTTGGTTTAAGTCGGGCTGGCCACGGCCACGACCTTTTTTCCAGTTGTGGCTAACTGGCTTGTTTTCCCTACTCCATTGTATGGTTAGTAACAAAAATTATTGACTTGATGTTTTAAAAATGTTTGTTAAGAAGTGATTATTAAAAGTTGTTGTTCATTTTTTAAAAATGTTAAAAAATGTTTGAGAAGAGCTGTTGTTGAAAATGTTAAAAAATATTTAAAAAGAATTGTTGTTGTTGCTGTTGCTGTTGAAAATGTTAAAGTTGTTTCAGAAAAAATTGTTGTTGTTGTTAAATATGTTTAAAGAGTTTAAGAAACGATGTTAGTAAAATGTGTCTTTAAGAAACAATATTTGTAAAATGTGTGTTTAAGAAGTTTAAGAAATGATGTTTATAAAATGTGTCTTTAACAAGTTTCAGAAAAAATTTGTAAAAATGTGTTTTAAGAAGTATTAAAAATGTTCATTCAATGTGTTCAAAATGTTTTACAAAATGATTGATTGAAAAGTGTTTTAGAGTGATTTGAAACTGTTTTAATATATGTTTTGAAAAAGTGTGTTTAAGAAATAGTTTTAAGACAATATTTTACTACTACTACTACTACTACCACCACCACTACTACTACTACTACTAACAATAACAATAACAATTACAATAACAATAACAATAAATAATGATAATGATGTTGATGATGATGATGACGATGACGATGACGATGACGATGACGATGACGATGACGATGACGATGACGATGACGATGACAATGACGATGACGATGAGGACGAGGAGGAGGAGGAGGAGGAGGAGGAGGAGGAGGAGGAGAATCACCGTTGGTTGCTTTCCTCAGTTCGGAGCGTTGGCGTTGGCTCCGCATGTGCTAGTATCCGGAATGATTTTCGTCGGAACGGTAAAAAACCGTCTCCTCACCGTAATGGTAAAATGATAACCAAAGTAGTGTTGTATTAGACGTCATTACTATTATTATAACCTCTATCATTATAAGTATCACTTCACGTATGTTTGTATGTATGTATTTGTCATGTATTGATCAATAAATGATTAGAAAACGTATATAACGTATATATTCAATACGGAGGGGTACGTTTAATGTCTCAAACGACGCTGAGATAGACGTTTAGTCGAGTCATTAATTTGTTCTACCTCCCTCGCCACCACCATTTACTATCATGAAGGACGACACAAAACAATACATTCATAAGCATGTTTGACAGAGGCTAAAGTGTCTCTTTTTCTTATATATTTGGTGCCCTTAAAAAGCCGTTTGGCTTGTTAGTCTTCATCATCTATCCGGAACACTGTTTACACTCAGGAGGTCCAACACAACATCCCAACACGTGTTGCCAGAAAGGATCCTTAAATTGTTTCCTCAGTTTCCCCTTCTGGGCTTCATCACCTTCCGGCCACGGTTTCTTCTCTGACGCAATAGGCTTCTGAGGATGTTCGTGCTTTATCGTCCATCTCCAATGGTGACAACGACCACCACGTCCCCGATGCACTGTCGTATACCCCGACGGTTTCGGTCTACTGACCACATCGTGTACACTGTAACCCGTCCGTCTGAGTGTCCAAAGCCTCGAAGCAACACACCTTCTTCTTTGCAAACTCTAACACTTGTCTATTATGCGTCATCTTACCAGTTTGAATTGTCACATCAGAATGAACTCATCTCCTATCTTCACTCTATATAAATCACCCTTATCTCATTCATATTCATCACTATGACGTCATCTCTTCTCTCATTGGTCAATATCCAACATCCACTCTTATCTCATGAATATTCATAAAGTTTATGACGTCATCTCAATACTTGATTCTGATTGATCTATTGCTATGGTGGCTCTACTTACTACTGCCTTATATGGAAGATAAAAAATTCCATGAGAATTCATCCAAACCTCATACGGAAACTCCATTCCTAACTCAAGATATCCCTTCCTAAAGATTGGTTACTTTTAATAAAAATAAAACCAGGTTTCTTGAAGGTCACATAACGTGATTCCAAGTGGGAAAATTGCCTCCGATTCTTTTGTTATGCTTTATAATTGGATACCGTGTATGTCCTTGAAATTGGATACCATTGGAATGTTCAAATGTTTTTCCATATAGGTATAATGTGAAACTGTTCAATATCAATGGTACAGCAAGTACATTTATGAAATATTCAATATAGTGATATGAACATTATAAAGAAATACAAAACCTACATCTAATCAATTTGCCCAGATGACATCACATATTTCCCATCATGCACTACGGGGGCTGGAAACGTAGCATTTCTTCAAAAATTTGTATCTTCCAAATGCAAGGTGCTATTGAGATGGGGTTTTCACTGCCTAACACAGTTTTTTTTTTTTTTTTGCTTTTTTTGAAAACATTAAATTTGGTCACCATAGCATGTTTTTAAGTTTTTAAGGCAACTGTACCTCATTGCAATGATGTGCATGCTAACGCGTGATACGGCCCGATTAGCGGGTAAGGGGCCAAAGAGGCACTTAGGAGTGTTAGGATCCGTTCTCGTCTGATAGGCTATTCCGCCGTTTGTCGGCACTGTGAATTACCACTTACGATTGCTGTCCAAATCTTTCTGTCACTTGTAAGGTCTGCCAAAGAGTCCAAGCCAAGATGTAGATCTATTTGTAGATCTAATGTTTTTGAGGTAGTTGGTGACGCTACTGCACCAAGTTTTTATCGGTCTCCCTCTTGATCTTCTGGTAGGGTGTAGCGATTCTTGTAGAGCTTGCCTGGCTGGTGTTTCGGCTGGCAGTCTTATCAGATGACCGGACCGCGTGTTTGGTCTCGTAGTGCAGCATCCTCCTCTCACGCGGGAGGCCCGGGTTTGATTCTCAGGTCGAGTCATATCAAAGACTTTAAAAATGGAACCTACTGTCGTTGTGCGTGGTGCTCCGCATAAGCAATGGAGTAAGGGGAAACAATCCAGTGCCCCACAACTGGAAAAAAGGCCGTGGGTGCCGCTACATTAAATCAGAGGTTATAAGTTAGGCGTAAAACCCTATCTACGTAATTAACTAACGTATGAGATGACCGACCCATTTAATTCTTCTCATGGTGATGTTCTCGCTCAATAGTTTGCCTCCTGTGCGTTCGTACAAGGCATCGTTACTCAAGGTGTACGATTCTTAGCATTCCTCTCTCTCAGAGTCCGTTAGCTTGCACAAATTGCTTCAGCGTAACATTATGGAACGGGACGGCCTGTGACGTCACAATGGGGTAACACCGAAAAAGCCGATGAAAACAATTAAATACTGGGTGTCTCCACACAACCACGTAACCTAGCTGGGTTTGTTTTCATCGGCAACGTGACTTTTGCCCCAAATACCCGAATGACACCCCTCCCCACCCGCTTGTTTCCACTTCTGGATACACGTTTCTAGGGTAGAGGAATCGGTTGGAGTAAGCTACCATACATCACTTGCCCCCCCCCCCACACCCACCCACACACACACACACACACACACACACACAATTAATTTGGAAGATGACATTATTTTTTTTACACATTTTGTGTGGGCTCCATTTATTCCGAGATTCTGCACATTTTGTTCGAAATTTCAGCAAACATTTTCTTCGCGCTTCGCGCGCCTTAAGGTTAGTTCCACCTTCTGTTATAGTTTTGATTCATACATTCAGAGAACTACTACCGATGAACCATAACATACGCAGACTACAAAGTTTCTGTAAAAGTTGGGAAATGGAAAATTTATCCTCAGTCACATACATGTACTCAATCACATAGATGTACTTTCCTATTTGTTCCATGGTATCCCAGAAATTTGACCATTCCGTCGGCTGGCGACTTATACAATAATATGTAAGTTAGCTCCGATACTGGTAATCTACCCTAACAGTTGAACTGTTACTTCCTTCATTGGTTACAAATCCTTCTCTTCATCCATCTTTTCAAATCTTTTGTGTGAATTGGGACTAAACACGGTACATAACCAAGAATTCATGTTGTGCCAAACATGTGATGCAATATGAAGGTTCGGTAGCCAGACAAGATACTAAAGAGGGAAAGATTGCTTGCAGCGGGGATATATTTTAGGGAAGACAGACATACCAAAATGGTAGTATTTATTTTCTACAGGCAAGAAACTTTTTTCTATGGCGCCAATAGTTTGTTGGATAAAATGGGGTTTTCTTTATCAATCTTGCATTAATTTCCTATAACTTCCACTGATCTATTCATCTAAAAAGTTATTTCGAAAAAACAGAAATAATTCTGTTATTTCGGATAGCAGCATTCCTTTCGTCTCGTAAATGACATACATTTTCATTCCGCTAACACACCACTGACAGACTGGTCATATGTATTAATATTGTGCGAGGCTTCGTGACTACAGTCTCCACCTCCCCCACACACACTTTCTTACTGCCGCTACTTCATGGCGGTATACTGTTATAAGGAAACAAGCACAGTGTCACAAGTATTCCAAATTTTGCAAATGTCATCGTAAGCTTGAGCTCAGCCATAATCTCTCGTTATTTTGAAACTAGGGTACAGCACAGCTGCGGTGACGTAATGCACATTTTTGAAAGCTTCGCAGTGAGGGCGATCATTCACATATCTGTGTATTGTTCAGGGAACTTTAATGTGGGAAGGTAAGGATGAGGTTGCACTCAATTTAGACTAAGTTTGAGGTGGCTCCCTGGACTAAGGACTGAGGAAGTACACCCTGCCGATGAGTCGCAGTTTAACGCAGTTTTTGTTGGCTTTGTGTCTTTTGCAAAAGGTTGCAAAATGTGTTATTTTCTTCGGAAGTATTACTACTACAATTTTTTTTCAGGAAGTGGAACTACTAAAACATTTACGTTATGCTGTGTTTAGAATTCAATTGAAAGAAAACAAACATGGTATTTTCTGACGCTATATGTTGTGTTAAGTATCCAATTCAATGAAATCAAAGATGTTATTTTAACTCAATTTTTTGTATATAACTTCTCGCCAGGGTTTTTGTGCTGGAATAAAATTCCAAAGCTTTCTCCCGGTATGTCACGTCATTTTCGTCTTGTCAGTCTTGTCTCCTCAGTGGAGACGATACCCGTGCCACACAATACAGAGTTGTAGTACAGGAACTTTGGCGAAAAGAATCAATAGACAAATCAAACAATAATGTAATTTTATCTTTACTATTTTGTTTCTGATAAAAGGTTCAGCTGAAGAATACAATTTTAAACTTTAGCCTACAAAAACTGGAAAACTTGTAACCAAAGACACAAAAATGAACAGTAACGAAGAAATACAAATCACCATAAATGCTTTTAACAATGTTCAATTGATTAGTGTTGTTATTTGCAATAATTTGTAATACGAACAAAACGGTTAATGGGCGCGGTAATCCCTTTAGGAATTAGGATCAGTTGCTCTTTATTTCACACTTGTAATAGTATAATCGCAATATTGCGAAAGAAATCTGACACAATTAAAGTCATTCCAGCACCTCCCTGCTTATTCTTGAGAGCCCCTTATCGTAGTCGGGACGTAGGATTCCTGGTGAGAGCACAAAAGTTAAGCATCGTTAAACCCTTCAATTTGTTCAATTCTCTTCGAAATACTGTGTGAGAATTTGAAATATTGAAGTACATTGGGATTCATCGGCAGCACCTTAAATGTTTTGAGCTGTAGCACATGACTCTAGAATTCTTTTCTGAAATGCAAAGAAGGGGATTACTCTCGGGCATGGAGATTTTAATCTGACACTTGGGGCTTAATCTAATGAAAGTAGACGTGCTTTCACGTCAGGTTTGGATACCCACAACCTTAGCGTGGACCCCACATATAAGTATATGACAATGTAAAAAGCAGCTCACTAAAGTTTCACGTCACTTTTTAAAAATAAGTGAACAACAAAGTGTAGGTAGAGTTGATATCTTTTAGTGTCTGTTTGAAATGTAATCGTTTACAAGGTGTACATTAAGTTCTTTTGAAAAATCTACATAAAAAGTCAAAGGTTCCTTATCTCGACCTATACACAGATACAGTTGGAATTCTACCAACTTATTTAGGGCCAGTCCCCTCTTCCAAAATACAAAACAAAAAAAAAAAACAAAACAATCCGCCTATTCACAGCTGCACTCCCACAGACGAGGCTTCAACAGAATACAATGTGTTTAAATTCATTCATTCATATATTTCGTCTGCACAAATACAAATACAAAAAAAAAATTGCTCACGACCATATAATTTCGAGGTCACTACAAGATATTTCACTTATCTGCACAACTTGTAACCATTGTCCAATTTATTGGAACATCTATTGTTTAAATTTTGTCAATCAAATTGTACTTATCCATGGAAAATCGAGATACCCGGGCTCAGGCCAGTAGCCAGACAATGTACTAAAGTTGAAAAGGGCCAGATAGGCTGTTTGGGGCACATATTTTATATGAGTATGATATGCTGAAATGCAATGATTAAGGAATTTATAATATCCTGAGGGGCGAAAATATTCAATGGGGTAACCCCTGTCCCCGGTTACATGCTTGCCGTGGTTCCTAACCATGTCTATTGTGATGCCTTTACCCCTAGAAATGATAATATCTTTACTATTTATTACTTATATGATACCTCTGAACTCTGCTTTGGAAGGCAAAGACAATCTTATTGAAGGGTACTGGCTGGAGAAGTTATATTATTTGGGTTTCACTGTAATGTCAGTAGGATTAAACATGAGTCTTATTAAAAGAAATACATTTGGACTGTGAAACAATAATGGATGCATATGCAGCTCTGAATACAAATTTGGCACATCTTAATGGCAGAAGTATGGTAATTCGTGGGCTTCCAAAGTCCTTACAAAAAGGATAAAAACTATTTGGCCTACTGTTGTAGGTGGTCTGTCTAAGAATCTTGGGTTATCAACATTAGGTTGAACACGGAAATGAAAAGAACACAGTCACAGAAAATAGGCATTAAGTGAAAAATTGAGTATTTCGAAAACTTGATTATCAAGATATCAATAAAAAGAAAACAATATATCACACATGCATGATAAAAAGAAAGGTATTCAAGAACATGAATAGCAAAAAATGACATTAGCATTTCAAAGTAGCCTGTGCATGCGACTTTCCAGACATTTTGCATTCATTTGGGAGACCACAACATTTTCGAGACTGAACGTACCTCGGCACAACGAGCGTATTCAACATTCATTCTACATGTCAAAATGGCCTACGAGCTTAGATTTCTTCTTTATCATGATTTGATTGGTTCGTGGACTTATGTAACGTGTACACATATGTCATGTTTACAGCTGCTGGGTAAGTCTATAAGTTGAGAACAAAATCAAAAGAACATAATTCACGATGACAACCGACTGCAATTCCTTCTAATCGTTTGTGGTACTACTGCAGAGTCTGTCGTTTGGATTTTTGTTGAGCCCTGCGGGCAACTTGCCATGGTGTGTAGCTGTTGGCAAAATAACATGTGCATTTTTACACATTATACATATTTATACACCACAAATAGTAAGAAATTACCTTTTTAAGTCAGGTAACCTTCCGCCATAAACTTATTACTTTACCATAAGGGCTGTCATCATAGCAGCATATAATTCTCCGTTCGAGAAACTTTTGTATCAAGTAATTTCTTCCTTTAAATGTGGTAATTCAGTATTTTTTGAACTTACATTAGCCATCAGGCAGACAATTTGTACACAAGGGTTTACTATGAATTCTAAATGGATTCTTACTACCTTTCATTTAATCTTGTGTAGTACTTGCTAGCTTAAATATTTTATGGATGTTGTTGAAGCCGTTACCATACCAACTTCAAATTTAGTTTACGTCAGACTTATTTGATTATTGGAACGTTTATACAATGAAGATGAACTTTTCAGAAATCATAATTTCTCAAAACCGAAAACATAAATCGGTTGCTTTTCTAATGTAAAGTACAATATCTTCTGTGCTTCAAACTCTTATGATCCTTAAAATGTTCTTTTAATTTAATGTATTACCTCCATTGATCTCGAAATTTGTTCACCTGAGCGAGAAACATAAAATAAGGGAAAGGTTTATCAAAATGATTTACAACTTTGAATAAAACATCGGGTATTACGCCGAGGGTTAACCAGACTTAAGTACTCTAAAGACTATAACGGTGACTGAAAAATGATATTTTTAATGATGAAGCCCCACAGTCATTTAAATAGTTAGGTGACTGTCTAGTAAGTCTCAAAAAATGATGCTTGCAAACAAGTAGTATTTAGCAGGACACATCAACCAAGTTGGAGATTCTAGACCGTTACAACAAAGCCCCTTTCAATGAAAGATGAACTTTTTGATAAGTTTTGGATATCTAAACTTGTCTCTAGCATTACCTTTTCAGAATAATCTTTGTCTGTTATATCTGTACCTTCTTCGGGATCCTGTAGTTCATGCAGAAATATTGGATTGGAAATTTTAAGATGTAATTAGTTGTATACAATGTTCCTTTGTCTTTAATATGGTTTAAATGTATTGTCACATGTAAATTCCTATCGTTAGAATATGAAAATCATTCCCCTAATAAACAAAGTGCAAACAAAAAAATCATTTCAATTACGCAAATATACTCTTAAATATAATTATGTTTGTAATATAATTGTACAGGTAATTGTTGTTTGCCGTTGGAATCTTTCTTGTAAAGACAAGTTATTGGACGCCGCAAATTAAACATTAAAAAGTTATAATTACCTTCCATCGACCAGAGTCTAAATTCAAAGGGATTCGGGGAGAATCCATTGTTGGGTACCACCAAACTGAAAAGAAAACAAAATCATTGAGAAATAACGTATACTTGTTTTGATTATGTAGGACATTCGAATACCGACTGATTTTCAACCTGGCAGCACTATATAAAAGGGATTTTTGATGCCTGATATGAACTCAAATTACCTCAAAATTTCAAAAAAAGTTTTAGTTGTCAGCCTATCAAGGTATATTCCGATATCCATTCTTATTACCGTCGAAGAAGTTGACAGTAAAGGAGATCACTTTGGCACACTCACTCGAACATCCGACGTTGATCAATTCAACCCATTATCAACAAACTTTGAGTTTTGATTATCAGATTTATAACTTTTGACTGTAATAGTATGAAATAAAGTTAACCTTTAATTAATTTAAATGACTTAAAAATGCAATTTTTGGCGTTTTACGAGCATCCGTCGTGCATTGTTAACCATTGGTGAATGTGCATTGTTAAACATTGTTATAGTTTTGACCGGGAAGGATATCTCAAATTACCGACTACTGGCAAAGTGAATGGCAGAAGAAACAGAAAGAAGAGCATTTTATGCAATCTGGATAACGTTTGTAATGCAGTTTGAAGTAAAACATTTTGCAGTGTCTTTAAAATGCTATGTTTTGGCCCGCTTCGCACACATCCATTGTAGATAATTGAGTCATTGCCAGCTCATTTAAGACAATAGTATTATAGTGTCAATGTAACTCCTATACCGTACCAGTATCTACCTCTCCCACCTAAGATCCCCTTGCACGTTCAAATGCCATCAAAAGCTCGTTCAGCAGATGGTATTTCTAATCATTCTATAGTCACAGCATCCTTAACACGTGTTCATAATAAGGTAAGTCAAATAAGAATTATAATTGTAATAGTTATGCTTTTGAAAAAAATAATTTTTTTTCTATAATTTTATCTTTGGAATGGTACAAAATTCAACCTTAACTTTTCGTTTGTTACCAATCACAGGACATAATTTGGAGGTACCGCCCACTATCTATTTAGTTTACGAAGTTTTCGTAGATTCACCTCTGATGACCTCAGACGACCTTCGACCTTCGACCTCCAACAAACCAGAAGGGTTCTCTTTATCTTAAAGTAACCCACATATATATATATATATATATATATATACCAAATATGAAAAGGATCCATTATCCCGTCTTAAAATATCATGTTTTTTCAAGGTTTTCGATTTTTGACCTCCGATGGCCTCAAATGACCTTTGACCTCCACTGAAAACAATAAGGTTTTTCCTTTTAATATGATAAAGTTATATACTAAGGATGAAGGTTGTCCATCATTGCTATCTTGAGATATCGTGTTTACAAGCAGTCTTTAAGAATTTCGTATTTTCACCTCCGGTGACCTCAGATAACCTTTGACCTTTACCAAAATCCATAGGATTTATTTTTTTGTATTTTACTATAACGTATCTACATGCCACGTATACGTATGAAAAGCATCCATGCTTCCTACCTAGAGATATCGTGTTTACAAAGTTTTCGGTTTTAACATCTGGTGAACTCACATGAACTTTGACCTCCACCAAAAACAATAGGGATGTTTCTATAAATATAATAAATCTATATACCAAGTATGAAAATCATCCATCATCGCTATCTTGAGATATCGTGTTTACAAGCCAAGCGTCACAAACACACATACATAGACACCCATGCCCACATCATGGCTTACACAGCCTTGGCTCATCCACACGTAAACACACAATCGCCCACGTGATTGCATAGATTCTTTTGCCTTCAACAAGAAATCAAAAGTAATAGTCAAGTTCCAATTTCGAGTTATATGCTCACAAACCCCAGAGCTTCCGGGGCTTCTCCCCATGGACCCCACCCTGGCGTTGCCCTCGGAGCCACCAGGGGTCCTAAGGTTGACCCCTGGGCCACACGCCGTCGGGTTGAGCTCTTCGCGTTCCCCTGAGCCTTCCGCACTTTGGGTTGCTCCATATCCCTGCCACCAGGTTTCAGAGTTAATCTCCGCCAACTAGCATATATAACGAAGCTTAACATTGTATTTCCTACAGACATGTGCATTCTATCTACATCGTAAAAACTGAGAGTCAATCAGTCCTACCTTTCACTCCTTTGGATTGGAGGAGATTGAGAGTACACTGGTAGGTGCTTGTAACACAACAAGGGAGCAAGCATCTCGAAAACCTATTTCATGGGATGAAATTGGAATTAAAGAAACTGTCCATTATACTTTCGAGTTGATTTTCAAATGAAGGAGATTTATGACCACCCAAGGGCCTAAAATACATTACAAATTAATCTGGGACGACTCTAGAACGTTTCCATCAATCGATTATGATTTGTTCATTAGTGCAATTAGTGTACAGATTATTTGTCGTCCTTTATGGCTGAAACGGAGGGAAACTTCATCTCACGGTGACAAGAATGTAAAGGCCTATTACATTTTCGTTTGGCATAATGTGAACCAAAAGGGTAAGCTGCAAAGCATAGTTGTTCTTGATTTGGTTCAGCAATAGATACTAGGAAAACGACTTGGCATTGAAGATTTAAAGGTTTCATACACACAACAGTGAAGGCCTAATATAACATTTCAAATGAAGGACTACTATTTATGTTATTTGGAACGCCATCGTGTTGTAGCAAATTCGAGATTACCAGTATATAAAAGTGATTAATAATATGTGCCAAAAAGATTTTTTGACCACTACAGACTAAATATAGCTAAATACGAAATCACATTCTGTACTTTTTGTTCTGTTTACTGTTTCATCTTTACTCACCCAAACGATTCCAGTGTTGCACATTTGATTGCAAATTCGAAGACGCTTGCCACTTCTGTTTCCTCTATTTCTCTTCCTTCCTCAACTATTACTATTTCTTCGATAGCCTGCAACTTTGGCAAGCTGAGTCCAGACTTTAAGATGATATTCTTTGCAGGAGTATCTACTGAATTGAAGCTATACCACAGCCACACCGTGGTAAGTGGAATCTGAAATTTAACACAAGTATGATAGTCTCGAGTTTTGTGCTGATGAAGATGTGTTTACCCACGATGCAATCGTTTTTTATATGTTAGATGCCAGTACTTTTGCCATACATTATGCGGTAGCTAGGGGTAGGCAAAGTGGGGCACCCCATTCTCAGTTACTTTTCATAAGGGCAATTTTTTCCAAGCCTGCGACAAGCATATCTCTTTCACTGAGTTCTTTGAAGTAGATGAGACATTTAGTAAATAGTAAGTAAATGAAGTGAATAAGACTCTATTACCTTTATTAAAGTCCCATCGGCCAACGCTTACAGGCTACAAATCAGAAATTGTCTTACCACGCCCTCCAAGAGAGTTTCTTGCCATCATTGCATACATTAAGAAAGCAACCACTTACTTTGTAGTGAGATGCTATTTTGATAAGCTGTAGAATGGATTTCTGCTTTAGAATGTCGTCGTCATTTCTAATATTAACTCTGTCTCCACATTCTTCTTTTAGCGTATTCAAGATATTGTCGACTTTACCGTCTCTTTCAAGCGTACATAAGAGTTTAAACTTTGTGTTTCCAGCCAATTCCAAAGACCGTATTATCTCCTCGGCAGCAGTATAGTTGAGACCACAAGCAAACCTATAGGTATCCGGGAGTTTAGAAGGAGGAAGCTCTTTGAGAAGATGTTCACGCTCTGCAGGAAACTCTGCAATACGTTTCGATAGGTAATAGGCAGCATACCATTCGCGAAACAATCTGTGGTAAAATCTTACTTGTTTTTTCTCTTGAATAAACGGAGTGTTACAGGCACCAGGTCTATCACGGACTTTAATTACGTTCTCTTCCACTAAAATGCCGATTCGAACATACAGTTCGTAACAATTTTCACCAATCTTTTCAAGGAGCTGATTTTTCTCCAAAACAAGATCATAATCAATTTGCCTCAGATTTTCAAAAGCTATTTGATCTAGATTATCATGATTATGTTCTAGTTGTTCATATTTTTCTCTGAGATCCTTTTTTTCAATTTTATTTTGCATATGTTTGTGAAAACATGATACCATATACTGGAAATATATTGTCACAGAATTGAACTTCAAGTCATCTTTCCTATCTTGTGTAATGTGTGCAAACATCACAAAGAACAAAGGTACTTGACAAAGATCTTTTAGTACTGGATTTGCCCTGAGGCGTCTTTCGATGTTTCCATCGTTCGTCTCGCTTCTTGTAACTGACTTGGATATGTATTTCTGCCGTGCCTCCTCATCAAATCCAGTCAGTCGGACTCGTTTGGTGTAAGGTGAGAAGTTGCGTGGGAAATGTGATGGTCTGGTCGTTAGGATGACATCACAGTCCTGGAACATTTTTCTTTCAAGAATTTTTCTCACATCAGTTTCTTGATCCTGATCCGGATATTCATCGTAACCATCTAGAATGACTAACACAGAATCAGTTTTTCTACATTCCGTTACGATGTTCTGAATATCTTTAAGTTTTAATGTAGAATCATGCGGCAAAATAAAATTTCGAATAGCTTCAAAGATTGACGTCACGCCACCCATTTTTCGAAGCTGAAGAAGGATGAGTATCCCTACTCCATCTAGCCGGGATTTAGATGTTTTGTTACACCAGTCGTACGCCATCTGAAGGGTCAAAGTAGATTTCCCATACCCTGGGGGACCTTCTAAAATAATCCTCGATGACTTGATACGGGAATCGTCAAAGATGGACTGGTAAGAATCTATTGTTTGCCATGTTTCCTTGCCTCTTTCATTAGATGGTAAAAATTCAATGCCCCCATTAACAAAAATCTTATCTACAAGGTAACATCTGTCGCGAATGTACGGTATAGGCAGTATTGCTGCATACATCTCCTTATACTTCGCTTTGAGCTGCTTGATAAACTCTTCTGTATTTTCTGCTCGCGTCATTGGCAGTGCCTGATGAAAACAACAAGTAGATTAAAATGGACCTATTTTAAATAAACAAGAAAAAGAACTTGACGTAGAATAAAGTTTATTGCAAAGCATTTACTCCGTTAATTTCTCTCCAAGCCTTCAAAGGTAATATTTACACCCATTGTTGATTTTTCCATCCTTCATTCAACTCTATCAATCAAACAGGGATTAAATTGCTGTATTAAACTCTTTCGTTTGGATGTCATACACTTATTCCAGGTAAGTCATCAGAATATTAAATAAAAGAAAGGATAACCCACCAATAGCAGTGTTTCATATAACTTATAGGCAGGGTTGTAACAAGTCAAGTCTGACTCGAACTCGAGTCGACTCGAGTCGCATATTTGACTTGACTTGACTTGACTTGACTTGGTCATTAGTCAAAATGACTTGACTTGACTCGAGTCTGGAACCCTAAATGACTTGACTTGACTCGAGTCACCACCTAAAATGACTTGACTCGGACTCGAGCATAGCATGACTCGAGTCCAACTGAAGACTCGAGTCAGGGAAAATGACTCGAGTCTCCTGCTGAGACTCGAGTCCTTTGACGCGACTCTGATGTTTTTAAATGAACCCAATTCTGGATTGTGCACGTGCACATCGCGAGTTAGAAGCGGCCGCTACACACAGTGCCCCTGAGTGTAATCAATACCAGCACTGCATACCTGTAGTATAGTTGTCACTTGACAAACGGACCGCGCCGGGCAGTTCGACAAATCCGCACTCACTGCTGCAGAAGCATGTTATATCAGACTATGTACACATCATGCCAGTCATGAACCATTACGATCACCGATCTCAGTGGTTTCGATCGAAAAACAACATGTTGCACAGACAGGGCTGCCATCTGGATGATTCTTAGTGTGGTTCAGGGACTTCCGTTGTACGAGATTTTTAATATGAGTCTGTTCATTTTTCCCTCTCTATGATAAATTTTGTTGCCTCAGTCTGCGTAAAACACTCAATAATATTGCTCGTGCAAGTGCCGTAGCTACGGGGGGGGGGGTCTTGGGGCGCAAGTCCTCCAACAAAATCGTCACACTCCCCCCCCCCCCCCCGCTATCTGGGCCAAAAAATCACCCACTCTGAATAATTTTGAATAAATCCGGATAGATTGTGACAAACTTAATGTGTTTGAGAATAAAATAAAATCAAACTTTACATTTTTTCACAAAAATTGAACATCTTGATGGCTGCCATCAAGCCTGGCAAGTGCCATTTCCGGCCATCTGGGATGTATTAAAATCTCATATTTTTGGGGTACGCTCGGCGCCAATCAATGGTGGAGCTCCGCTTAGATAGTAAACGGGATTCAAACTTGCAATCCTTGGACCCCAAGTCCGGCCAGCTGAGCTAACCCGTCCTCTCAGAAATGTGTGTCAGAAAAAGATAAAATCAAACTTTACATTTTTTCACAAAAATTGCACATCTTGATGGGCCGCCATCAAGCCTGGCAAGTGCCATTTCCGACGATTTGGGACATATTAAAATCTCAAATTTTCTCGATACGCTCCACGCCAACCTATGGTGGCGCTCCGCTTAGATAAAAAACGGGATTCAAACTTGCAATCCTTGGACCAAAGTCCTGCCAGCTGAGCTAATCCGTCCTCACAGAAATATGTTTGAGGATAAGATAAGATCAAACTTTACATTTTTTTTTCACCAAAACTGCACCTCTTGATGGCTACTATCAAGCCTGGCAAGTGCCATTTCCGGCGATCTGGGATGTATAAAATCTCAAATTTTCTTGGTACGCTCCGCGCCAACCTATGGTGGCGCTCCGCTTAGATAGTAAACAGGAGCCCCCCACTAAAAGCTCCAGCACCCCCAAAGCCCCCAAACGAAAAATCCTCGCTACGCCACTGCTTGTGCAACTCTTATAGGACTGGTTTAGTCCTCAGGGAAGGCATGTGTATGGCTCAATCCCCTACGTTGTTTTGAGTATTAAAAGGAGGAATATTTTCAGGAATTTTTGGGTTGATTTAGAAGAATATTCTCAGTAAGAACCTATATATCATTGGAAAGAGCAAAGATGGGGAATTTAAATGCAGATTTTATTTTTGTAAAATAATCTCATTATGTATGCAAATATGCAAATTAGATGACGTCATACGGTTTTTCATAAAAAATCGTATAAAACCAATAAAAAAAATACAGACTACTATTTTTTTGTAATTTATGGCGCAGGAGATTGTTTGGCTATCTTTTCTCTTTCATTTGATACCACATTTGAGGAAATTGGACGAAAAATGAGGAAGATAAGACCATTTTACTTTTGCTACACTTTTGCTATACAGCCCACACTGAACTCACACACACTGACCTCCGATATTTTCTCCTAGAAAATTACGTTACTTATGTGTCTGTTAAAATCTCACCAAGATTATGTACTTTAGCTATCTGAGAAACACCCTCTCAACTTAAGTGAATCCTTTCCATTACCACCCAAAACCGCCGTGCTGTATTACGAAACGACCAGGGGCCTTTGGTCTGAGTAAAAAAGTGATCATACTTTAATTGCTGTGGTTTGTTTAATGCACAGTTGATGCTGTTAAGAAACTGAAGGTGCTTCGTTTTATGTCCACGACTCCCAAGGCTTCCCGGATGGCCTCTCCCCACCTCCGAGTACCAGGGGACCCTTATTAAAGGGGATATGACATCACCCCAAACATATTTAGGAATATGATTACATCCCTAAATAAAATTAGTGAGTGCACCTTATTTGATATTAATGCAAACAGTAGCTTCCCTCTGGATGGTCAATGATGACTTGAGGAGTCAGTTGTTCTCGATAACTCACACCCAGTAGTATATTGGTATAGCCTTGAGCAATCATAACTCAGTGCAAGTGCAAGCTACTGTAACTTTATTTAGGAGATGAAACAGATCAAGGCCGTCAGTAAGGGGCACAGGGCCTGAAGCTCCCCCCTCCCCCCAAATTGCCCCCTGGAAAATAAAAATGACCATTGCATTAATGCATTTAAGTTTATCTCACCCCCTAGAAATATATTTCGCCCATGGAAGCCCTCTCGCCCCTTCAGCACATTTCCTGGCTTGCACTAGGCATGGCAGGTGGTTTTGCTTAAATTGGAGCAGGGGTAATACAAGTAACTTAGTAGAGAGAATTTTTTGTCTAGGTCAGTGGTTCATAATGGGGGCCTTATCGCCCGGTGTGTTTGCGCAACTCAAGGGGGCGATGAGCGACAGGAGCCCTTTGCAAATGATGAGAAACTAAATATAAACTGGACCTTACAAGATTTCAAAAGGGTTTCTCTAGCTGAGCTCTCAAACTGATTTGCATAAAAAGGAAAGAAATGACATCAACAAGTCCAAGATGCATGGGTCTTACATTCCCTCCTCGGGTGCTTTGCAAAGCTGTGAATTATCTTTTGGAAGATGCCACGAAATAGCTTCTAACAGTGTTTAATTTCAACATTTTTCCTGCAGGACCCTCATATTTCCCCATCAGTTGTAGTCAAAGTGGTAAGCGAAGGAGTTATGGCCAAAAATTGTCCCTCCACTTTCTTGTAAGTCTTTCGCCCATTTTGCTGTAACTATCAGGGCGTTCTAATATCACCTTCCTATACATATACTCTCTATCCCTCCCATTCCCAATTTCTGAAAGCTGTTCGTTAGGATTTTCGTTCAAAATTAGTAAAAATACGATAGTGCTCGGCGTCATACTCTATAGTATCATTTGGATATCAGGGAATAAGCATCATATCAATCAGGCGCGTAACTACGGGGGGAGGGGCTGAGCCCCCAAATGTTTATTTGTTTTATTATGCATCCTAATAAAATGTGCAAGGATTAAGGACGGCGATCAACTGCCGTAACCCCCCATTAATTTGATAGATAGGCCCCTTAAAAAAATTCATCCTAGCTACGCCCCTGATGTCCGTGCGGCAGTGCTCCATTTTATATAATTAACTGAGGGCTTCCAGGGGGCCCTGTATTGTGCCTGTCAGCCTTAGATACCCTTTTACAACTGTAAAAATTTCGTTATAGTCCAAGAATGTTTCTGTGGACCCCACGCACTTTTTTGTTTTGTGTAAAAATTTTCCCCAAACAGAAGGCAGTGAAGCAGCCAAATGGGAGGGGCTCCAGGAAGGTTTGTTGACAACATACTCCCCCGGCCTCTTTCACCTAACCAAACATTAGAATTTACTAAATTATGGACATTTTCCATGTATGATAATGCAGTTCCAAAAATATCCCAAAGATGGCACCATTTTGCAGACAAGCAACCCTAATGTTAACAAAAATTTCTCAAATATTAAAGAGGGAGGGGACCTCCCCTTAGACCCCACCCCCAGGACGGCAACTTTATGTAAGGTGACAAAGGAAGGATATCCCCACTGCTGTATACAATCGAAGGGACGCTTAAAAGGTACAATTTACGCAGACATAGGGGTTTAACTGAGGTAGCATTACGACGTCATCTGCGGTGCGCCCCCCCCCCATCACCAGATTCTGGCGGCTACACTGATTGGAAAACAAAATGATCTAAGGGTGATTTCTATAATCTCTGCCTGTTTCTGCATGGAAAATGCGCCCAGATGTAGTTCCAATTAAATGCAGAGTCAACCATGCTTTCCCTTATCATTTGGATTGAGGGATGGTTTATTGAAGTAGAGCATTCCACATTTGATGAATTGGCAATTGCCAATCTCCTTCCCGAGTTAAATGGCCGCCTAGTTAAAAGCATTGGCAACAGTGGCGGCGCTACGGGGGGGGGGCATGAGGGGGCATTTGCCCCCTCGGATTTTGGCCTTGACCTCCAGTTGCCCCCTCCAACTCAGCTGAAATATAGTGCATTGGATGGTGTATTGATTGATGCATTATGAACCAAAATACACCTAGGCCTATCCTGAAACTTAATTTTTCAGCCAGAAATATGCTAAAACCTCTGAGCTTCCGGGGGCTCCGCTCCCTGGACCCCCCACCAGTGCCCTTAAGGTGGGCCACTGGATCCCAGCCGCTAATGTTCGCGCTTCGCGAGAAATATTTTTGCCCCCCCCCCAAATTTCCGTTGCCCTCCATTCCCCCTCCCCCCACTTTTAAAGTCCTGGTACCGCCACTGATTGGCTAACTGATGATAAGCCTTCACCATTTCGTCCGGGTCCCACACATACTTTTTCAAAAGGGAAGGTGTTATTCCCAATACTATAAATTGGACACTCAGGCTGGCAGCTAAGGCCCCCGCCCCCCCTTCAGCCAACCCTATAGTATACCTCCTTCAGCCAACCCTGTAGTATACCTTTACAGCAGGTAGGCCTACGTGTCGAAAGTGAACCTTCGGCATACTTTTACTCTGATACTGGCCGAGTTACACTGTTTAAATATTGAGGAAGAAATGTTTCGTAAAAAATGGTTAGGCTACTAAACATAACTGATTCACTAGTTATAACACCATGTGTTTTGTATGTAATAATAAAACTACCTTTCGTGAAGACAACAAAGCTCCCAGAAAAGTTTTTCACTTACATTATTTCCAGGTTTCCGTGAGGAACCTGTAAATCCCTTATACATTTCACGTTGGGACTCTACTGTATTACACTGTACGCTAAGTAGTTGGCTTAACTGTGCTGTGATCTGCAAAAAACACGCAGTGCGAGTGTCATTCTGGCCTGGTTTCTCTCGATTTCACCACGAGGGTGACGTATGTAAGTAGGATGGGTCAAACTAGGTACGTAATATAATGAATATTAAGCGGTTCTCAAAGGTGTCCAATTTATGTTTTCCCCAAGTGCACAGTGAAATGTAAACAACTTTGGATCTATAAATAGAGCTGCATGGCTTTGCAAGGTAGCTCTAAATGGCCATTTTAGTGAGTAGAAAAGTCGGAGGGGTGTTGTGGGTTATAATTTTTGATATTGGGAGGGGATTTTTGGGTCAGAAATGCATGTTTTGGGTCAAAATTTACGCATTTTTGAAAACTGAGTATGTTTGGACCTTTGAACCTCTCTAACTCACCCTACCCTTGTCATTTATGCATAAATGTTGGTATTTTTATGTACGGAATTTTGTAAAGAACATTTTGGTGTTTGAATGAAAAAGACTGGACTTTCCGTTGTTGAGCTAGGAGTTTTTACTTTTTGGTTGATTTTGGGCCTGAAATGTCGATTTTTGACCAAAAATGACGCATTTTTTGAAATTCTACTTGAAATATCTCTGAATTCCCTATACCTGGCATCTAATCACCTCTCCTGATGTTTCTTTAGGGTCTAAGGCATTCCGAGAAAGTATAGGGAGTAAGGTGACCCTTTCCTAAGGGCCTGAAATGACTCCTTGAAAAATTTAGGGCATTTTTACCAATTTTGGCATTTTTTTCGGCATTTTTTGAATGTAAACAACTCTTTTTTGGTATTTTGTGAAAAATTTTCAGTATACAACCCCCCAAAAAATGGTGGCATTTCATTGATCTATTTGTTGGCTTTATTTTGGTTGTTAAATAAAGGCTGGTAGATGTTGCAAGACGAAGTTATGAATTTTTAAAAATGCCAACTCGATTTGCGTGACACAGTCACGCAGAGTACGGGAAAGGAATAGCCGGCGAAGGTCACCTATAGCTCCCCATGCGCGGCCCTTACCACGACCCATTGAAAATCAGGGGTCTTCCCAGCACAGTGGTGGTCGAGATTGTTTTTTTTTTTTTTTTTCTTAAAGCAAAGCTAGGACCTAAAGTCCTTGTTTACTGCCTTAATTTTTCCCCAAATGTTTAACTAATAGTGCAGTTGTTTTTGAAAACTTTAAAAAATAATAAAAATAATAAACAACGAAGCGATGCGAGACAAGAGAAACTATAAGAGAATTTTCAATAGCCTATTATGATTAAATTTTGCAATGTTAAATGAAGGAAAACATTAATATCAAATACCATATTGCTAGGAAGATTTTTCTCTGCGCGCTTCCCGCGCACCCCCAGAGAAAACTGACTAATACAATTGAAAATTTGTCCAGCACCGTAAGATTTCCAAGCATGGGCTTCTCCTACGTGCACACTATTGTGACTTGAAGCTCTGACATAAAGAGTCACTGAAAGTACTTTACGTAATTCAATGCACCCTGGGTCCTTGAAAAAAAAATCCCAAACTCTAACCATGTATAGGGAATCACAATTCTCGATATATTTTTCGGCGTGCTTCCCATGCATGAGCCTGATATAAATTGATGTCTCATTAATACTGCTTTACGGCTGTGCGTAGGAAAACTTTGCTGAAAATGCCTCGTTATTATTTCCTCTGGGGCAGCTTGAGTAAATAACTATTTCCAAAACCCTCGCGACACCTCTCGCTGTCCACTTTCTCGACATACTACTACCATCCTGAGCAAACTTACTGACGCATCGTAAATTTACGATTTTTTATAAGAAACCTACATCATTAGCATTTCAAATTGCACGTACGAAAACAGAATTTGTTCTAGAAATTGTCCAGAATTACCGCAAAAGTCGCCAAATTTAAAAAAAAATTGCTCGGGGAGGGCCCCCAGTTTCCAGCCTTCGGCGCTCGCGTTTGAAGGTTTCGCCGGCAACAACTTTCCAAGACGTTGCCTCCAATGAAAATTACTTCCCTGCATGGCATTTAACTGACTGCCGATGATTTTGGCTATGTCCATGTAAAAACTACCTGACGAATATATCATTTATTTTTTAAGTTATCATAATTAAACTCTATAACCTGACAACCTTCGAAATCGACAATAACTTCTGTTTCAAACTAATAAAAAAGTTGAGCAGGATTGTCCCAGACCATCCACAAAATGAAACATGAAAGAAAGAACCCTAAAGCAGGATATAGGTAGGAATTTTTGTGTAATGAACAATACTGCACTTAAAACTAAAGAAAAACAATAGGCTAAAATTAAACGTCTTAATGTGTTATCTTAATTCGGTGCGCTTCAGGCGCACCCGTTTTAAATATTGTTTCAGGATTCCAGGTTACTTCCTGTAGAACATCTCGCTTTTCATAGCTTCGTTCAAACTCTTCCATTATCATTGGAATCCTTGAATTCCCCATGGTCGTACGCAGCTGAGGGAAAGTTCCCCCTTCCCCCAGAAATTTTTAAAGCACAATGTTTATCACCATCGATCTGTGTAAATTTACCGACTTCTTGAAGATTGTGTAGATGCAAGTTGTAAGGCTCGAGAGAGTGTCATTTCCTGTACCGTAATATGGGACAGGCGCTTAGCGAAAGGGGTGCAAGAGCCCTCTCCTTGAGGGTACTTTTCTTAGCCTTTTTATTACTAATATCGCTAAAAGTCTAAAAATGCATTTTTTTCAGCGCGCTCTGCCCGCACCTACTCTGAGTTCTAGATCTCACATTTATAAAATTATTGTTCCAAAGTCCCAGCCTTTAGCGCCGCTTGGCAGTCCACACAGGTTTACCAGCCCCCTTCTCCATTTTCAGAAATCAAATCCCGCCCCTGGTCACTGTGGCCATTTTCATTCGTTACTGACGGAGAGTTTATGTCCGAGAGGTGCACAGTGCTACTGCTAGGTACTGGACTACTTCGTTTGATTAAAGGGTATGTTACGCCATGGCTCCGACATCTGTGGATCATGGGTGACGACATTTGACGTTGGGCGTACGTCGCAAAGTGAAAGTGAGATTGTTCCAGCAGATATACATTAACATTGCTTGCTTGAGTAGTTTTAGCATTCGTGTGTTGGGCGCAAGCTACGTGTGGTACCTTGGTATGTGCAGCGTACTCCTGGCAAATTGCATGTAAACTTATGTGAAAACAATATACCTGTGGCATACCATAGAAAAAGATTGCAGTCAGTGACAGGTACACTTCAGAAGAGGCAGAAAGGAACCAGTTGTCTCCAGCAGGGGCGGCGCCAGGGTATTTTGAAAGGGGTGGCAAACATGGGGTGAGTAATAGCCGTCCTGCGAGAGGGGTCGAAGGGGAGAAAGATACCCCTCCTTTTTTAAAATTTTTTGTAAATTTTAGGTTGTTTAGATGCCAAATGATGCTTTCTTTTGTTATATTTTTTGTACTGTCACCCCACCCCCACAAAATTATGTCTTAAAATGTTATTTAGACGATTTTATTTTTTTGAGCTAAAAGCCATAGGGGTGGCAAATGCCTACCCTGCCACCCCTGTGGCGCCGCCTCTGGTCTCCAGGTCACACCAAAGAAGAAATACCAGCTTTGAATTTGCTATGATTATGTAATAGTGTGACTTGCGTTGACTTGTAGACACCAGCAACTGACTCGAGTTGACTCGACCAAAATGTCTGACTTGACTTGAAAATGTGCTTGACTTGACTTGAAAATGTGCTTGACTTGACTTGACTTGAAAA
Organism: Holothuria leucospilota; assembly: GCA_029531755.1. Lineage (NCBI taxonomy): Eukaryota > Metazoa > Echinodermata > Holothuroidea > Aspidochirotida > Holothuriidae > Holothuria > Holothuria leucospilota. Next base: position 11,998,243 of record CM055965.1, read on the forward strand.
TGTGACGAATGACTTGACTTGACTTGTGACTCGACCACAGTTGACTTGACTTGACTTGCGACTCGACCTAAGGGTGACTCGTTACAACACTGCTTATAGGTGAACGTAAGCGGAACTTTCATGTTGCACAAAGGAATGTATAACTCCTTTACTAAATTCAGTAAAGTTATGTGCCGTTTTGCGCGCACTTCTTTCGGCACCATATTGCATTTAACCAGAAAGTACAAATGCTCAGTGATTTCTTGCCCAAAGTGGATGCCTTGTTGCACTGAGGTTCATCTCTAAAAATTATCCTTCTTGAGATATCATTTTACAATGTTTTCACAATTTAACCTCTGCTGACCTCACATGACCTTTGAGCGCTCAAAGCAACTTGTTAGGAAGTGACATGGAAGGATTCAAACCGGAGCCGTCTTTGTGCGAAACAGAGCACTTTCCGATACATCATCAACAAACTCGTTACACGAATGGTACTTCTTATCATAATATAGTAACAGCATCCTTCACACCTGTTTCATACTTAGGTTATTAAAACTAGAATTATTACTCTAACAATTATACTTGTGAAAAATTAATGTCCTTCTTTATAGTTTTATCATACTAAATTTCTGCCCTCACTTTTCAGTGGTCGCGAAACAACACAATTCGGAGTTACCACCCACTGCTAATTAGTTTACGAGATTTTCAATAGTTTCACCTCAGGTGACCTCAGATGACCTTTGACCTCCAACAACCCATAGGTCGTTCTTTTACGATGACAAATCTATGTACCAAGTATGAAAAGTATCCATCGTCCCTGTCTTGAAATGTAGTGTTTTTGAAGGTTTTGGTTCTTGACCTTTGGTGACTTCAATTGACCTCTGACCTCCACTGAAAAGAATAATGCTCTTCTTCTCTATATGATGAATCTATGCACCAAGTATGAAAAATGTCCATCATTGCCATCTTGAGATATCGTGTTTACAGGAAATCTTTTACGAATTCCCTATTTTCACCTCCAGGTCTTCAGATAACATTTGACCTCTAGCAAAAACAACAGGGATCACTTTCCGACTATAACGCATCCACATGTCAAGTATAAAAGAAGTACCCATGCTTCCTACCTAGAGATAAAGTGTTTACAAGCCAAGTGTCAAAACACACACACACGTGCATACACTCGCCAGCCTGATTGCATGGATTCCTTTCGATTTATGCAAGGAATCAAAAATGGAGGGATTTCTTTCGCTATTTATCTTTAATAAATGCATGTACGAAAGTTTGAACTGTTTTTGGCGAACTTACGCAAATGTTCAGGAATCCGGCCCCAGGATTGTAAAGTATCACAGGAATGAAAAGATGTAAGAAAAGAGAATCCCTCTCACTATTGGAAAGGCAAACATTATCTAAGAATCACCAAAAGTTTCTCCCGATTCCCAGGCACTCTTATTCCAGATACACATTTTGGACGACATATTTCGCCTGGAAAGGTATGTTTATTCTACTTAGCTTGCATTATGGTATAGAATTGTCGGAAGGCAAACTTTTCGACACTAAACTTTGAAAGAAATCTTTCACAATACCAGTCTGATGGTTGGTAGGAAGATAGTACAAGAAATTGTTCTCGCGAAATCTATTACATTGTTGCGAACTTCATTTCCAAAAACTCTAACCAATCGTATACCTCCTACTTTCCTCAGTCTTCGGTATCTCATAGCGGGTCCAACGTTAAGAGGCGATTGGCATGGTTCACTGACATATAGTTTGCATATAGTTTAATATAGCTTTTTCACTTAAGCTTGCTTGAAAATGCACGATGGACCCTTCTACCTTTCTTTTAGGCCAAGGATATCAACAGTTACTTTTGCAATCATTTACGTTGATCCAAAATACGTTGTATGAGTTACAGTATTATGTGTACTTTTGTGATGATATGGCAAGCATAAAACACCTATTGATCATATTTTGGTGAAGCACGAAATTTAAGGCAACCTAGTATCGCAATGTTTATAGTAGGAGCCAGGGACTTTGAAAATGGCATTCCCAACCATGGGCGGAGATTCTGGGGGAGGGGGTATATCCCCATGGAGTTGGATGGGGATACTGTACACTATATCCCCCCCCCCCCATGAAATCAACCCTGCAGATTCGGAAATCAAGTAAAAAGTTTAGTTTTAGACTTTTTTACAATAGACCTATTTACTTTTTGAGGAAATACTTCTTACAGTTGTCATGGTATCAAGCTGCAAAGCCTGGAAAGGGCTATTTCCGGTGATCTCGGACGTATTTTTGGCCAAACTTTTTTTTTGTACGCTCCGCGCCAACTGATGGTGGCGTTCCGCTTACATTGTGCAACCTACTATACCCCCACTTTGAAAGACGGATCGTCGCCCAATTTCCCATCCCCAGATGACAGGGTACTGAAAATCTATTTTTTCGAGGTAAATTTAACCAAATGTGGAGTAGATTTGTCACTCGCTTCAGACAGATTTTGTTGAGTGAGATGTTCTAATCCACGAAAAGTGGAAAATCGTTGGTTTTTGTTGGAGAAAATCATGCTGGCAAAAATCTTACCTCTTCGTTATTTGGTGTTGACTCTTTCAATCTCTTTCTCCTACGGCCACCTGTCGGATGGAATTCAAACTATTATACCACTTAGTCATTTCAACTTGACAGCTTGAGCAGACATGCCGTGTAAATGTATGAAAGTAATACAAGATTCCAAGTTGAAACGACTCAATTGCAACGATGCATGCATGTGTTACCAAAACATTACACAAATATATTTCTTATCCTCAAGGTCATAAATGTAACAAAGTGTGCTTTAGTAGTTCGAGTAACTGTCTGAAGATCACATGGCAAATACCAACAAACGGAAATAAAATAAATAAACTGGAAGTCATCAAAGAATACGCTACCTTTCCACTTGAAGATAAGTACACCTAAAACGAAGAAAAACAACGGTACGACCACAACCAATGGCCACAGCAGACCTTTTCCTTCTTCCTCGGGAACTGCTTCAGTTGTACCTTTAGAGAGTTGTTGCGTGGGTTAGGTGTGAAAGGAAAACAGGAAATGGAAAAATATAATTAAAAAGGTAACCGGTTTTTTTTTATATGAACATCTTCGTTATCTGCTTCAAATCCATTGCAAATTTAAGGATTCATGGCTAGAAGAAGTTCTACTTATTTAGATTCATTTTACATGTGCATTATCTATGCATACACAATGTAGCCTAAACATTTGATTTATTTCTTACCGAATTCCTATAATTTTGCGAATATTGTGAAGACTTTATGAAAGCTGTATTAGATTCGTCTCAGTATCACGTCTTCTCCGCTAACGCTAAAAAGTTTACATTTTTTACTTTAAGAAACGTTTACTATTTCTCACAAACTACATTGAAAGTGGCAACATTTTCTCTCATGTCAGCATGTTCTAATAATGCAAAATTTACTTTAACTATTTCCTAATCCTAACATAAACATTCGATTTGCTTGGGGTGCATAACATAATGTAACGCCCCAAAGGGGCCGCCAAACAGGCGTGGAACTCGAATTAGATTTATATCTTTGTCCATTGTCATTCTTTTAACTATGAGAATGTACATAGCAGTAGTCTTTGCAAAGGATGCAGATTTACAATATATTACCAGTTTTGAAGCTGCTAGAATACTTTTGTCAAGTTTTTATGAATTTTATGGTAAATCTGTTGAAATAAAAGACTTTTTCTGTTGCTGTAATTTTATCTGATATGTTACTTTACATCCGATAGTATTTATTTACAGTCTTTTTTCAACAAGTTTGGTTTGTACTAATATTGCCAGTTTATATTGTGGCTGATAAAAATTAATGTATCTATTGAAGCTAGATATACCGGCGCTTTGGTTACGATTATCTTTAATGGGTTGGGCTTTGTATGAAAGTCCTGCGGCTTATATTCCACTGTATTTGCAAACCTGAAACCATTCCAAAAAGGAGCTCTTGGAGAATGTCATGATTGTTTATGAAATTGATACTACAAAGAATACCAATACATTGATGGAAAAATTTTGAAGCAAGGTTTGTGACCAGTTCATCAATTTTGATGAAATCAAACTAAAATGCATTACTTAATTAAAATTGTTGAACACAAAATATCAACAAAAGTTATCTAAGACTACTGTCATACGTCAAAACCTGTCCGCACCACAGAGTTTTGTGCAGTTTGCTTTATACAGGTGCTAAAAGAAAAGGTGTGGTGTTAGTCTGACATCATCATCCTTAAAGTACTGCAAAATCAGCAAATGTGTAGAGAAACAATTATGTGATGCTAATTTCCACAAAAATTCTTTCACAATTGATGAAAATGTAACATTATTTTGTAACAAGAATGTCAATTTGCAGAAAATCTCGTTAAATATGTTACAAAAATAAGCATTGTGGTACGTTTTAAAGATTCATTTCCTGAGAGCGGAGTGGAGAGGTATTTTTATGTAAAACAACTGTTTCATAAGATGAAATAATAAATTCATCGCTTAAATAGCAGTATACATAACAGAAACTTTATAATTGACTGAAAAACTGTGGAAGCTCAAAAGGCTTCAAAATTGTCAAACCATTATTACTATCATTTGATAACTGTAATAAACATACTTGTCACGAATAGAAGATCAACCCTTCTTGACAAATCGAACAGTTTAGCATGTGGTCCAGAAACCGTGCACTCGACTGTAATTATATTTTCAGAACGAAGGTTTGTGTAATACGTTGCTTTCAGCGAAACGTCGAACAAGTCCCCCTTGTCTTTGACAGTTAATTGCTGTTTCGTAAAAGAAATTTTGTGTGACGTGTCCTTATAAACCACTTTCCATTCCAGTCTAACCTGAGGACGAATTCCTTTCACTGCGCATGTCAGGTTTCCTTCGTGTTCCACTTCCAGGAAACAACTTTTCTGATTTCCACAGCCTTCTACGGTTGGATACGAAGAATCTGGAACAACTTCAAAAATAAAGATCTTTAAATATGCAAATTTTTATTCCCACAGCTTCACAAATGTTTCTTACTCTTTGTAAGTACTGTTGAATAGATCATGTTGAAACAAAATTTAATCATAGACTCTCATGTACGAAGATTACTTTTCTTTCACTTCTTTCTAAGACATTTGAAATTAACCTTCCAAGCTCAGATGCAAATTATGTCATAAGAGCGCTCGAAGAATGTAATACACCTTTTTGTGGCGAAGTATTTACAAATGTATGCATGCAAACTGTAATTATTCTTCATTTCATGAAATAATTAAAAGGCTTTCTACCAAGGAAGAAATTTACGTTCTTTCAAAATAAGTGATATTTTATTGTACCATAAACTCCGATGTGATATGATGTAATATCTTCAGAGGTCCCGTCTCCAGAAATGCAGTAGTAAAAGCCTTCGTCTTCAACTTGGACTTGATACATGACTAAAGAGGCGGTGTCCCCCAATTTATGTTTTCCTGCAAAGGTATCTGTAAAATTGTATTCAGCAAGTACGGCATATGCTATGTTTTCAAACCGGAAGCTAGCAGTTCTTTGTACCCTCCAAACTGCAAAAAGAATATTTGTATCAGTACAGGAAAGCTCTAGTTTAGAGTTTCGCTCAAAATACTTGGTGACTGGGTGAGAAGATGGTAGAGTACTGTCACTTCTTTGAACTAAAAGCGTCGATTCAGTTTGCCGAAGAAGGGGTGGTGAACTTATGACTTTGCACACAAGAAGTTTCAGCAAAACGTCATCATTGAAGTAATTTGTTGTGGTAATTCGTGATGTATACATCACGTTTCCTTCTGACATAATATTTGATTCAGTAAAGATCTTTATGTCATCAGATGTTGTACGTTCAAACCAGTGAAGTTCAAGTACTGGTCGTGCATTATCAACTGAGCAACTTATTTCGTAACTTGGATGCAACGATCTCAAGCAAAACTGGTGTTCATTTCCACATTCAGTGATGGCAGGAAAGGGCTGCTTTGGTGTCACTGTGAAAACAAGGGACAAAGTCATACAACTTTACATAGGTTAGAGAAAAACCTAAAGGCAGACACACTTTGTCCACAATCACGTTTAACATACAAATTGGGACATAAGTTCATTAATGGGGCCTCTGTAATCATGTGAAAGTCTTCAAAAAATAATTAATATATTTATATGTACATATATATATATATATATATATATATTTATTTATTAATACGGAAGTGTTGATGTGACGTTGCGACTTCTAAATATAGAAACTGAAGAATGGTGGGAAGCGGACACAGTCGCATAATTTTTAAACCTGTGGCATATACGTCTCACATTGACAACCTTTGCCTTGCTAAGAAAGACGATACCACCAAATGATGAATAACTGAGGTCCGCGCTGGGTTTTGAACCAGCGACCTGCTCAACGTGCAGTTCGCTCCACCAACTGAGCTACCGGAACTCTGCTGGAAGAACTGTTAAATTTAATTCAAATACCAGACGGGACAGGTTTCCATCATTACGTCACTTGTAAGCTTCGCCCAGCTTTTGTAAATACGGAAGTGTTGATGTGACGTTGCGACTTCTAAATATAGAACTGAAGAATGGTGGGAAGCGGACACAGTCGCATAATTTTTTCTTACTATAAGGCAAAGGTTGCCAATGTTAGACGCATATTCCACAGGTTTAAAAATTATGCGACTGTGTCCGCTTCCCACCATTCTCCAGTTTCTATATTTATTAATAGATATATTTATATATATTAACTACTTATATATATATATATATATTAATTATATATTTATAGACAGACAGACTAGACAAACTAGAGATAGATAGATAGACAGACAGACATACAGACAGACAGACAGACAGATGCATACATATAACCATATAGATATAAAGTTATATACATATAAACACACACACATATGTATATATATATATATATATATATATATATATATATATATATATATATATATATATAGGTATGAGGGACGCGGCGACATTTTATTAATGCGAGAACCAATGCTATACTGAATACTTGCATAAAGGAAAGGCCATTTTACTTCAAACATAGGCACTTGACTTATACTGAAAAAAATATTATTAACAGAATGGAAAACTTAGCCTCAAGCAGGACTCGAACCAGCGACCTTCCCCGTACCGTGTGGATGCTCTTAACAACTGAGCTATTGAGGCACATGTGTAAGAACATTATTACGTCATACTTCAAATGAATTTCCTGGGTTTGCTGGGTATAAATATGCCTCTCAAAATCATTTGAAATATAAGTGGCGGGGAAGGAAAGCTTTACAAGAGAGGCTAAGGGCTTAGTGATTCCTTGTCGACAAGGGATGTTTTGTTGCAATGAGGTTACTCCCTCAAATTTATCCTTCTTGATTATAATATTTTCAACGTTTTCACAATTAAACTTCTTCTGACCTTACATGACCTTTAAACCCTACCAAATATTGACTAAAATGAAAAAAGCAAGTGTCTTGGGAGGAACTCGACCCGGACCGTCTGTGTAGGAAACCGAGCACTTCCCATTACGACATCAACGAGCTCGTTGTACGTGCAGTATTTATAATCATGCTATAGTCACAGCATCCTAATAATGCCCATAGTCACAGCATCCTTTACACGTCACAGTAACATTTAAACGTTCATTATTAGGTAATTAAAATAAGAATTATAGCTACAACAGTTATGCGTGTGAAAAGAGGAATGTTCTAATCTATAATTTTATCTTTGGAATGATGCAAAATTCCAGCCCTAACTTTGCGTTGGTGACGAAAGGCCGGGCACAATTTGGAGGTACCACTCACTGTCTGTTTAGTTTTAAGAGGATTTGGTAGTTTCCCATCTAATGACCTCAGATGACCTTTGACCTAAAAAAAACCAATAGGGTTCTTTCCCTCTTAAAGTGACAAATCTATATACCAAGTATGAAAAGTATTATATATTCGTGTCTTGACATATCGTGTTTTTTCAAAGTTTCGTTTTTTGACTTCTGCTGACCTCAATGACCTCTGACATCCACTGTAAGCAATGGGCTTCTCCCACTCAATATGATGATTTTACATACCAAGTATGAAAATTGTTTATAATTGCTATCTTGAGCTATCTTGTTTACCCAATTTTAAGAATTCCGTATTTTCACATCCGGTGACCTCGATCCCTTTGACCTCTACCAAAACAAAAGGATTCATCCTCTGACTATAACGCATCCACATGCTTAGTATAAAAAGTATCCATGCTTCGTACCTCGAAATATAGTGTTTACAATGTTTTCGACTTACGACCTCTGTTGACCTCAGATGATCTTTGACCTCCACCAAAAACAATGAGGTCCTCTTTACATGATTATTCCATATACCAAGTATGAGAACTATCAACCATTGTATCTTCAGATATCTTTAGATATCGTGTTTACAACACACATACATACACACACACCCATACACTAGATTAATTGCATAGATTCGTTTCGCCTTCGGCAAGGACTAAAAAATGTTTTGAATGTCAAGACAACTTACCAGTAGTTGTCACATTGACTGTGTGTGGAAAAGGATCATCGTCCAATGTATTCAGTTTAATAGCTGTATAAACGTGATCATGCGCTATAGATACATTATTAATAATTAAAGAACCGTTGGGCCAGATACTAAATTCTCCTGATTTGTATCCTGCTCCGCTTATTTCCGAATCCTTGTAGCTTAATATTGGTTCGTCGTTGGCAAAGTCTTCCGATTCGTACCAAAACACACCCAGAAAACCTTCACGGAAATAGCATTGGATTGTTGCTCTCTGTCCTAGTTCAAGATATTGTAAAGGCTCACATCCTTCCTGAAGGTCTACACCTAATGAGAAAGAAAGTGGACTTTTGTTTTAATTTTTCAAAGCTTTTGTATGTTTCGGTTGAAACCTGTTTTTCCAAGACGTGTGAAAAATTCACTGGAAATAACATTGAATAGTTGCTCTCCCCCAGTTTAAGATATTGTAAAGACTTAACATCCTTCCTGAGCGGCACCTATTGAGAAAAAGTGTGGACATTTGTTCTAATTTTCAAAGCTTCTGTTAGTTCTGTGAGAAACCTGTTCGTTTAATACGTGAAAAAAATTCACTGGAATTGAATATGTATGTGTTACCTGAAGTACGCAGAAATAGCCATATGATAAGGATAGTTGGTACCATCAAGTTCATGATTGTCGTATAATCTACAGTGAAAAGAGAAAAAGGGAGAAGGAATTAATATATTTTACTCTTCACTTGAAACGAGAAAGCAAAGTTGCACTGGAAATTTCCATACCAACCACGCCAATCTCCTTGAGCAGTGTTCGTTAATTTAAAAGGAGTTACAGGTCAGTGGCGCAGTGAGGCATTTCTTGTGAGGGTACAAAGACCAAAATTTTCGACAGAGTAATCCTCAAATAACAATATTGAAGTTACTCAGTTGAAATCGGGACAAGGGTTTGGCTTTGAAAGTGTTGTGAGATTTTTGGCTTAGAACTTAAAAGTTATTTAGGATGTACGCGGAGGGGCCCCCTTTGAAAGATATTAAAGAAACATAACACTTAAATGCAAAATGGTGCCGCTTTCAAAAGTTTACTATGAACCTTTCCAAAACCAGTTATTTTATTACTATCTGATGGTTAGGTATACTTCCCTAAATGAAATACTATCGTGGGCAATTCATACTTAGACATGACAAAAGGCGACCGAAGAAAGCAATACCATTGGAAAACGACTTTCAACAGAGGCTACATTCTCGTAAGATGTAGCCGAAGAAGCTGTCACAGCATGCGGTGAAGGCGCAAAGCCAGAAATGGGGTGTCTAGGATCCTCCGAGGGAATTTTCTCAAATAAAATGGCTCTTTGCGGCTATTTCAACAGATCATCCTGAGTCCGCCATTTGCAGTTTCAAAAGGTTATCAAACATTACGGCTGACGATGGGGGAAGTCATGCTGACCGAATAGTATTTGCATTTTGCAAGGGTGCTTCCGTAACGCTACGCACCCTTGCGGGTATGCGGCCCAGGATACACCTTAATGTTAGGTTCAGGGTCAGGGGCCAGGTAAGCAGGGGCGTCGATCCTGGGAGCAGGGTGGGCAATTGCCCCCAAAGAAAATATCTGGGAGGAAAACGTATCGTTTTGACTCCCCAATAATTCAGGCAGAGTAAAAAACAAATGTAATATTGTGTGGTACACAGATGACTTTACGGCTTTGAGTCGGAAAACGCCAACTGAATTTGAGCCTATTAAAGTATTAATGTGAATCTCCCATCTAACCCTTTCAACACAATGCATATCCCCGTATCCCATATGCTATTTTTTCAACACTTCATATAACTATTTATACATTTTCTATTGAAATTTGGGTTGTCAGAAAATTTTTGCCCCCCATCCCCAAACCCGATCTGCAGGTAAGGTCCAGTTACAAAGACCCATGAGCTCTGGCGTATCTACAAAAGCGTGACCAATAAATGAAGCCATCAACTGTTTACACATAGTACTAGCAATGCACTGGCCACAAAGATCATAAATGATCATCTGTTAGATGAAGGAACTAGAATACATGGGCAACAAAAATTTGGCCCTGTACACACACGGCAACAGCTCGATAACATTTCCCAAACTCCAATAAAGTTCCTCAACTTCGCTCAGCAACCATTCCATGCTGGTGGCTGGCAATTGCCTATATCACATGACTTCCGGTAGATCATGTGATTTATAGGCCCAGTTCTGATTGGACAAAACACGGCAACATCATAAGCATCTCGATAACAAAATTGATCTTGTATTTATTTCGATAACATTTGGACAACATGTTACTGAATGTTTCCGAACTTGTAATGCTCTGTACACACTAACAACATTTTCACCAACATCGCACCTGGACAACATGTTACCCAACATGTTACCGAAAATGTTGGCAGTGTGTACAGAGCTTTATGGAACATCGTCCCTTTGAAAAACCACAGAATGGATTTTAAAGCTGAGCGTTAGCTTTCAACTTCTCAGTTCAAGCAAGAAAATTGTCGAGATTTTTCTTTGAGCTCTACGAGGCCGTGAACTACTGACTATGGTGATTTATTAGCTGTGTTTCAAACGTTGTCATAGAATAGGGGGAATTTTCCTATGTCTGACTCTTTGTGTTCTGTGCAATTTTATCTGTTGCATTTTTGAACGTTTTAGCGTGTCTCTAGTCTGCGTACGAGTTTTGGTGAACCGAACGTGTATGGTGCGCCTAGCGTGCCATAAGTCTTGAAATCGACATATGTCGAATTAAATTGACATATGTCAGTTTCTCGTTATCTGATTGGATAAAACTGTCAGATGTAAGAGAAACTGACAGATGTCGAATTAAATCGACATATGTCTAGTTTCTCGTACTCCCATTGGCTAAACAACGTCACCTGGTCTTTTCCAGAGCTCTGATTGGACAAAACTGTCAGATGTAGGCTGAAATCGAACATATGTCGAATTAAATCGACATATGTCTAGTTTCTCGTACTATCATTGGCTAAACAACGTCACCTGGTCTTTTCCAGAGCTCTGATTGGACAAAACTGTCAAATGTGAGCTGAAATTAAACATATGTCGAATTAAATCGACATATGTCTAATTTCTCGTACTCCCATTGGCCAAACAACGTCACCTGGTCTTTTCCAGAGTTCTGATTGGACAAAACTTTTAGATGTGAGCTGAAATTGAACATATGTCGAATTAAATCGATATATGTCTAGTTTCTCGTACTCCCATTGGCTAAACAACGTCAGCTGGTCTTTTCCAGAGCTCTGATTGGACAAAACTGTCAGATGTGAGCTGATATCGAACATATGTCGAATTAAATCGACATATGTCTAGTTTCTGGTACTCCCATTGGCCAAACAACGTCACCTGGTCTTTTCCAGAGCTCTGATTGGACAAAACTACCAGATGTGAGCTGAAATCGAACATATGTCGAATTAAATCGACATATGTCTAGTTTCTCGTACTCTCATTGGCTAAACAACGTCACCTGGTCTTTAAATCGACATATGTCTAGTTTCTCGTACTCCCATTGGCCAAACAACGTCACCTGGTCTTTTCCAGAGTTCTGATTGGACAAAACTGTCAGATGTGAGCCGAAATTGAACATATGTCGAATTAAATCGACAATTAAATTGGACAAAACTGTCAGATGTGAGCTGAAATCGAACATATGTCGAATTAAATCGACATATGTCTAGTTTCTCGTACTCTCATTGGCTAAACAACGTCACCTGGTCTTTTCCAGAGCTCTGATTGGACAAAACTGTCAGATGTGGGCTGAAATTGAACATATGTCGAATTAAATCGACATATGTCTAGTTTCTCGTACTCTCATTGGCTAAACAACGTCACTAGCATGGGCGTCCGGAGGGGGGGGGGCACTTGCCTCCCCCCCCCGAAAATCAAAAACTTGAAAAAACGATGAAAAAAATAAAGAAAAAAAACGAAGAAAATATAACTTCAACATTTCTTAACAGTTCACTCGGTGTAAATTTCTACTCTCAAAACAGGAATTGAATAAAAATATCAACATTGAGGCCACAGCAGCCCCCTCCCCCTTCCCCGAACATATTTGTGGTATTTTTTAAAGTTTATATTTACTATATTGCTAGTGTTTCCCCCTTTTCATATGCGGTAAATAGGCCTTTTTTAAAGTGCCATCTCCAGCGATCTGGAAAGCATTTTGGGCAAAAATTTTCTTGCGATCGCCCCCCCCCCCCACAAACCTTGACAAGTTCCTGGCTACGCCTCTGCCAACACCTTGTGTGAAGTAGCATCTAAACACTTTTCTGGGAGTAAAATATTTCCCCTGAAAAAAGTTTTGCACCTTAAAAAGAATTTGCCCCCGGAATTATTTTCTGCGGACGCCCATGGATGGAGGCGCGGAGGGGATACAATATCTACTATATGGAAGCCCTGGGGATACTAACATGAAGGACCGATCAGTGGCGCAACAAAGGGGGACAGGAAGGGGTAGCTGACTTCCCTAAACGGTCCAGGGGCGCAAAATGAAGGTACACGAAAAAAAAAAGAAAAAAAAGAAAAAGATCGAAAGGCAAAGGATGAGAAAAATGGAAAGAAAAGGAAAAAGAAAATGAAAGCTTTTGTATTATTAGCGCCCCTCCAGATCCGGCATTAGCGGTCTTCGAGTCTATAGATTGTTGTAGGCCAATGGAAATTTCTTTCTAAATACTGTATGGTGACAATGATTGTGTTGTCCATATTCAGTCTTTAGGATTAAAGCAAGTATTTCAGTCTTTATAATCCCCGTCTGAAAAAATGTTTTGTCGCAAGAGAGTGACACCGCCAGCCGGGACTTCATTAAGTGTCTTGATGAGTTCCGACATGTAGCCAGATTTTTCGGCCCGGGAAGAAGGGGGCAAAATAAAAATTATCGTCCCGATGTCATGGTATTTAAAGTTAATTATGGAGGTAGTTCGAGCTGCTTTCAGTTTTTCAAAGTAATCACTATCCCGCCTGCATGTAACATTCTCTGATCGTCTCCTAAATATTAGGCTACTTGTGCATTTAGTAAAGGAAATTCAAAATAACAGAGCCAGGAAATAAGATAAAGACTATTTTTGGTCAGTGTTACACGTAGCCCACTTAGCAAGGTGTGATCACTCCCTCTTTGAAAAAACTTGGGTAAGGCCGGAGGGGCTGACTTGTATACCTACAGCAGCTTTCGATTAACCTCAATGTCGCTGCCTACCTTGAATGTGGAAGTTGTGGAATGAGACTGGGCGCAGGAGTTCATAAATTCTATTGCCTTACCGTGGGCGCTAAAAGTAGCCCCAGACAAGCGCTCACTTTAACGTTTTTCCATGAGCGCCTTTGTGGTCTCTGGCGATTTTGCGCCAGAGCGCATAGGCGTATAAGAGGGATTGATAGGGGGCACTCGCCCTCCCGAGTCGGGAAATGAAACAGTTGTTCCAATCGGGCAAAATGAGACAGTCAAAAAGAATAAATTACAGCTAGTATTCCGGGGAAAAATTGATCTTGCCCTCCCAGAAATATTGGCCCCCGTACGCCTTTGCCAGAGCGCCGGTCTTGCAAATATTGCAAAATAATTGTCACACGATTATCACGAGCAAGTTCATGAAACAGGGTAGCCTAGCTAGTCATCTATATATATTCAGACTGGGATGACTGCATCAGTTTCCTTTTTAACAAATATAGCGGTATTTCCCGATTTGGTAAAATTAATTCCACCCTGCCAATGAACTCTGCACATATGGAGACCGTTTTACGTACTTTGTAAACGGATACACAGGGATATCGTTATAAAACACATTTGATTCTCTTCAACTAACTTAATGATCACTAAGCACACTGTAATTCAATATCTTTCTTTCGTTCGTTATTTCATCTGAGTAGTCTTTTTGCTGTAAGCATGTCTTTGGCTTGCACTTTACCGGTCTTATTTTCCTTGCCGGTCTTTTTGCAACTTTAGCGCGGTCTTTAATTTCCGCCTGACGCGCCTTTAGCCGGTCTTTATTTCCAGCCGGTCTTTGCGGCTTAATCTTAGTTCACATAGACTACCTAACTTGTCCTTATGCGTAAATTGTCCTGCCACTGTACGTGTCGCTGCGCTGCATGTGTTTAAAGTTTGACCTTGCTCAAGTGTATTGTATCGCAGAGTGTGCGAGAACTTGAACTATTTTCGAAGAATCCAGCTCTGTCAAGTTCAGCAAATAGAATGAGGAAGTTGATATTGTTCTTTCCATTCATGTTTATATATTTGTCTGAAAGGTTGCCGACATTCATCGTCAAATTGGGCAAACGGTAAATACCCGGTGCCATCTTGGTAGCCTAATTGAGTCGGTAAGATATAGGGTTTGACCTAAAAAAATTCCTACTAAGTGAGTTTTTATGCAGTTTGGTCTTAGTTTGAGGTTGCATAATGTACCAGGGAAAAAATCCCACCAAAATCCACCCATGGAAAGGGCGAGGAAATTAGGTCAGGATCCAAATGGCTGCTTTTTTAAACCTTTTTTTTCCTACTTAATGTAAAAACAGGTGTATGTAATTGTGGGTTTTAATTGGCAATTTTATTGCGTAAAAATGTTTCTATGACTACCTCCAATTAAATGTTCAAGTTTCCCTTTGCAAAAACACAATGATGACGTCCACAATGACGTCCATTAAAAACTTTTTCAATTGAAGGTTTTGAAGGCCTTCCGTATAAATGGGTTTTATTTAAAAACACTGCGAGAAAAGGGACGTGTAGCTTGCGTACTTTAAATGGTTATGTAAAATTAATGATCCTTGTGAAATTTTTAGTGCTGGAAGCTTAAGTGTTCAAGAAAGTTAAAGCCCATCAGAAAGTGATTGCGCAGATACCATGTTCTCAGGGAAAGAAAGGTGCAAGCGCCATTTTCGTCATATTTTGAAAGCTGATATCTTTTCACAGGAATTAGATCAAATGGCTGAAAATTTGTATTTGGTATAATGTAATAGCTATATAAAAAGAATTTGAATGGTCAAAGCAGCATTACTTATCTCTCATTTGAAAACCTTGGCACTTGAAAATGTAATTTTTTTTTTACTTCTAAATGTAATTTTTTTAAATTTTATGAATTTTGCAGGCCTTTGTATTAATTGTTAGATGGCCCTCATAATTTATATAACTTTAACAATTATTCCCATGTCTATAAGCAGAAGGAAAAGCATAACCATTCAATGCCCCTTAATTTATTAATTGCTGATGTCCCAAAACTGGTTGCCTTAAAATATTTCAGCAAAGGGGACATGGGAGGGTCAAAAAACGCACTAAACTGTCCTCACGTGAACCTTTAACGTTAACCTATTCCTTATGGAACCTAAGTATTTTAGTTATTAAAGTACAAATTTTAGTAGTATTTTTCGGATTTGAATCACTCTTTATAATACCAACACTATTTTATTCAGATCTTAGTATTCCAACTTGAAATGCAAATATAAAAGAGTATAAAGTTTCATATTTTTAACTGTTTTAGTCTAAATATTAACTTTTAATCCCTTAAGTCCACTCGTAGTGTTTATTAATTTTTTAAGCCATAACTGTTTCTTAAATCTCATTTTCATGACTATTTGACTAATAATTTTTAGAGTCATTATTTTAGACTTTTCATTCATTAAAGTGACATTTTTATCAGCAAATGTTCACTTAAAAATCACAATTATGACTTTGTCAAGGTACTTTCTACCATTTAAAGCTAAAATTCCGCTTTACATTTCCAACAAAAGGTGAGTCAAACTAATAAATAAAAATGGTAATTAAAAAGTCAATATTATGTAACTGAAACTTAATATTTCATTTTAAGTCAACATTATGAGTCAGAAAGTCCTTATAATTAATGGAATAAAAGAGGCAAATACATGTGACCCTAATAGTCAAAATAATGAAATTAAAAGTCAAGACAATATGATTTAGGACAAAAGTTTGACTTTTTCAAGTCAAATTGATAACAGTAAGGGTGAGATTTTAGGTCACATTCTGTACTCCAAAAGTAAAAGTATGACATTATTGGTCAACTTTATGAGATTTTAGATTAAAATAATGACAATCAAGGTTACAGGTTGAAATTTGAAAGTAAAAATTGTAAGATAATTGTCAAGATATATTGAGGTTGTAAGTCAAACTTGTGAACATTATAGGCAAAGTTATGACATTAGAAGTTGAAAATGTTTTTAAAGGCATTGACCCCCAAAAATCCATTTTATGACAGTTTGATTTTTTTTTTCCCTTCCCATATACCTATGCTACCTATATTGATACCTATGTTGAACTCCAATTACTTAATAATCACTGGAAATGTTGTAAGGTGAATCATCTTCCCCACGCTTACAGGCATACATAAACCTACAGTAGCAATAGGTGGCTATATTACGAAGGCCCTCTGACATTTGGTCTAGGGCCATGGAACGGATCGGAAATTTAGAAAAACATATTTTAGGAGTGAAAAATTACAACTTCAAAGACCCGTATATTCACACTTGAGTGAATTATTGCAGGTTTGTCTCAAAATTCTGTTAATATAGTACCGTAGTAAATATCTTCACATTTGAATTTTCAGTTATGTATCTTATTCCTGTAAAATGATATCATCCTGCAAAATTACTAAATAATTCGCAGACAGCTTTCATAACGAAAGTGAATGCGCCATACTTTTCTGAGGACTATACTCCTTGAAGGACCTAGGCTTGAAAAGTATGCCACTGCTATCATTCAGTTGTATAAACATTGTGGACCTGTGTTTATATCAAAGACTGTGGCTGTACTGTATTCATGTGTGATGCTGGCGTTTTACGCCAGGGGCGTGTTACAGAATTTGGACCTCATTTGACAAATGGCCTGATAATCATATTTTAGGGACCTGCAACTGATGTGCCCCCTTTTTATCCAGTCTGATTCTACATGATAATAGCTCCAGTTCGATGGCAAACACTATAGCTTATACTTAAAATCTTATCTGTGAGTTATCTCGTAGTTAAAAATTCAAAATTGCCAAACTACAGAGCATCCAGCATATTCTGAAACTAGACATAGCATGTGTCTTTTTCATTAAAGCGTTAGCACTAGTTGATACCCTACTTCACGCTTCTGATTTAACCTTGGCAAATTTCACCGAAATAAATGAGCCATCGTTTGGTCAATTGCTTACAGGGGCCCACCAAGGATGGGGAAGGGGTATGCTACTTACTTGCCCCCCCCCCCCCCGTCCGTTCCTGCTTAAAGAAACAGTTTACAGGTGCAATGTGCCAAAATACTTCCCCCATTTCTGCTTGCCGACCACGACCACTAAGTGTACAAACCCATTAAATGTGTTGATGACTATCCCGGACTAAAAGCAGCTTTACTCGGGTGTCACGTGACTGGATCATCAATAGGTGTCTGTCTACAATAAGCTGTAACGTCGGGACGTACACGTAATGTGTCCTGTCTCTTTCCCACACTTTTGAAATCCTGGCAGCGGCGCTGTTAGTTGTGGCATACCACGTAAATATGACTGTACTAAGTTCGTCCTCAAATGCTGCTTTTTCTTGTGTTTAAACAAATAAGTCGTAAGCAAAACCCAGTACTCTTTACGTCCAGTTACCAAAACCAATTCCTATCATGCATTACCCGCTAAAAGTTTTATCCTACTTACCTTGCCACCTAAGTGCCAAAACATAAGAAGACCAAGTTACTTTAAATATTTTCTGTAGGGAAGGCAATGGGCCACAGGTCAACTGTACTACTGCTTTAAATTTCAAATGTAACAACATTTTATCAATCGAAAATGAGTGGAACAAATTTCCTGTGATCAGCAAACTGTGCAACTTGAATAGATCTGCGTATTAATATGTCCACCATGACATCATCAATTTTGCAAATGATTCATTATAATCAATTTTCTTGAACACATTTTGATAGACTTTTGATATAATTGGAAAGGGCTTCAATGAATGAACACTTAAGGACACAGAGTTTGCCAATGTTTCGTCAGCAGTGACACTGATTTATTCGGGACTCAAGAAGTTTATTTGACTGTCAATGTGTTGCTCTCATGTCCAACCCTGCCAAAACTGATTGAAATCCTTGCTACATAAATTGGGAGGGTGGGGGCTGGGTGGGTACATTTTGTCTCAAATCCACCCAAGTAGGTACAAGGCTACCTCAGTAACGTACAGTGTGAAAGGAGCAAAGAGCGAATCCACCACTATAGCAATTGCACATATAGAGTATACGTTGAGATGGCACACTCAAATATTTCACTACTCTAAGAAAAATACTGTATAACTTCACCAGCTTAATTCAGGGCCGCTCGGGAGGGGGACTGAAGCCCCACATAATTTTCAGTTTGAAGATGTTTTCTCTGAAAACGTCCCAAAAGAGCAGCCTACCCTTAAAAAATGTCAAAATTCAGGAGTGAATTGTCCAGCCACCAATCTTAGAAACTCTTCATGGCAGGTACTGCAATTGTAGAGCTTAACTATTAAATTTGACTGCATTGTGTAGGTTATACACTGCTAGTAAAAGGGTGCGACCAAACCGATGAGCAGCTTAACCTGTAGGCTAAAGAGTATCTTTTAATAAAGCTTTACTGCACTTAACATGACTGCTTTGCCCATTAACAGACCTTTTTCCAAATAGCAGTCACAAAGGATTGTGGGATAGTTTTTGTGTGCTATAAATTTTTGTCAATGGCATTTTACTGTGGATAAGAATGATGTAGACCAAAATGCTATCCCACAATCCTTTGTAATTGCTATTCGGAAAAGGGTCTATTGCACAGTCATGTGATAGCCTATTGTTAGAGCCTAGGGACACCGAGGCTCGTAACTTATACACCACAAACAGCGATGCTACCACTTGAACTGACTAGAGACTTATTTCAATGGAAAAGCACAGCTTCATGACAATCAATTGTGTGAAAATGGGAACATCCGAATATCCAACAATTAACAACCCTAAATCAGGTTACTAAGCAGTCACTGCCGTGTTGGATTTAACATTACATAGTTCTAGTTGTAACGTTCTTGAAAACAGACACGGACAAACAAGGGGTGGTACCAGATGGGAGAAGGGGGCATGGCCCCATCGGGGAAGGCTGACTTCGAGGAACTTTCCCAATTTTGTCAGGGAGCCTTTATAGGTACGATAAAATATGTAATTCCGAAGACGTCCAGCCCCCCCCCCCCCGACAACTTACTTGAATTTCCTCTCATGTACAGCATGTTGTATGATAGCCCCCCTCCCCCCAGTTTTTCAGATTTTCTTTCATGAAACCCCAAACTTTCAAATTCTTTCAGAAGAAACTAAATATTTTAGGCTCGCTTCGGGAGCCAAAAATTTTGCTTTCAGTATCCTCCCGGCAACCCATCGCCCTTTTCAAGTATTCAGACTGCCCCTCCCGCCAAAAAGTTTAGGTCCCTGTAGAGCAATCCTGGGGCCATGCACCCCTGGACAAACCTGTTGAAGGACCAAACCACAATTTGTTTCTCTCTGCAGTGCGCTCTGCCACTTGCTAGCTTACTACATTGTAAAAATGCTTAAGTAAAAATACTACCCCTGGAAACCTAGATGCAAGAAATCAAGAAGACTTTTTGTATTTTGCATGAATTCTAGTAGTAGGCAAAGAACAGCCGTTTTGGGTGGTTTGGGGGACTTAAGTGTGAGATCGTAGGTGAATTATGAAAGCTTCAGGTCTACAGTAGTACTGTTGGTCAATTTAATCGTAATACCATCATTCCAAACAAAATTTGAGTACAGCAAAACTTCCTGTAATCAGCAAAAAGTGTTATTTTAGGTGCATTTACCGTTACAATGACGTAAAAACGGCCATTTTGGAAATGACCCATTTAAATAAAGATCTCGTGAACCGATTTTGGTGGATTTTTGATATGTTGTTCCCCACATCCAAATCTACCAAAAACCACTGAAATCTTACTTGTAGGAATTTTTTTGGGGTTAAGGTATACTTTGTCACAAATCTACCCGACTAAATTGGTTCGAATAGACCTTATGCAATTGACATCACACTGGCGTCATTTTGGGTTAAAACAAATGAAGCACACGTGCACGAACGGCGTGGATTTCGCCGCACGCACGTGTTGTAGACTAAAGCACGTACTATACGATTGGTTGACAAATCAGCTGTCTGCATTTTTATTGGTGTAACTTGCAATGATACGCGCTTTTCCTCCATTTTCCTCCAAACAAGGGAGCACTTTCTCCTTTGTGAAATTATATGCATAAGGTCTAAGGTGGCGACCGTATTGGTCACGTGATCCTCTGTCCATATATATATATATATATATATATATATATATGTACGGTATGTATTATATATATATATATATGTATATGTATATATATATATATATATATATATATATATATATATATATATATATATATATATATATATATATATATATATATATAGTTAAAGAGGAGAGTTCCACGTGTACTCCGAGAGTAAATCGTAAAACAGGAAACAAATAAATGCATCACTAGTTGACTTAAAGAGTACAAAATAATCCAAGATTTAATTCGAAATTTTCGGTTCCCCTGGAACCTTCGTCAGCGAGATCAGACAGTGAAGTGAGTACAATAATTAACTTAGCCAACAGCGGTGATACAGCTTAAAACACAAGATGATAGGTGATGAAAAGGTGTAAATAAGTGGAATAAACAATTACGTTGTCTGATGGAAAGTGTACTGATTCAAGACACCGAGGTCTTGAATCAGTGCACTTTCCATTTAACAACATAACATACAAGAATAAATGATACAGTTAAATTGCTGTAACATGAAAAAAAAAACAATAAATTAATAAATAGGTCATGTATGCATAAACAATAAATTCATAACAGAAATTATAAACACAGTGGAGGAGATATGATAAAAGCAGGGCTTATCGAGATCAGGCCACCTATAGGAAAAAATAGAAAGAAGAAAAAAAAAGAGAGCACAAGCAAGTACAAGTACAAAATAAATCCTCCCTCCCACTTCATGCCCCCTCCCAATACTCCAGATACCCACCCTTAACTACAAGGAGCTGTACCCACCCAACTACAACATACAAAACAAATGGCAAAGGTCAAAAAGACGTGGAAGTATCATATTCTATTACTCTATAAATAATCTTTAAAGGCTCTTTTATAAGAATTAATGCTGGGCAACGTGCGGATTTCAGCATTTAAATTATTCCAGAACGTAGGGCCATTTATCCTGACAGTATTTTGATATATGGAGGATTTTGCCATATTATGGTAGAGTTTCCCTTTACTCCGTGTATTATAGTTATGGGCATGATCGATTAGTGTGAAATTGTTCTTAAAATTTAAGGGAAGTACTTTATTTTACTGGTATTTATGAATGTCAAAAATACTGAGCATACGAAGCTCTGTAAAAAGATTTTAAGTGTTACTACTGTAGCCAGCATTCAAAATAAATCTGGCAGCACGCTTCTGAATAACAAAGAGACGATTACCAATAGAAGGATATGTGCTAGCCTAGACAATAGCACAGTAATTTAAATTTAAATGAGGTAAGAGGAAAGTAGTATAAAGAGAATTAAGGATATGCTGAGGAAAGAAATTTTTTAGTCTGTAAAAAAATACCTACATTCCTTGATATGGTAGTGGCTACCTTATTTGATATGAAATTTCCAGCTAAGGTTACTGTCGGTAATAATTCCCAAAAATTTAGTTTCACTGACACAAGAAATTTTACTTCCATCAATAAACAAATTTATCTGAGGAGCAGTTTTTTGATAGGGATGAAAGATAATAACATTTGTTTTACTTGCATTCAGTGATAGTTTCTTTGCTTTAAACCAAGTTGAAATATTTTTTAATTCATTATTGATAATTGAAGCAGCTACAGTGGGCTCAGAATGATTGAAAAAAAGCTTTGTAGCATCTGCAAAAAGATATAGGATAAATAATTGGACGCACAACTTTTATATCATTTATGTAAATAATAAACATTGGGGGTCCCAAGATAGATCCTTGTGATACTCCACAAGAAATGTATAAACAATCCGAGTTTATGCAATTCAAGGAAACGTACTGCCACCTATTTGAGAGATAGGAAGAAAACCAGTTTAATTCATTACCCCTAATACCATAATGCTTCAATTTTGCAAGTAATATTTCATGATTAACTGTATCGAACGCCTTTGATAAGTCTAAAAAAATTCCAAAGCCATACTTTTTATCATCAAATGACCAGGCGATCTTATCAACCAAATCAATGACAGCCATATAAGTTGAATAATTGGAACGAAAACCAAACTGGCCTCAGAGGAAAATATTATGTTTAGTAAGAAAATTATATAATATATTAAATACAAGACTTTCGATCACCTTATAGAACAAACGCAGAACAGAGGCAGGCCAATAGTTTTTAACAAACGAAGGGCTCCCTGCCTTGAAAATTAGGATAACTTTTGCAACCTTTAAGTTATCTGGCATAATACCGGAGAATATTGATAGATTAAAAATATATGTCAAAGGCTCTGATATACTGGCAATAACTTTCGTACAAACATTAACATTAACATCGTCAAATCCAGGACTTTTATTATTTTTGAATTTACTAAGAACATCTTCCTACGTCAAAAAGAGATCATTCATATTCATCTCCCCATTTGGATTCGGGTGATCACTGTACTATTGAATGGGAATGAATGGCGAGAATAAACAATGAGTCATCAGTTTGCTTACGTTTGCTCACGTTGCTTGCAAGTAGTTTTGTACAGAATCTGAACGAAAAGGTTTCAATATGGGCCTTAATTCTAAAGTTGCAGGAGTCCGTGATAACAAATTCCTTTTCATTCTTCTTTAGCAGGGCTTCGTTATATATATATATATATATATATATATATATATATTTATATATTTTTATATATATATATATATATATATATATATATATATATATATACAAAAGTCAAAAGAAGACAAAAAATGGATACATTCATTTCCAACTATAAATATATACAAATCAGTGAATACAAAATATTTCGGGCCGTCTCAGCCCTTCCTCAGTTGTATGTAGGAACTAGTGCAAATGAAAACTGGCCTCACATATATATAGATACAAGCCCCTCGTTTAGAGACCAACTGCTTGACCGCTCATGAAAGCCAAATCCCTATTTAAACCCGTCCTGTGAGTATTTAGAGAGATGATCGTATTTAGTTCTCGGTTGCATCTCTCCTGCGCGCTTTTAAAATTTCCGTACAACAAAACACATTTTAAATCGGACAAACTATGCTCAGGCAGATTAAAATGCTCGGCAACGGGGAATCCAGGGCTATTATTCCTTATGCTCAGTTTATGATTGTTAAATCGAAGTCTAAATTTGGTGCTTGTTTCTCCTATATATGTAGCGCGGGGGCACTTCTTGCAGAAAAGTAGATAGACAACATTACTAGTATCACAATTAAAATTTCCTGGTTTAAGAGTTTTGCCTGAAGCAGCGTGAAATATGGTGGGGGAAAACTGCATGTGTTTACAAACCTGACAACGAGGTTTGTTGCAACTCCTGTCGCCCGTGTTTGGGTCTTCCGCGGCAGTCAGGGTTGCGCGAACTAACATAGATCTTAAATTCCGTGGTTGTTTGTAGGCAACCATGGGCGGTTGTTCAAAAATTTCATGGATGGATGGGTCACTTTTGAGTATCTCCCAGGATTTCTTAATGCTGTTTGTTAGGGGTCGGTTGGATGGATGGTATGTGATAACTAAGGGTATACGATCGCAACTGGATTTTTGGCGGTAC